>OV839567.1:147957426-148294926 GCA_929447395.1 Epistrophe grossulariae | reverse complement strand
AATTTTAATCGCTTAAAAATAAACGAAATGACCTAAATGACAAGAAAACTCGGCCATATATTCAAACAAATGTAAGCGAGGGTTAAAAAAAACTATAGGTTGTTCGTATTCAGTTGTTCGTTGTTCGTATTCAGTGACAGTGGACAAACAAAAATGATATCATTTATGGCGGCACCAAACTTTTAATTTTGTAGGCCTCTGTAATTATGTCAGTTTGGGAAAAATGTATCGAAAACAAATACATACTTAAATCAACACTGAAAGCAAAAAATTATACAGGCGACTGCATCATCTATCATTGTACACGGAGCGTAAGTATGGGGATACCGCTCATTTACCTCTGTTAATGTTTTTCATAGATATACTGTGTCAAGAGATTATTTAAATTACCAAATATAGTACACAAAATTTTATACTGATTAATTTATAAACATGAATAGCGCCTCTCTTTTTGGAAACACTTAAACTGCACTTTGAGTATTTGAATAAAGTTATGGGGATGGACGAGCGAGTAAGATATAATCTACAGAATCTCTGCAACGGATCAGTATGGCTATGGAATTTTTCGTTTTTTTTTTTTAAATATTATATTTCAGTAAGAAAGTTCAATCAGGCTTGAACTTCATATCATTAATTATACATATAATCTTTTGTTTTCAGATTTCTAAAGGTTAGTCTTTGGATATTTCAAAATCCTCACAAGAAAAAAATCACAAACATTTTTCTTGGACAGAAATTCATCCATAGGTGAAATGTTGTTATATCTCGCAAGCTACATTCTCTTTTAAATTGAATTTCAATTGTTGCAATACGAAAACGCACTCGGATTAGAAAAGGAAAGTTCTAGAATATGAATATGCTTATGTCTTTTTTAAAATGTTTTTAATTTAATTTTTTTTTGTTTTCTCATAAGTGGACACCTCTAATAACCGGACAATTTTCTGGGAAACATTAGTATCCGGTTATGAGAGAGTTCCCTAGCTGTATATATAAAATAAAATAAGACTGGTCATTGGTCAATCCACTTTGATAAAAAGAGAAAGCGTCAAAAGTTGTTTTTATTTTTTGTTTTTTTTTTTTCAATTTTTAAAATTAAATCTTATAATGTAACACACTTTAAGCGAGCAAATCTTGTTCATAACTATGGATTCATGTGTTTTCTTTTCTCTAAAACGGCACCTAAAATGTAGATTACATTTTTTTTTTGATTGTTTTTTTGGAAAGTTTATTATAAAAGCTGTTTTCAGGCCTTAGCCTAAAGCGGAGTTGTGAGTTTATGAATTTAAAAAAACACTAAGCCATAAGCTCAAGCTAGATTAAGCTAGGTTATTAATTGAAAATATTCCTGCTCGTAAATAAACCATTACCTTATGAATTTATTCACCAACTAGCCTATGAATTAAATTTTTTTCAATTCACAAATCCCAATTAATTTTTTTTTCACTTCATGAGTCCATTACTGACTTGTGAATTGAACGAGTGCTTTAGCTAAAAAAGAGCTTATAAGCCTTTGCAACCCTGGCCAGACGTACCATAGAGGCGCTGAGTGTCCAAATGACTTTGAAATTTAATTAAAAATTTTTATTTAGGTAATATTTCACCTTTAGTTAATGTAGATATAAGTGTTTTTTGAGGGCCATATTCAAGAACAATAATTTTGTTTCATATAAATAATATTTTTGTTTGAAAGTTTATGAATATATCGCACCCTTAGAATGAAATTGACCTAACTAAAAAAATTCGGCATCTTTTTTACAACCTTTTTTAGAGTTCATTTCGCTTCTAAAGTTCAGTTTATTGAAAAATCAGAAGTTACAAAAATTTGAGTAAAGTCACTTTCATTCTAAGGGTGCGATATATAGGTTTTTCATCCAGAGCTATTGAAAAGAAAGCTTAGTGATGAAATGGAAACGTAAAATTGCATGTTAGAATAATTTTAAAACATTAAAAATAATTTGTGTTTTCTTTTATCATAGAAATTTTTAGTAAGAGACAGTATAATGTCTAAAAAAAAATACGTATACGCCACAGTGTACAATTGATTCATAAAGGGAATGCCATTTTATTATTGAGCCTTGACAGCCGAATTTGGTATCAAATGAAAGGTGACATTAAGCTTGTTATATAGGAGAAATATTTTCAAATTTTTTTATGAGAAAGTCGAGATATTTGAGTTTGAAGTTGACGGTTGCAAAATTAATATTTCAGTATTTTTTTTTTTTCAAATAATTGTTCATAACCTGCAAAATAAACGACGTAGAAAAATGATAATAATATCATATAAAAAGTACGAAATACAGTAAACGCTCGATATAGTAAAGTAATTAAAACCACGCCTGTGCACTATATCGAGATTTTTCACTATTTCGAGAAAGAAACTAAAAAGGCATTTCAATGTGAATTTGATGTAAAATAATATGTTTGTATTTATTAAAGTGTTAAATAATTTCCATTGTGTAAAATACAAAGCAAAAATTTTATTAAATTATAAAAACATATACTTATATTTATAGCTTTATTTTTCTTTAAAAACGAAGCACTTCATAAGCCGGGTAAAAATTAATTTTTTTTAATAAGAATTAAATTTACAACAAAATGTCATTTTTGATTCGTTCATTGTGAACTTTAAACTCCTTTTTTTTGCAAACGTTTCGTAAATTTAATATGAACCTGATTTTGGAAAAACATCTACAAACACGATTCAATTGACAGTGAAAGTTTTTTTTCGAAAAAAAAGTTAAAAGTTTTTTTTCGAAAAAAAAGTTTTCACTAATACAATATGTGACAAAAGTTAAAATACAACATCAACTGTTGTTAAGCTGGGTCATCTGGATACCTTCTTTCGTGGCTAACTGGTCGAAGCACACAAATGAATGGTAAAATGTCTTTAAATAAAGTCAATAATGCTGTAAGCACTTTGCAGCTGGAATATTCTTGTAAAATATGAAGAAAAAAAATCTGTGTTCTTTATATCGAGATACTTTTTGTTCACTATTTAGTCTGTATAAAATTTTGTGTGTTCACCATACTCGATATTTCACTCTACCGAGATTCACTTTATCCAGCGTCTACTGTATGTCATTAAAAAAATACTATAATTGACATATTTAATTCACAAATTAGGGGCCAGTTATAGCTTTCATTGAAACTCATCATTGAAAATTTTAACTGTTGATTTTGGGGCACTTAAAAAGTGAAATCAGTGATTATTTTAATGCAAATAAAAGGCTGATAGCTCAATTATTTTGGCCCAGCCTATCGCAGGAAATGAATTTCTTTATTTCAATGATGAATGATGAACTACCTTATCATTGATCATTAAAATCTTAAAAATCGTTTTATGTGAAAGGATAGGGCCAAAATGAAATATTTTATTGACTAGAAATAATAATGGAGTTATCAGCTTTTTATTGCCATCAAAAAAATCACTGATATCCCTTTTTTAGGGCCTCAAAATTAACAAATAAAATTAAAAATTTTTTTTTAATAATATGCTACACACAGTTTCGGTTTTTTCATTTTTTTTTTTCGAAAAACCTGAAACGCTGTTTTATTACAGTAAAAATCGTCATAACAGATAAAATACATAAAATCATCCGAGACGAGGCAGAGATGAAATCGTATTTGTGACTCTCATCTTAATCTCGTTAAAATCGAAAAATTTCAGCATCGTTACGGTGTCATCTGTTATTTTTGTTTGTTTTTTGTGTGAAAAATGTCAAACTAAAGTTTAAATCTATAAGCTGCTAAATATTATACAAACTTTACAATTAAAAAATAATTTTTTTAATATGTCCTGCCTAAGCCGAACCTAGTCCACCGTAACTCTCGATAAAGTCCAAAAATGTTTTGATGCTAGTATGATCTCTGGACACAAAACAGAGACTTTTCTTCCCTGATAGCCAGCCCTGTCAAATATTAAGAACATATTCCAGACTGTAAAGACACAAACATTTGTATACCTACGTCTTTTCAGATAACAAATCGAAAATTTAATTTTATTCCCATAAAATTTATATCATCCTTTTTATCTATAAATAAAATTTGATCTCAAGATTTTCATTTATAGAGAACATAATATAATAATTCTCATTCAGGCAGCAATAACAAGTTTATATTTTGTGAAAGTTTAAATTTATATTTTCTACTTCCACTTTGATAAAGTTGCTTTTATCTAAAGTTATGTGTGTAAATTACTTTAATGTCGCGCTGTTTTGCGATTAAAATCAAATTAAAAGCGAATATATTTATTTATATTTCCTGATGTGGGTAATGCCATAATTTTTACAAAGCTATCTCTATGGAATTTCCCACATACATACCTACAAGCGCTCAAACCAGCCATCCATATATTGATTTTATCATTTTACACTGAATAAAAATTACATTAATATCTATTTTTTTTTTTGGTTTATTTGAATTTATGTATAGGACGATGTTTATTACGTATACGCCAACGCTGCCGTCGCCGTTTACGTTAAAAAGAAAAAGGTTCAAGGTGTCACCACCTCTTCTATAATGTATCATATTTTTTTGCGACTCTTGTCTCTTTTATTTTGAATTATCTGTCCTTGAATGGGGGAGCAAAAAAAAAAAATAAATTTTTCGTATCTTTTTCACAATAAAAAAAAAAAAAACAAAACAAAAATGCACAAACACAAAAATAAAAATAAGACAACATCATGAATTATTACATTTTTATTTTTGAAAAATTGAGTTATTTTCATCTTTTGTGTTGTATTTCAAATTAAATTTCACATTTTGTTATTGTTATTGTTGTTTTTTTGAATGTTGATATTATTTCAAACTAATTGACCATAAAGAGTTTGCAAAATAATAAAAATAAAAATGTTGTAATTTTATT
Organism: Epistrophe grossulariae; assembly: GCA_929447395.1. Lineage (NCBI taxonomy): Eukaryota > Metazoa > Arthropoda > Insecta > Diptera > Syrphidae > Epistrophe > Epistrophe grossulariae. The sequence continues at coordinate 148,290,062 of OV839567.1, read as the reverse complement.
AACGCGTGTCTGTGTCTACCATCATGAAGTTTTTGATCTTTCAACTTGAAAAATTGACTTACAAAACAAAAAATAAATTGAATTTGTGTCTTCTTTCAACTCTTCAGTAGGGAATAATGTTTCAAAAAAAAAAAAACAATCCAATTACAAATATTAAATTTTTACGGGTTATGAACTCAAAGAAGTTAATTTGAAAATGTATATTTTGCTTCATAAAATAGAAAAGGCTATTCCTTTCAAATTTGATATTTGCTCGTCTGTGAAAAATGTCCTATTATAACTAGGAGCCATTGAAGGTTATATATTTTGAAGGATGTCTGAAAAATTAAATCATAAATGTATTTAAATAAAACTAAACAAAAATGATGAAGTCTGAAATAGATCCTTTTTTTAACACCGTAACAATTTCTCTTGTCTCGACTTTTTTCATGGCTTCTTTTAAATTTCGTTCAAATAAAATAGCTAGATGCCTTTCATCTCTGAAACTGTTGGTATGGTATATCAGTGAATGAATTTCTAAACTTGCAGCTTAGAAGTGAGTGAGATCGAGTCTCCTTTAAGGCTTCTATTTCTGTAGGTACCTAGCCCTCTCCACCAATTTGATAGAATCTAAGGAATCGCATGAGATAATTTATAATTATTTTCAATCCTGAAGCTTATAACACAATACGACAAGAACATTATATTTTGTAACAAGGCAAATTCAAAAAGTCATAAGTTCGGAAAAACGACAGAACTCAACAAATTGAATTTATGAATGAGCAAAAAAATTGATGTGTATAAAAAAACTTCCCTCTGGAAAAAAAACACAAAGCTCTAGAACTTGCTCAGAGCACAAATTTTAAAGTAGTATTTAAATTTCTTTTTTAAACATCTTTTGCAGGAATCCTTTATTAAATATGTAGTGACGAAAATTAACTGTTTTATTTTTGTTTTTAATTATTTTTTAAAGCCATTGGTTTTGTAAATATAAGAAATGAGATGTATTTTCTGAATATTTATACGAATATCCGAAGTTTCCACTTTTATTTTAAGATAAAAAATACCACAAAAAAAGAAGATCCAAAAATAACTGTGTACTTTTCACTCAACCGTTAGGATAAAACTTAGGTATTTATCTCAAAAACGACCAAACAATCATTGGTTTACAAGCTTTTGTACATGTACATCTTGGATACAAAAATATAATATAAAACTTTAGTACTTTTCATAGACTTTTTCGATAACTTCGATTTTGATAAAACCCTTTAAAATTGAAACGAAGTATCACATAATAAATTTTTCAAAAAAAACATTTTTGTGAATTTTTTATAGAAAACAGGAGCATAATTTTATTTTAATAAAGGGTTTTTTAAATTTTTAAATTTGTGCTTAAAATTTGCAAAACATTTTTTTATTTTGAATAATGTTTTGTTGATATATTATATATTTACTTAAAATTAATTTAAAATAAAACTAGCGGAATTATTTTTGAAATTTTTTTGAAAAAATCCAAATTATTTGTTCATGAAACAAGATGGAATTCTTTATTTCTAGCTTAAACAATTTAAGTAGTTGTTTTAGAAATTTTGAACATTTTTCTACTAATCCAAATCCATGTTTTATGCATATCATAAGTCGTTTTTGCATGTTTTTTTTTTTTGCAGAAATAAAAAAACTGCCAAATTTTGTATGGTGATCTATGGTAAGCGGTTTTGATTTCTGCCTCTTTCTGTAAAACTTTCAGAAGAACATTGTTACCCTGATTTATTGGTATAAATAACCATAGAGGATCCCACCACCTGCGAAGATTTGAACTTTTACATGTCGATTTGCATAGAACTAACTACGGCATACATGAACCTCTTAACCGTATGAGCAGGCTTTTTAATTTAAATGCTTCCTCTGTTGATTTTAACACGAGTAAAATGGGATTAAATAAAGCATTTCAAACCAGTAGACATAGACAATAGACACTTTTGTTCTGTATAATTCGGAATTATCGTTTTCTAATTTACTGTATATTATTTAATTTTGTTACTTTGTATTGTTATATATTTGCATGTGTTATTAGTTTGCATTATTTTTTACTAATTTACTAACCACTAACACATGCACTTATGATGAGCCTCTGATTTTAGTTTGCAGCTTGATCTAAGCTCACTACAAAAATGAATCTGAAATGTTTAAATAAAGAAATAGCCAATGGGTCGTTCTTATTGTACAGTTTTTTTGGCATTAATAATATTTTTTTTTAATTTTTCGAGTTACACTTAAACGGTCCTCTCGTCCTACACTTAAACTGTCAATATACTGGATTTTTTTTTCCAATGCTATGAGTCTTGATCATAAAGCCAATTCGTGAATTTTATAATTTTTTAAAACAAGTTCCTTAATTAATAATATAACAAAAAGCATTCCCAACGTTAAATGAGTGATTGTCTGCCAACTGTGATTTTTTAAATTAAAATTTTGCTAAAATTTAAAGTCATTGTAAATTAATATTTTTTATTTTATTTGTCTTTAAATAGAACTTTTAAGGAATAAAAAATATCTTAAAAATTACTAAATCTCGAAGGCATGATGATGACACTGATTTTTATTTTTGAATTTTTAAACGTTTTTATTAATTTTGACAATATTTTTGGTGAGTTTCTTAATTCCCTCTTACTTTTTGACGTTTTCGACTTTGAAAGGCAATGTTTTATTCAAAATTATATGTTTTTTAGTTTCTGAAATTTGTTTTTTGAGGTTGGAGTCTTAATTTGTATGCTAGGTTATAACTCAACATTTATTGCACTGATTTGTTTTTATATGTTTCGTCCGAAGTACTGGTAACATTCATAATAAAAAAAATAACAACATTTTTAGCAAAATTGCTTGAAATTATTTAATTTAAGTTCATTATAAATAAATGTACCACGGTACTGACATTTGGGCTTTAATATAACCTCATATCTCAAAGCTTCTGAGAAAAATAAAATCCGTTATAACACTCCCACGGTACTGACAGGTAATTTTGTGACACACAATTTTTGAATAAAAACACTTCACTCTTACAGCAAAATTGCGTTAGTAAAATAAATTGACTTTTGCAAACAATAAATAAATAGTGCCTCTTTCAAATGGTACCACACAAATGCCATCAAACTAAAAACAAAATGGCGGTTCAGCTGGAAATCTTTTGAATTCAAAAATAAAATGAAATCCAGGGACACCATTCCATTATTATTATTTAATTCGAGAGCAAATATTTTGACTTGATATTGTCAAAATTTAACCAAGGAACTATTGTACTCAAACTTCTCTGAGGACAACATTTTAATTCAATGATGTATTTTAATAGAAAATAGTAGATTTAATTGGGAAAACAAGGATGGGACATGCCACGGTACTTACATTTTGCGTATACTTTTACATGCCAAGGGGAAAGGGTAGCAAATTTTTAAATTTTAAATGTAAAATGTAGTACAAACTTATTTCCACAATTGAAACCAGAAATTCATAAGAAAATTTTATATTAAGTTGCAAATAAAGCCCTGGACACAAAGAATCACAGTTGGCAGAGAATCACCCATATGCCAATTATTTTTCTTATCAACTAGGTCATCTATTATAATTGATTTCTTGCTAAAGTGATTAAAACCAACACCTTTATGGTTCAACATAAATGAGTTACAAGGAATAGCAACCCCTATGAAATAAGGACAATTTCGAAATATGGTTTTCATGAAAAAAAATATATAGAAAGTAAGCCAACCTGGTATTATTTCCAATGACACTTGGAAATAAGACAGCTTTAGTGTATGGAAATAAAGAGGACACATTTATAAATAAAAAAAATATATAATTCGTTTAGACGAACTTAATCATTTGCAGTTCAAAACCATAATATAATAGTTCAATAACTTTACGATTAATAATATATCACCAGCTGAGAAAAGTGAACAAAATCAAAAGAGCATTGAAAAATGGAATTTTTTGTGTTTAAAAATAAAAATGCTACGATGCACTTTCTTTTTGCAAACACAACACAATTGTTTAAATTGAACTTAAAAAAAAGATCATTGTACCTAAATGCGGCAGAAACCCTTCAGAAAAGTGAACAAAATCAAAAGAGCATGCAAAATGGATTTTTATTTGTTTAAAAAAAATATATGCGGCAACAATTAACCCTTCACAGTTTGAGTTGAGTTTAAACGAATATTTAAAATTTTATTTCTGTAGACTAAATGTCTTTAAAAGCTATTTTGAATCAATAATTCAACAAATTCAATTAACTAAATAGTGTTAAGTTTTCTTTGGTTGATTTATTTCAGTAAATTCCTTAGTATTATTAGAAAGAAAAAAAAAAACTTAAAAAAATTCAAATTTCTCTTCTAGAAACAAAAAAATATTCAGTAGTTTTGAGGAAATTGGGTAAAAAAAAAAACCCACCGACCAACTAAAACAAAACCCCTTTTTTGACTTCTTAATCATCGTTATGTATGAGATAGTATATGCCCTATATTTAATTTAAAATAAAAAAATTATTGAATAACAATTTTATATTAGATCATCAACTTATAAATAGTCAAATTGACGAACCTGCAAAGTTTGGTACTCTTTCACATTTTTGTTTTAATAACTGTTGTATATATGAGCCTCTTATAATCGTTTGTATGCAATTTTTTTTAATATAAAACATACCTCTGTTTATTTCAAAATAGTTTTAAAAATAATGTGGCAACATTTTTAACAGGTTTTAACTCAGTTTTTAGCATGATAATAATTAATTTGAACAATTTTTTAATTTCAAACCTTTTTACCTAAAATTTCTAAATATATGTATTTAAATTTCTTAATTTTTAAAGAAATAGCACCCAAAATCGATTTGTAAATATTACCCAACAAAAAAGAAAAGAACAAATTATTAAATCTATGTATGATGAACTGAACTTAATAAAAAAATTGCGTATTGACAAAGGCCCTCACTAGTCAACTGATGAGTCCAAGTGAGATTGCCGGGACGAAACGCCAAATTTTTGTAAGACTAAAGGCCGTTAAAAGCTATTTTGAATCAATAATTCAACAAGACCAAAAAAAAAAAATAGTGCTAAGTCTTCTACTTGGCTGATGTATTTCAGTATATAGTATATAGAATTTGTATTATTAAAAAAACATTCTTATTAGAACAAATTTTTGTTTGTAATTCTATTACTCAATTTGGACTTTATTTCCTAGTTTCGCTTATTTTTTAATGAAATGAATCAACGTCCAAAAAATTGTCCAAAGCAAATGAAAAAAAAAACACAAATAATGACCAACTTTTAGGAAAAATCACTCTAATCATAGAAGGTGATATATAAAATAGTCCAATCCAATTAAGTCCGAAATCAAATTTTGAAATGTATCATACTTTAAGAGTGCAAAAAAGTTTAAAACGATTTCGGAATTTATTTCATCATTGATCAACTTTTTAATAATTTTATTGTTCAAAAAAAACTGTTGACATTAGCACCCTGCCTATTGTCTTTGCATACACTATAAATGGAGTTGCGTGAGTGGGACAGAGGACCTAAGAAGGAGTTAAAATTATTTGAATCCGCAAAACTGCAGTCAAAAAAGGTACTATTTTCCAAAAGAACTATAGACATTGGTCCCTGTCTGGCGACATTGGTACCCACTGTCTAAAATGTTATTTTGGGCAATGTTTTTGGGATAATAAATATTTGATCGTATTTTCAAATCAATTTGAATGCTTTTTGCTTGGGCATCATTTTCTAACTAGCTATAGTGTCTGTATCATACTAAAATAAACTCCAGTGGAAAATGCAAATATACCTTTTTGAAAAGTATGATACTAAAAAATATGGAATGTGCTTTAAGTGATTTTATAATTAAATTTTAAAAAGATAGTGCGATGCTTAACTAATTTAAAATCTTATTCTTTTAACTTAGTATCTTGCTAAAAATACTTTAACATCATACTAAATATTTTATAATATTGAATCAGTGCTAACGCTTGTTTTTGTACCTTTTTCCTAATATTTTACATTTGTATTGTTTCGTTTTTTTATATTTTTTAAATTTTGTTTAACTTGTTTAAAATTATTTATTAATCTGCTTTTCTAATTTTGCATTTTAAGGCATGCATTAACTATAAGAGCATCTGCTTGTGAGTTCAAACTTAATCTAAGATTACTTTAAACATAGATCTGAATTATTATACAAAAATTCTGTTCCTCTTAAGTGAAAAATAATATTTTAACTGTGTCTATAATTTATTATTTTTATAGCTAGAATTTAAAATCAAGTCACTTTCTACAAAATATAGCGGACAAAAACAAAATTCCCAAGGGAAGACAAATTTGGAGTGTGGAAATTAAAATAACTCGGTACAACTCCAGCTTCAACAAATAACATTTCTACATATTATAAAATCCAAAATAATTAATAATTAAATAACTAATAACGCATAGTTTTTATACACATTCTTTGAAAAAAAAATTTCAGTATCTTATTTTTTTAAGCGCCCCATTTATTAAAAATAAATAAATTGGATGGTTCGAGAGCTCGTGTAGAACCAAACTTACATCTCCCAACCATTCCTGTATTGGTAGGAATTAAATAAAGCATATTTCAAACTACATTTACTATTTTGAACTATCTAGACACTGTCTAACTAGTAAAATATCTAATAAATACCCCTGCTATTGTTTTGGAATTTAGAAACAATCCACTTATTTATGTCGCCAACCGTACAAAAATAGGGTCAAACATAACTTAAAAATTATTGAAATTTTCAAATAAATATATAAACAAAGAATATAAGCCATTTCACGATACCGTTTTTTTTAGGTACTCTAGCTGTAGTTGAACTTCGACAGACACCCGTTATCAACCAAAACATTCTCTGTAGATCAAGATGTCCATCTGATGAGTTAATTTGGACAAAAGGCAATGATAATGATAAATCACACCGCCAAATCAATAATAACGAATTTATTGCTTTTTTATTTTTCTGGTTAGTAAAAATAATTTCGGAAACTCAATAAATCAGTTCCAAATATAAAAAAAAGAAAATAATTTTAATTGTGTCTCTACCCTCTGTTGGTCCTGTTTCAATAAAGTTCTTTTAAATTGTTTTTATAACTTTTTTTTTAGATAATTTTCGCAGGTAGTACCTATCTCCTCGATCGTGCAACCCATTTTTTTTTCAGTAAAAAAAAAATTTAAATATCTGAATTGCATTGCAAAATATTTCAAAAATTATTTTTTCTGTAATAACAAAAAATTTAAAAAAACAGCAAATTTATTTTTGTATTTTGTACTGATGTCATGACACTGTTTTATGCAATATGTTTTCTCAAAAACTGTTTGAGCAAATTTAAATCTAGTTTTAAGGCTCAAGTAAAATTATATACCTAGTATATAAAAAATCATAAGTAGCTGGCATTTAAAAAATACACTTATTTTTTTTTTCATTTTTGTGGCTTAAAAAATAACATGAGATAATTTAAAAGGCAATATTACGAGGACTATTGAAAAGTATTTTCTTACAAAGTTGAAACAAAATCTTTTAAGCTATTAAAAAGAAAAACGGTAATAGCCAAAAAATAAGGCCATAAAGGAAAGTAATTAACGAAACTTTTAATTGGAACGGGGACCGCAGCAAAGGTCAGATATATTTATATATAATTTATTTAGAATTGATTTAGGGTGGCAAACTTTATTTTTGCAAAAAAAATAAATAAGAATGCATTTAAAGATTAAATTCTAAAAATAATAAAAGTCGAGTTTCGGCTTTTCAACCTTAACTACTATGTTTTCCCTAAATATACGTAATCTTCTATGTTAAACTGCCTTTTGGTATTACATTTTTCACAATTTGTTTTTTACGTTTACGTTTCGGTTTTTTTTTTATTTTTTTTTTTTTTTTAAAAAAGTTTTAAGTTCCTTCAATTTTTCTGATATTTAAATCCATACCATTTAACCTATAAGAAAATAAGAAAAATTAAACTCAATCCACCTGATAAAACAAGAAAAAAAGTAGCATTGAAATTAAATTTTTCTTGCTAACATGTGAAAACATTTTCTCATGTCTGTCAAGTAAGCATTAACATTTCAAAATTTTACGATTCTAACAATTGGATTTATTGTCGTAAGTTTGTCGTGATAGAACAAAAATTGTCACGTGCGGTTTTTAAAAAATAACCCCTGGTAATGCTAACTTGACCGTCAAGTTAGCATAACCACCCCTTAAAAAAAATTCCAAAACTAAAAACTAAAAATGACATACTGCATTTAATGTCGTGATTTTGTCGTAAATTTGTCGTGAAAGAAAAAAAAAATTCGGAATTTTTTTTTAATTTCGAAAAATCTCCAACATTGCATTCCATCAATGAATACATCGAACCAAGACTTTGATTTGTACTTTTTTATCAAAAAGAGATTTTAATGTAGAGTTTGTTTAAACAATTGTCGCTCGACGTCTTTAAAAAAGTTGTGTCAAAAAATAATTTGTCGCGCCTTGATTTGTCAAAAATATCACCTAAATATGACGAAATGCCCCAAAATAGCATTTTTAAAATAAATCCAGGACCACAACTTTGATTAGCTATACTTTTTTATGCAAGAGAGTCTTTAATGTGGAATTTGTTTAAACAAAAGTTTATTGACACAAAAAAAAATTGTGTCAACAAATTTTTTTTGAAACAATTTTTTTTTAAGGACGTCGAGTGACAATTGTTTAAACAAATCCCACATTAAAAACTCTTTTTGATAAAAAAAGTACAAATCAATGTCTTGGTTACACTGTATTCATTGATAAAATGCAATGTTAGAGATTTTTTGAAATTAAAAAAAAAATTTCCGAATTTTTTTTTTTTCACGACAATAAATCCAATTATTAGAATCTTAGAATTTTGAAATGGTAATGCTAACTTGACGGACATCATATTCTCCTACTTTCAACAAATATTGAGAAATAACAAAATTGGATTTGTTGAATTATTTATTGAATAATTATTATTTATTAATTTAATTTCGTAGATTTGGTGTACAATTAAATATTTAAGGAACAAATTATTTTAATAAAATATTTAATAATAAAAATGAAAATAAATTTTTTTTATTTTTATTTTATTTGAATTTAATTTTACAACTTTTAATAGAATATGCGTTTGGGAGTGTCTACTTCATCCTCGGGCTATAGGTACACTTTTGTTTTTTTTTTTTTTTTTCAAAAAAGAAAAAAAGTCACAATTTTTGTTTTACTTTTCATTTTTACTATTAAATATAGTTCATATTATTTTACACAACTTGGAGACAAAAAAGAAAAAAATGTAATTATTTTAATGCATCGAGCATTGCTAGGATTTGGTCAGATTAATGGATTACAAAAAGTCTCTCCTTTCATTATCAATAATTAAATCAATGTTAAAAATTCCAACTCATTACAATAAAACCTCTATATGACAGTTTACATCCACCACACTACATTCAATCTCCAAAAAAAATAAATCCGTCAAAACCCAAATCCTTTAACTCTCATATTCCTGAATGCCACATACAAAATAATATTAATTTGTATTATTTTTTATATCTCTTTATGTACATATTCGTCTTCAGCAAAACTATAATGAAACAAAATAAATAATAATAAAAATAATCTGAGAACACTCACCAAATATCCTTCCAGCGTTTGTCGTACAAATCGAAAATAGTAATCCATAAATAATTAATCCCAAATGGTGATTGTATTTGGCAGATACACGCATCGTCATAATGGATTTTTTTTCTTTTTGTATTTATTTATTTATTTATATTATATTTATTTTATTTATTACTGAACAATGCACAAACAAAAAATATTAAACAAAAATTCAATGCAATTCTTTGTATATGCAATTAAATTTTCAGAAATATAAACACCAAATTTGTATGTAAATTTATTTAAATATTTTTTTCATATATTATATTTATTTTTATTCATTTTTTATTTTGTATAGCTATTTTATAATTTGTATTTTCACATTAAATTTTTGGTTAAAAACTGGTAGCTATATTGACATTTATTTTAACGCAAATTTGTGTATATATCTTTATTCCACGTTTTATTTATTCAGAATTAAATTGAGAATATTTGTATTTTTTTTTTTTATTATTTTGTTTTGTGTTGAACTCTCAGAACGAATATGTGTATTTTGATTTATTTTGCATGAAATTTAATTTTTAAAATTTTCCATCAGATACAATTTCATTCACACGACGACGACGACGAAGGGGGCTGCTGATAAAATCGTGAGGATGAGGACTTCTGAGCCTATAAAAGGAGCACTCAGAGAGTTGTATTGAATTTAAATAAAATTCTGGTAAAATTCAAACAAACCGTTTTAATACTTTTTTTTTATTATTTTGTTGAATTTTAGGTGGGGTGGATTTTCTCTGTTTGAATACTTTTTTTTTTGTTAAAAGAGAAGCTTGGCTTGCATTCGACTAGAGTGTCGTTTTTTTTTTGCACTTGTCGAGGACTTTTTTTTAATTCATCCAGAAAACACTTCGAAACGAGACGACCAAAAGGAAATCGTGTCAACATCCGGTTTTTGTTTCCTTTTTCACCGTTCACTATTTTATGCTTTTTTTTTGTTGCACAATTAAAGCTCTGATGCAGAGGGAAATAAAAAAACAAAGGTAAGCCCGCTGTTTTTTATATTTTCTTTTTTTATTTCTTTCCTTTTTGATCCAACACCTGAACTTAAGCCAATTTACTTTACCACCCTTTGCACAATTATTTTGTTGTTAACATTCACTTTATGCAGGTGCAATGCACACTTTGTATTATATGTATACGCCCGTATCCTTGGTTAAGTTTAAAATAAAAAATTAAAAAAAAAGAAGAATGATTCTCTTTTCAAAACAAACACGCGTCAACGACCGACAACAACGAGGACCACGACGGATGACGAGATGATGCTTTTGACGACGATGATGAAGGCGTCGTTGTCGTCGACGACATTGCCAACGAACCACGGCTAACACAAACGACAGGATCAAACAACACTATGCACAGTGATGTAAAAAAAAAAAAAATAGGAATCACAACCAACAAGGATACTGCACCTACTCACTCACACTCACAACTTGCAACTTGCCTAACGAAAAAGATTTATGAGAAAACACACATTATTATATGCACTTGCACTTGTGCCACTTCTGGACCATGGAGAGCATCACACCAGCAAGAACACCAGCGCACACTATCCTTTCAGTTGAGTTGAGGAAAACTCAAGTTTTCACGATTTTCTTGCTCCCACTGTCATGGGGGAGTCCTTAAATACACTGCGGCAGGCGAAAGATAAAAGTCGGAACTTACACAAGTTTTGAACGAACACAAAAGATGTCTGCTTGTTGAGAGGTTTTTTGCTTAGGCTCTTTAACGTCTTGACAGACTCCCAATTTAAAGTTTCAAAAATTAAATTTGAAACAATATTCCCGCCAAAAAGGCAAGCAGACTCAAGACTATTTTTTTTATGGTGCACTTTGAACTCAAAACATTAATCCTTGTGTACGTTGAAGGAGGTTAAAGTTTTTTTTTAACCCGTTTTCAAAAAAAAAAAATTATTTTAAAACTTTTTCTCAATGATGACCTTTTTCTAATTTTTTTTTTTTTAATATGAAACTGTTTCCTGATTAAAAATCCTCTATACTATACTCGAATGTCTTGATGGGTATACTCTACCACGAGAGTTTTTTTGATTCACTGTATCGAAATATAATGTGAGCATATAAATTTCTCCGATTAGATATGAACCGCCCGCCGTATGCAACACATCCTTATAAGCGAGCACATAACACGGAACTGGCAATAGCTTTTTTTTTCTTATCCAATTTTCCCATTCAGAGTCACATCAATTGCAGAGGGTTTGTATATTTTGTATACAAAATATTATGGAACTATGCGAAACACCACCCTATAACTCGATAACGAATAAGGGATGAATGTGAATGGGAATTTGGTGGACAAAAATGAAATTGAAACATGAGAATGAAATGGGAAATTGGAATATTTTAAGCAGTGATAAGAAATGTTTTTGCGCAGGAACGAACGAAATGGCAAATGGAATTCTTACCATAGTTGACCTTTAAATAGAAAGAACACAAAAATTAGGTAAAATATAATATTTAGGGTGAGGTAGGTCAAAAATGGTTAGGTTGAAAAGCAGTCTTTGAAAAAAGGTGTTGAGCAGGATACCTATATACCTACACATTAAAACAGTTTATGGATGGTTGGATGGCTGAACTGAATTAACCCCCAGCCCAAGTGCTTGTTGAGAAGGTTCTATTTTTTTATTTTTTGTTTTTTGCATAATCTTACTTTAAATGGATTTAAAGAATTCTTAATTAATTATTTAATTTAAATACTTTAAAGATTCAGTAGGTACACACAGCACACTACACATTCGTATATATAAACTTTGTCTTACATTTTATTTAACTGAATGAAGCATCTTTATCGAGGTAAAACTAGCTATTTTCTAAACTGTTTGCTACAGTTTTTTTTACGAATATCAGAAACTCAATCATAAAACACTGTGTCTTTTTCATAAATTTAAGAGTATTTCTTGCACTATTCGTAATTCAAAGCTTGGGCGTAGATTATTTCAAAGAAAGAAAAAAGAAATCGTATAAAAGATGGTGTATTCATATTTATCCCGTTTAAAAAAAAAATAATAAGCTTTAGTTTTTAAATGAGATTATTTGATTATTTAAAACTATCCAAACTTAACTTTTTTCTAACAGAAAAATTATTCAAATTATTTTTTTTTTCGAAAAAAAATGGGGTTAGATAAATTGAAAAATTTAGAACAAAAGTGAACTTAATTTATTATTAATTTAATTTATGTACAACAAATTTTTACTTGCGATATATTGTATAGGTAATATAATAGCAAGTTATAGATCGTAAGAAAAATCAAACTCGGGATTTTGAACAAAGTTGACATTACGATGATAGAGAAGTCGAAAAAAAGGGTCTCGCAATTCTGTCCGTCTGTCTGTCCTTTTGGCTGTAGCCTAAACGGGTCGGTCGATTAAATAAATAACAGTACCTGCCGTACAAAAAGTGAAAATCTAGTTTTTTCTCAAAAGCGTGCCCACAACTTAAAAAAAAAATCAGTGGTTTTTTTTTACAAAAAGGCAACCATTTTATAAAAAAAAATCCGAAAAATGTTTAAAAATTGTACCTCCCATAGAACCATTTTTTTGATTTTCGATTTTCTCAAAAACAGTTCAACTGATATTGGATCAATTTTTTTATGGACAATGTTTGAAAAAATTTTAAAAGTTTTGTATACCAAAATTTTCCAAAAAAATTTTTGTATTGATTTTTTAAAAAAAGTTTAAAAATTTTTTTGAGAACTTAATAATTCGAAAACTGCTAGATCAATTTTTATTAAACTTGGCAACCAGCATGGTTTTCTAACATTATCTAGCAGATTTTAAATGAAAATTATTCTTATAACTAAAAATAATGGTACCTAGCTCCCATACAAATGTTTAAAAACCGGTATTGAAAATCTGATTTTTCTCAAAAACAGCTCCACGATTTTGATTAAAATTTTTGTGTGAACTAATATCTATATTATCTACCATATTACTTATTTGAAAAAAAATTTATATCGTTTAAAAATGGTATTTCTCATAGAACCAATTTTTTTTATTTTTTTTTAACTGATTTTAACTGATTTTAATAATTTTTTTTTGCAAAAAAGCTTCAAATAAGGTCAAATAATATTGCATACCAAGATTTTCAAAAAAAAAATATATTAATGATTTTTAAAAAAAATTTCAAAATTATTTTTTGAAAATTCCATATTTCAAAAATGGGTAGATGATATTTTTTTTTATTAATTTTTTAACTCCGTAATAATAAAGGCAAAAAATTGCGTACTATTTTTTTTTATTTTTTTTTTAAATTTTGTATATAAAAAAATATTTTTTTAAAAAACCAACTCCAACGATTTTCAATTTTTTTTCTCATAAATTGAGATTTCCTAAAGAAATCGGATGATGTACATCGCATTGTTGTCAAAACAATTTCAGAGGTTGTTTAATCAATTTACATAATATGTTTAATTACATATTATGCACATACTTTTAAATTTACATTTTAATAGGTCTAATTTTTTTTTTTATCAAAAATTAATTTTTTTTGAAAATTTTGATATGCAATATTATTTGAACTTTTAAGTAGCTGAAGCATAAAAAATTAACTTAAATAGATAATGGGATAGATGAAAATCAAAGAAATAGTTGTTTGTAAATTTAAAATAAAACAGAAATTATTCGACTTAAAGAAAATGGCGCAAAATTTTAAACGATTTAGTAAAATGTTAAAGCCATTTTAGTAATTTATGTACTAAGTTAAAAAGAAGATTTTGGTAATTTTAAACGATTTTAGCAATTTACTAACTCTTAACATTTTACTAAAGTTAAAATCAGAAAATGGCTACTTTAAATTTTAGTAATTTGCTAAATCCATACGAAATCTGTCATTGTCCTCGAAAATAATTTCTTGGCAATTTTATTTGAAAGATTTAAATTGTGTTTTTATTCGTGTGCTTATTCTTTTCAAAGAAAATATTGGCAGCTTTAAATGGTTAGCTGCATGGCTATAGTGAACCTATTAAATTTTTAAGTTATATTAAATGATTTAGTTGGTTTGACTATGAAAACTTTACAATATCTAACTTTATCATTATCACTTGCAGAATCGATTGCTGTGGCCAAAACTCAAAATACGTTTTAATAAATCCTCAGACATTCGTTCTTCCCGTGAGTTTAAACTAAAAAAACCATTAAATCTTCCCAACGATGGGAAAAGCACATAAACAAAATAAAATAAGAAAATAGTTTTCACAAGTAAAAAAAATAACATAATAAATTGTAGGTTGTCACTTTGACTGCTGACATTCCAAATATTAGGTCCGTTCCCATAAGTTTAGGTTTGTTTGCTTTGTTTTTCTTTATGAACTGTCATTGTTTGGACGCGTTTAGATGCACCTATGTTAATAAAAGGGAATTAGTAATTTACTAGTGAGTTAAACGAAAAAAAGGATTAAAATTTTGGAAGAGCTAGTAAATTACTAAATAGTTTAGCAATTTGCTAACTAGTAATATGGTAAGCCCTTAACAATAGGTTGTTTAAAATTTTGCGCCAAAATGTTTTTTTTATTTTCACTATAATACAGTATCAGCCCTATTAATAATCACAAAATAGATATGAAAGAACACTCAGGGCCGGACCAACCATATGTGCAAGATGTGCAAATACACAGGGCTCAAAATTCTGGCGGCGCATTACCAAACAAATATGTACTGCCATTTGCCATGTGTATTAATGTATGTATGTATGTGTGCAAATATACAAATCTTGCACAAGGCGCAAGTTTGGCTGAGGCCGGTCCTGACAACACTAACACATGTTTTATTTTATAATCCTTAATAATAAACGTGTTTTAGCTTTAAATGACATTTGACAATAAGCGGATAACTTATCCCACCAATTTTGGTGTTCAACGAGCGGATAACTTTACCGTTCACAATTCAATTCAAAGCTGACTGATAGGACAGATAGCTTTCAAAAATGAAAGAAATACTTGAATATTTAGTACAATTGAGGGAAGATGCTGCCTACTTTTCAGCGTTATTCAGTGAACAGATAAAATGAAGACAGAATAAGTTTATTAATATTTTATTTTATCAAACGGATAAGTCCACTATCCATGTGTTAGGTAAAACGTGTATTTACGAGCGGATGGTGTATTTTTATTAGTAGGGCTGTATATATATGTACGTTTGATATTGCTCACAAAATCTAAATTATATATTTACTCATTTAAAAAATTACGAAAATTATAACTCTTCGTAACGGATCAATAAACTTTGTTGATTGTATCTAAGTATACTACCTTTTTGGTTCAGTGATACTGCTGTCCCTATTTTACACATGTGTAATGGCAACTTTGAAATAACTTAAAACGTTATATTGATTTCAACCAAAATATCAAGTAAAATGCCATATTATATGAACTTAAAATATAAGTCAGCAGCTATGCTATACATTGTTATATTTTCTTGTCTTTTAAATTTTTGTTTTGCCCCATTAAGACAGTTGAGAAGATTTTCGTTTAATCCCATTAAAGTTAAGTTAACTTCGAAAATATTCCGACAAAGCTCGGTTTTGGTGCAAATAAATACTACCCTAAATTTTAACAACTGGTTTTGATTTATGAGATATAAAGGGGATATCTTTGTAATTATGTCGAAGTTCACTAGTTTTTCTAAAGCAATACAAGCTGAAACTTAAATATATGTATATAATACAATTCTGCACAAAAAAAGTAAGATCGATAGATTTTCATTAAAACATTAGCAAAATAGTACGTAAATTAAAAAAAAAAAATCTTGTAACTTTAATGCGAAATTTTCTCAAATTCTGCTACAGTTAAGCTAAGTACAGACGATTGTCAGATCTTACAATATTGTTAGATCTGTCAGTGAAAAAACTGTTCCAAATGTCTTACAATCATCTGAACACACAATTTGTATCATTGTCAGTCGATTAGAACATTGTCAGACTCATTGGTCATTGTCAGATGTTTTCATTGAAAACATCTTACAATTGCTCACAACTTCTTCATTTTCCGAAGTATCAATGAGTTGGTTAAAGAGAAATGAAAAAAGAGCTGACAATCAAATTGTCAGACTTTGGGAAGAAATCTACCAGACATGTGAATGGACAATTTTTCATTTTAAGAAATATGTCAATTGTCAGCTAATTGTTAGCTATTGTCAGACCATTGACAGTTCTGACAATATTGTAAGATCTGACAATCGTCTGTACTTAGCTTTACCAAAAAAAGGAATGTATACATTTTTTTTGTGTATGAATTGCAGAAACTATAATTTTTATCATCACGTTTTTCTCTAAAAATTCTAAAAGTTTTCAAGATAATTTTAGGAAAATGCAAATGTATTTATCATTTTCGCATATAGGTATAACGTTAGGTATCTACTCCAAAATAAAGCATCACTTTCGAAAATATGAATTAAAATTAACTCAACATGCCTTATAAGACTAGACAACCTATATATATTATATAACCTGAAACACATATATCTACTTAAATCCAGAATAATTTAATTTTTATTACCCTTTGCTATACCTATATAGCTTACAATAAAAACAAATTATACCAGATTTTAATGGTTACGCACGAGCACCCATGAATAATTAAAAAGAAAAAAAAATACCTTCTACTTATATAAAAACCTAAATGTAAAAAAAAGCCGAACAATAGAACTCAATTCGATTTCCTTGCATATTTTGATTTATTTCACCACTTATTACAGAGTTAGGGGATGACACGCAGGACATACAACCCAACGATATTATATTTATAAAGAACCAGAAGCAAGGCCAGTATTTATAGAAAATATACAAGAAACCAGAACAAATTGATGCTGTGTTGAATCACCCCTCTATATTTAGGGGTATAAGTTACCCACCGTAACTGAGTTGAAACTCGTGTCAAACAAATCATATTCACCATATTCAATACGTTTTTAAAAACAGGGGTAGAAATGTCACGAAATCACCACGGCAACACTTAACAAAGGAATTACTTTCACTTGGTGCTTCACATTGGCAGGTTGGGTGCAGGCATATGCAACGATTCACGAGTTGTTGCATTTATGGTGGCGTTGAGTTAAGGGTTGTTTTCGAGGAGGCAAATATGTAAGTGTGTCACTTGTGCACACTTTCGAGTGCAATGCACTTTCTTCGTTGGTGTTTGTTCAACGTTATGTAACTTGTTGTCGTCGTGGCTCGTAGAGAAACGGATGACCGCATAATGCTCCACATATACAGGGTGTTTCTGTGGGCAAAATGATGCTTACTTAGATGCCACCACCTATAGGGTGCGCGGTTGACCCGGATATCTCTCTAATAAAAGGCAATAATCCCAACCACATGTTGTTTGCATTACATTAAAGGCATGGGGAAATTGCAGCCCCATCTCCTCCCCCCTACACACAGCTATAGTCAATTAAAGCCAAGTGGGGACGACGAGATGCAATTTGGTTCCTTTGGGGCACAAATCGACCGAACACACCAACGAAAGTAGAACAGAAAAAAAAAATAAAAAACAAAGTTAAATGGATTCATGCGAACGAATGCCAATGACACTTGACAGTGATTTATACCCCATGGTGATAATGATAGGATGCGCGTGATGTAGTAGAAATGTAACTATAGCTACTGTATACCTACCGACACTCGGAGAAGTATGTAGGAGTTCGTGCAGAAAAATGCATTTTCAAATATAAAAAGAACAACAAGACCCCACACCAGAGCATGACAGTTTTCCCGCAATATAGCTAGGGGATGAAAATGGAAAAGTAAAAAAAAAACCTTACGGTTTTTATTTTGTGTCTTTTCTATTATCCTGCACTGCACCGGCTATATGAAGTGTCAAATATTTTGGTTAAAGATTTTTTTTATACCTACACAGCTATACAAAGTATATTAGGCTATAGGATGGTGGTGCAAATTTTGTTGGAATTTTCCAGACGAATAACGACGTCCTGATGCATTAAGGATCAGAATGTATTTATTGGCAGATGTTTGGTTCAATAAATATATTTTATTTTTTTTTTTTTGTTTTGTTGTTGCTCATGTATGTCGAAGAGGATCCGATCCGCATGCTCTATAACTTGTATGCAGTCATTTTTTATAAATATATATTGTATCATTCTATCAACAAAAAAAAAAAACCACCCCTCTCAAGCTGTGAGGCGTTAATGACACATTGGCTGCGGAATTAACCTTATGTCAAAACCAATTTACGCGATTATTCAAAATAATGAAATAAAAAAAATTGTACCTATTCAACTAAAGTTGAAAACCTCACAGCTAGACGCTTATTGAATTACGGATGACATAGTGACAAGGGTTGTTTTATGGGATAGCTATAGCATGGCGCCCCGTATTTATGTATACCTATGTATATCGGGGGGTTGGAAATGAGTGTGATTTTTGGTACAATGTGTATCACACCCCTTTGCAACACACTGCTTTTGCCACTTTGGCGTGCCGCAGTGCTGCGAAGGGATAACGTGATAATTGCATTGGTTGACATTCGCTCCTGCCAATGAGTGAAATAGCGCAAGCCAATTTAATAAATCCATTCAAGCTATTCAAGAAGAGGCACAACACAAGAGGAAAAGGTTGTTTTTTTTTTTTACTGCATGTGGGGTTGATGGATTACTACTGCTGTGCGGAAATAGTTTATTATTGTGCGAACGAGCATATGAATATTTAGATGAGATTATATACGACATAGATTTTGCTTTGCCTTTCTAGGAAATGAATTTTAGATAAGGGTTTAATTGTTGATAGAGAAGTTAGGTATAGGCTAACCTAAGAGCTATCGAAATTGACTTAAACAAATTTCTTTTATGACAATAATAGGTAACTGAATTATTCTTTTGATGAAATTCTCTTGAATCAAGTGACTATTTTGCGTTAATGGGGTTTCTTCTTTAAAGGCGATGAAGTTATTAGAAATGATATCGTATTTCGAAAATATATGGATACAATAGAAGAATATAAATTTTATAAAGCATCAAAAACATCAAAAAATAATCTTTTAAATGACAAACTAAAATTTAAGACAAATACATTCTATGATACCACAATAAAAAACACACGTACAATCGACCGACAAACACTCCCCAAAAAGGCAAAAAAAAAACTTTGAAATTCTTTGAAAATGTCGGCTCACCTAATGAAATATTAAAGCTTTTTTCTCAGTTGAATAGAGTAGCTTCTATATCGGATTGTTACTGCACCGAACTTCTTTTATTTTTTATTCGTATCCTATATATATTTTTTTTTTTTTAATTTCTCTCTGTACTAAAGGTATTGTACTGAATATTCAGTTGCCAAACTTTTTTTTATTATTTATCTAGTGTTTCCAAACTCTGAATTTAAGTGATTTTATTTTACTAAACATTTTTGTTGCTTACAATTTCATATTATAATTCTTACAAATTATTATCTTTAGATATTAAAACAAGACCCATAACCAATACCGAAATACCGGTATCCTGACAGACTGTCTGGCAGCTGTTAAAAGCCATTAGCTCAGCTGCATCTTCTTCCAAATTGGTGCAACAATGATGTGATGAGCTCGCCAGCCTAAACGTAAATCTCAAGGTGACACTTATCTATGGGTTCCGGGTCACTGTGGCAGATAGAAACGAACGGGCTGACGAACTGGCCATGAAAGGGTCAGCCCTTCATGACTCGCTTGCGGAAAGAGTCAACATTCCACTTGGGCAATATAATATTCTCAATTTTTCGTACCGAATCTTACCGAGTCAAATTGCATAATTTCTAGGAAGATTTGGCCCATCTATAGTAAATTCCGAACAAATGACTTAATTTGCAGACTCAGGCGAGACATAGCCAGGGCGACATTCACTGGACACTGGCCAATAGGAGAACATGCAGCGTAGCTATAGGTATTCCCCACAATTATCACTGTCGTAGTAGCGGGGACCAGCAAGAAAGGGAAACAGTCGTTCATTCCCTCTGTAAATGCCCCTTTTTGGCCAGAATAAAAGCTCAATCACTTGGTTGAGCTTTTTTCAGTGACCTAAACGAACTTTCTGAGATAAAGATCAAAGATTTGATCTCCTTCCTCAACGAAACGCACTGGCTCTAGGATAAACCTCATTAGAAACTGTACATCTTTCCTAGGACTAGACGATCGTCCTTAGGGGTCAAACCTCTTACGTCTCTGAGCCAACCGACAATCTGATCAATGTGGCATGTTGCTGCGAGACTCAGATAATCCAAACCATTTCCATCCACAGGTCCAACGAGTTATGGTATTAAAACGGAGCACTATAGCATGAATTGGGTCAATGAGCTAGGTGGCTCGTGAGTCGTGACCGCCATTTCTACCTACCTACTTACCATTATTTTAAATGGATTAAAAGCTTATAACATAAACCCAGTCTTATATACGATTATAAATACAAAACATCGCCCGATAATTGTTTTGTCGTATAAACCATTTGAGCAATTTTGGAAAATCGCATTTTAAGTTTCGCGTTTAAATAAATAAGAAACTGACCGATGAAGTTTTCTACAATTTTAATAAAATTTTGTGTGGAAAATCTTCTTTTGATTAAGGTATTCCAGATTGTTGAGTCGGTTTTAGTTTTTAATCTATAAAGGATTATCTCCAAGATCATTTTGTCGTATACGCCACGAAAATAAGTACTTTGTTCGATCCCCACCCCATACACATACGACAAAGTGAACACAAATGCGTTAGTTGTATGCAATACCGAACCGAGCGAGATTTCCGATTTTTTTTTTTTAAACTAGAAGACATTTTAACTTCTGGTTTTTAGTGTTTGAATACAAATTGATACGAGAGTTGAATATTAAAAACAAAATTACTAGAGAAAAATGTAAAATTTTGAACAAAATGAGTTTGAAAAAAACTTTCTTCATTTTTTTTTTAAATTTGAGTTTGAAAATTAATTTTTCCAAAACTATTGCATACAAAAAAATTTAAAAACGAAATTAATGAATGGATTTTTGGGTTTAAAAATGCATAACATGACATTGTAGGTAAGTGATGCGGCTGATTTTTAATAATTTTGTTGGTAACTAAAAAAAAATGCAGTTAATCCTATATACGTACGACAAAACAATATTTAAAAAAAATATCGCGGAAATACATGGATATTTTGTCGTATATTCCAAAATTTGGCGTTTACGACAAAACAAAACTAAGGGATGAGTTATTTTATGAATATACGATAAAATGCATACTGATTTTCTCAGTAACGGTAAATGATAGGTCAAATATGATTTCAGAAATGGAAAGAGGACCTTTGAAAACATAGAACTGCATACCCACTTTAAAAAAGTGCATTTTGGCGTTTACGACAAAACAATTCTCGGGCGACGAAAAGTTAATTGGGATTTTATCCAGGCTTGCCAGATTGGACTATTTATCGGAAATTGGCTATATTTTTCTAAAATTGCCGACAATAATTTCAGTTTAACAGCCCAATCATAATTGGGCTATAAATAGTGCAAATATAATAATCATAGTGATAATTTTTTATGAAACACTTTTCTTCCACTAAACATACACTTAACACATTCACAATTTGGAATCACTTTTTGTTCACTAAATATACATAGGTTACTCATTGATTTTGAAGTTTCCAATCAACTGCAACTATCATCTTAATTTCATTCAGATTCTCTGTTTGTTTTTTTTATAAATAACTATAAATTGTGATTATGTAAAATTTTTTTATTGCTATTGGGCTACTTTTTCGGCTCCAATTTTGGGCTATACAAACATTTTTAAATTGGGTTTCGAAATAGTTCAAGACATCACTTGGCAACCCTGATTTTATCTTGGCATGGAATGCTTGTATTTTACCATAGATGGCCAGTCTATTTGAAGCCCTAAAGCTTTTCTTAAACCTCTTAAAAGCTATTCCTAAAATCAACTATTTATTTAAGTATGTAGGTATGTAAAAATATATAATGCCCATTTTCACCCGAACTCACCCTACAACTAGTTAGTTTAAATTTGAAAAATATCTAGCTCTTTAATGATCCTTGTAATTCATCCTTTAAATTCGTATATTGCCGTCTTTACGGGTTTTTCCAAACATGTAATCTTTTTGGCCTATATTACTGGGAACATCCGGGATAATTTTTTCACAATTCCACAGGATTGTATTCTATTTATCACTCAAAGTAAGTATAACTTGTTTTAAATTAAATCAAATAAAAGAAATTCCTTTCCTATAAATATCTTAATTTTACATCCAATTCTTTCAGAATCTTGAAACTAAACTATACTTTATTGCTGAAGAATCCGCTTTATGTAACTGAGATTACAGACGCTTTTTGTTGTCTTTTCCTTTTTCACTTAATCCTTGTACCTTGGACATTCTTCCGAAAGGTTTTTATTTAAATTTTTTTTAAGAATCAAATAACGTTCCTGCCATTATATATTGTTATTAGCGTTTTAAGAAAATAGTATTACAGTAGAATCTCAAAAAGATGAACAGATATAAAACAAGGTCCGTTCATCATTTCAAATTGTTCATATGTTTTCGAGTATCAGCATTTAGTTGAGTAAGAAGATATGGTTATAAAAAAACATTGAACATTATTTACATAACAAGTTAAAATAAGTCCCAGAACACTGTTCAGGAGGAACTAAATGCAAAGAAAAAGAACATTATTATGTTTGGAATAAAGTTTTCATCTTTTCAAGTACAAAATTTCAACCCGTTCATCTTTTTGAACACTCAAAAGTGGACACATTTGGTTCATCTTTCCGAGATTTTCATTTTATAAAACCGTTCATCTTTCCGAGATTCTACTGTATTTATATTTTTCTCTTAAATGGCTCCACAGATAAAAAAAAAAAAAAACAATTTAGGTACTGGTATGGCATCTTCCATGCAACCATTTTTATTGAAGTTCATCAGTTTGATTAATTTTTGACTATCTCATTAAATTCTATAAAAAAAAGCTTCTTATAAGTTTAATATTAAATTTCAAAATTTTCCAAAAAAAAGTTAAGTTTTGGAGTTAAAATTTCAAAATTATTTTTTTTTTTTTTTTTTAAATTTCGATATTTCAAAAGTGGGTAATTGGGTAGGCTTTTTTTTTAATTAACTTCTTAACTCCGCATTAATAATTACTAAAAATTGCGTAATAATTTTTCTTTCCTAAAAAGTTTCATGCAATTTTTTATAATAAAAATTAATTTAAAAAAAAAACCGTTCCGACGATTTTTAAAAGTTTGTTTTTATAAATTTCACTTTCAGTTTATTTTTGATAAATAAATTGAAAGTGTATACCGCGTTGGTGGTGTCATAAAAATATCGAACAAATTCTTCAACTTTGTGAGCAGGAAATGCTGCGAGGAAGTTCCTTATTGATGTTTACTCAAAGCCCACTGGTCAACAGAAAGCCGTTTACCATTTCCAAGTCAACCTGTAGGTAAGACATACATGGATCTTCAAATTGCTCTTCAACATCAATCCAACCATATCAATTACAAAATTTAATCTACTCACTTACTTGACCTTAACAAACATGAGTATACCTGTATTCATGATTTCAAGTTCTTCCCCCAATCTCGAATGAGTTCCTTGGGCAAAAGACGATTAAAGATGCGACCCATTTGTTTTTAATTCGTTGATGTTATTTAAAAAAAATAAATAAATAAAATATGTAGATATTATTATTTAAAAAAAATTCGTATCTTTTTTGAGGACAAAGTGCGATAAAACAAGTTGGCTCCGGAACGTTGACTGCATCCTTCTCAAAAATAAAAAAAAAAAAACATCATTGGTTGTGCTATATAATTTCAAATAACTTAAGGAAGGAAATTCCTGTTCCAGTCCAGCTATACTCAACTTGTATATGAAACACTGTCATATTTCTGTGTCGTGTCGGCTTGGTCCTTCGAGGGGAAAATATGTTGTTTTTTGTTTTTTTTTTTCCTATTTTAGGTTCATAGCTTCGCTAGCTAAAGCTGCGTGTATAATACGGTTAGGTATGTGTGTGTTAGCAAGTGGGGCGGAAGTTTGAAATATTTAAAAGGATTCCATGAAAGTTATGGCATAAAATAGTCTGAAGCTTCAGTAGGTAGATAGGTAGGTATAGCAGTATTGTATATAGCTATCGGGTCGGATAGGGTCGCTCTCATGGGATAGTTTTTGCTGGGGTATTTCTCTCTTCAGTCTTTTACAAAATTTCATAACCATAGAAATAGTGCCTGAAGGTTAATGAATTTAAATGAAACACAAAAGGAAATGTTTCTGGATGTAGGATGACAGCTATTATCATCAACGGAGGAAAGAGGACTTTTGTATAGATATACATAGATACTAGGTTAGGTAGGTATGTATTTGTATATATATAAATATTGTAACTTTGACTTAACATAGTTAATTTTGTGCACAACGTGTGACAGAAACATCTACTTTATGATATTTTGCAATTGCTTTAGGTGGTTCTTACATTCCATTCTCTGTACAAAATAATTTATGTGAGTGGGGAGAGTTTAGTTTAATTTTTTTTTATATTTCGTTGGAATGTTCATGGAGTATAAGTATGAGAATGTACCTACATCAAGGAAAGAAAATTTGAAGAAAGGAGTCCCATGGAGACACAGAGAATTAGTCCATCTTCAAAGAGTTTGAATTTTTGAATAATATTTATAAAAAAGGAAGAAAAGATAAGATAATACAATAGGAGTGTTTTTACTTCAATTTTCTTTCGGAAATAGGGTAAACCTGATTGATCTCTAAGGTATACAATATGCCTACTTAAAGATGAAGAAATTTGTTTAACAATGACACCTTTTTCCACACATGAAGATACAGATTCGCTCTCACTCGAAGCCTTCTCTTAACAAAAATGTAAAAACCCCTTTGCTTACTTTATTGAAAGTGAAATAACCTTTAACCGAATTTTATATAAAAATAAACAAAAGTATTAACTTGTGCCAATTGTGATGTACTTTTGTTTAAAGCTGAGTTTTAGCTCGCTGGTCTGCCGAGTTTCCTTCTAAAGAAGTACGTAACTCAGTAGGAACAGGCTTCCTTAACCAACTGACGTATCAGTAAAATCAACTGGTGGCCCCGGAAAATCAAGGGACGAATCCGGGAATCAACAGACGGACCAGGCGAATAAACGGATGAATCCGACAATCAACAAACGATTATGGCAATTAACTGGCAGACCAGGTAAATCAACGGACAAATCCGGCAACCAACAGACGAATGTGGCAGTCAACTGGCGAAACAGGCAAATTAGGGGACGAATCCGGCAATAATCAGGTGAATCTGGCAATCAACTGGTGGACACGGCAAATCAAGGGACGAATCCGGGAATCAACGGGCGGACCAGGCGAGTCAATGGATGAATCCGACAATCAATAGACGAATCTGGCAATCAGCTGGCAAACCAAGCAAATCAACTGACGAATCCGGCAATCGACAGACGAATCTGGCATTTAACTTTCGGACCAGACAAATCAACAGACGAATCCTGCTATCAACAGACGAATCTGGCAGTCAACTGGCGAACCAAGCAAATTAAGGGACAAATCCGGCAATAATCAGATGAATCTGGCAATCATCTGGCAAACCAGGCGAATCAACGGACGAATCCGAATTGCGCCGAGGTCGGTGAAGTACTTGGGACTGACGCTCTTTCTGGCAACAGATAAAATCTGCCGAAGCGAGTGTCAAAAGTCACAAATAGACTCAGCAGACTGATGGCAAACATAGGTGCTCCAACGACAACGACTCCTCATATCAACAATGCATTCCATTCTCCTTTACGGAAGCGATATCTGCGTCCATGCACTACGCGCGAGAAAAGTATCGAAAGCAGATGGCAGCCGTACAGAGATGTGTAGCCTTACGGGTGGCCAGCTCCTATCGCACGGTGTTGGAACCAGCCGCCTTTGTAGTCGGAGGAGTAACGCCAATAGATCTTCTGGAAGCAGAACGGAAGCACGTATACGGAAAGAAAACGGAAAAGGAAACTGAGTCGGCAAACGCGGAAGCAAAGGCGATTACACAACAGAAGTGTCAAGAACTATGGGAGTCTGCATGGAAGAAGAGTGCGATGGAGTACGTGGTCATCGAATACATAGCTGGAGAATGGAGTAACCGGATACACAGCGAAATGAACTATTATGTCATCCAGTTTCTCAACGGACACGGATACTTCAACTCATTCCTGTATAAGATAGGCAAAGCAAGAACCCCCTCCTGCCAGTATGGAGACTTCAATTCGGATGACGTATACCACACCGTCTTTGAGTGCAGCGGTTAAGAAAACCCTCTGCCAGGACTAACAAAGAAATTAAGTCAGGACTCAGGAGAAAAGATGATTGAGAAGGAAGAGCGATGGCAGCAAATAAGCTCGTACCTGACCCAGATACTGAAAACCAAAAAAGGGAAGAGCCAGTTCGTGTAAGAGACAGAACTTACTATTTAAGCAGGACTCTCCCTTGAAGTAATACGAAATTGGTCCCAAGGAGGGTGGTCATTGAGTAGCTTTTGGTGGTTTAACCGGTATGCCATGGTTGAAATACGACGTAGAGCCCGGCATACCGGGTGGTATGGATACCTCCTTATGGTGCGTTCCAGCAAAATTAAAAAAAAAAAACGACAAATCCGGCGAATATGGCAATCAACTTGCAGATCAGGCAAATCAACGGAGATTTCGCAATCAACACACGACGAATCTGAGAGTCAACTGGCGAAACAAGAAATAAACAGATGAATCCGATAATCACAGAAGTGAATGTGTCATTTTCCCAAAAAAAAAAAAAAAAAAACTATTAAAAAACCATGTCTACTGTATTACCGACAACCTTCAATTCCAGTTATATATTTTTATTTATTTTTTTTGTATACTTTCGGTATTAAAAAAAAATACCTCCATGACATTTGCCTCCGACTCAAAAGTTCACCCTTTTATTGTTAAAAATATTTCTCAATTCTCTGAATCTGTTCAACTACTGTACTTCGATTTAATACTATCAAATCCCAACTTAATGGATACCACGCACTAAATTGCCACTCATGTGCTTCCTTGAGTTTTTTGCGGTCGTAATTCTTTCCAAGCTTATACCATATATCCTTTTTTGTTGTGGTTGCTTCGTCTGTTTTTTTTTGTTTTTTATGTTTCCTCCTTAACATGTTCTTCATTTGAATAAACCCACTGACCTAGTTGAGCAGGTATATGAGGTATAGTTGTGATTGTTTTGTTAGAGAGTATTATTCCAGCCACAATCCGCAGAAATAACAAATTTCTTGAATGACTATATAAGGAAGCCACTCAATCCCGCGACCGACCAGACCATGGGCAGGGTAGGTCCTGACGAACTGTGATGGTAGATTTGTAGCCAAAAGTATTCGTATATGCGACAAAAATTTGTAGAAATCTCTGGGGGGATCTTTGAGGTTTGCGTGCCAAGAATTACCTTTTTGGACGAAAACATAAACGAAAACACACAAAACTATTTAAAGTTGTACCTATTTTTGGAAGAAAGCAAACAGAAAGAGAGAAAACAGAGACAATTTGATTATAGTCAGAGAGATTGCGTTGTAAATTGAAAGTAGATTAGATTAGATTTATTAAATTTATTGCAGATTTTCTTCTTTATGTTACATAATTATTTTAAAAAATGGAACAGCAGTACTTCGCCATCTCTGCTTAAATTGGAAAATTTTTTTGATTCTATCGTAAAAAATTTTAGGTGACGTCTTAAAGATTAAAGATGTTTTGAGACAACTAAATACATAATTTTAACTTGTCTGATAATTGGCTCGATTAACAGCGCCAACTAACAAACAATTTTTTGAACATGGCTATCGGCTCTAAGGCCAGGAGCACACTTGCGATTTTTAGTCGTTGCGATAAAAAAAAAAATAGCCATGAAATCACATACTTCTATGTACTTAATTGTTGTGTTTAGTCGCATAATTTTTTAACTGTAATCAAACAACTTACATATTTTAATGAGAATGCAACCATTTGCTCCACACAAATAGAGCAAAGTCTAAGCACAATTATTTATTGACGACTTTTAGTCGCATAAGAAGGATTTTGAAAGCACGACTATCAGTAATTCGGTGATAATATGACAAGACTTCTTATAAAATGCAGTCTCATTGGATTTTATTGTATCTTTTTAATTTTGCGACCAAAAATCGCTTAAAAAATAGAACTCTTTAAATTTATTTAATCGCTGCGATAATTCATTAGCAAATGTGTGTGCAGTGCATTCACACATTTAAAACCATGTGTCTCATTTCTTACGACTAAAAAATCTTGCGATTGTTGAAAAACACAAAACAGAAGTGCGGTCATTCATGTTCATTTTGCGTTGCGACTACGATTGCAAGTGTGTGCACCAATGTATATAAATGCGTTTAATTCATTTTAACTCGTGACAATCGTTTTCTGAACAGTCGCGCAATCAAATCGCAAGACATTTCATATTTTTCTTTTCCAAAGTTAGTTAGATTTATTACTTTAGCAGAGATAAAATTTACCATATTATTACTTTATATTATTTACCATCCATATTAATAAACACGAGTTAGCGACAAGTTATCTCCAAGTCGTGCATTAAATGCAAAATCCCAGGTAATAATAAAAATTATTTCTGGTAGGTAATTGATTTTTTTATATCTCAAAAAATTTACTGAACCTTGCATCTTGGACAGGATAAGGCTATCTTTTATTATGTGTAGCAGGGTCAATGTGAGTAAACAATGGAATATGAATTAATTCGCGAGTTAAAATTTTATATTAACAAAAACAAAACTTTTGAGATCATCTAGTACCTACAATAAATAGAAACTGCCTTTAGGTTATTAGAATATGACTTTTTCTTAATTTTGGGATAATTTTTATTTTGTTGTGTGGGTCAACCATCCCTTCCATTTGGGCGCCATCCTGTAAAGAAGGGTGAAGGTCAATTTAACATTTCTATGGACCAAAGTACTTATAAGAGAAGCTCTACTTAAAGTAGTAGATTTTTTTAATAAGGGGTTTTTGTGTGATAACACACTTGAAGTTAGGCTGCCAAGCTTTCGCACCATCATATTAATATTGAATGTTTGAATGAACAACAACACTTGAGTGAGCTACCACCAAGTTTTTATAGGCTGGAGTTATAGCTATTTCACGACTGCGACGCCGATCAGCAGACTCATTTAAGTGGTACTCGGTCTTTGTTCAATTTTTAATTAAAAAAACTTTCTATGCCCAGGTAGGACTCGAACTCGGACCAAGCTCCCTCCGAGCCATTTTTTAATAAACATCAGTTTGCTATTCAAAGAAAGTTTTGTTTTTATTTACAGGAAATTTTAACTCGTTATAGGTAATTCTCTTATTCCATGTTTAAGTAAACTCTTGTATTAGTTGTGTATTTAACGTTTTTTTATTAATAGACTGTTAGTTATAGTAGAAACTTATTTCACTGGATTGAAAGCGACATTTTCAAAATTGTACACACTAGATACTAACGAACATTAATTATTTTAAATTTTAAACACAGAATTAAAAAAAATATAGAACCAGACGAATTAGGTAGATATTGGTTTTACGAAAAATAAGTATATGTTTTCCAACCTCCCAGACTATATTACAAGGAGAATAATACAATATTCTGATGAGAAGTAAATGAAAACATTAGGACGTGATTATACCTGGGCCAGCCCTGAAGGCCACTTTATGCCGTAGCCGGGGCATTCAACAAGAATGTCCAGGTGGAGATGTCAGAGGATTATATATATTGTATAGACCGAGAAGCACGGCTAATTGCAGCTAACAGTAAATGTAATGATTATCTTCACTATGTTATTCTCACATTTTCTGTTTCATTTTTATTTTTGATGACAATTCATTTGGTATTTGTATGACACTGAATGAAATGCCCAGGTGGATTCTCCAAGAGATGGGGGTTGATATGTATATAGATACTGATAGAGCATGGTATGATTGTCCAATGGATGGAACGTGATGGTTGTTTTAATGATGATGATGACACTTAAATAACTGAAAATGATGTTGTGCACGGTTTGCTAGGGAAAATGTATATTAATTTTTAATGTGATAATTGCTGATGCATTTTGTTGATGTTCACCAGGCTCTTTCTTTTGCTTAATGTACTTTTACTCGTTTATAAATGTGTGGGACTTATTAAGGAAATGCCATAAAGATATTAAGAATTCAAATATTTAATATCGGGCCAGCTGGGTATAAGAATTTAATTGATACAATAATCCAACCAAAACATAAATGTTAAAAAAGACTAGCAGAACCATCTTAAGACCATCTCAAAGGATGAGCTTTTGTTTTGTAGGCGGAGATTTAAATAGGCACTTCGGGAAGTCTAACGAAGATGTTGTCGACATTAAAATCGAAGGATTTAGTGCTGCGGTGGAAAACTCCAAAAAGTAAAAAGAAATTGGGTCAGAAGAGATACCCTCTTTGTGCTGGAATAAGATAGGAGACATCGGGTTTAGATGAATAACGATTCTCATCTCCAAACTTATAAGAGGTGACCAAATTCCTGGTAAATCGAGGGAAAGTTAGCTTCTCCCAATCTACAAAGGGAATGGTGATACACGAAATTGCGATAGCTAACCGTTCGATTAAGCTGAAATCACACACATCAAGCTGAAATCACACACCATGAATAAAACGGGTTATTAACGAGTAGTGCGAGATTATTTTGGGTAAATCAACCGCATATTCAATCTACTTTATAAGAATCAGAATGGAAATCTAACGATATTCCTCAAGAGATTGGCATATTGATGTTGGGTGATTTTGAAAATCAATCTATAGAAAACCACGAGATCAGATATGGGCGATGGGGAGTTCTGAAAGCTTCCCGGGTAGAATTCGCGACTCGGAATTGCCTAGCCTCCAGCTAGTTTTGCCTAGTTTATGTCGTGGGCCTATCGAGCAGTAACTAGCTTGACCCTGGCTAATTTGTTAATGCTCTGTATTCCGTGGGCCTTGCTTGTGGTTCCCATATGGGCAATAGATAGATCTTCCAAGTCAGGAATGGGCCTCTCGAGGAGTTTCCATATGGGCCCTAGATAGATCTCCCAAGTCAGGAATGGGCCTATCGAGCAGTAACTAGCTTGGCCCTCGCTAATTTGTTAATTCTCTGTATTCTGTGGGCCTTGCTAGTGGTTCCCATATGGGCCCTAGATAGATCTTCCAAGTCAGGCTTTGGATAGCTAAAAATTGAGACAATTTCAGGCACTAGCTAGGGCCTAGGTAGATTTTTACTGATACCCATATAGCCCCCCCCCCCCTCAAATTAGAGGGATTTGTAACCGCTTTTCTCTTTATCTGAAATGTATAGAAATTAATTTAATTTTAAAAAAACTTCACTTTTACTTACTTGGTTTCTCCGAGATTTGAACTCTCGTTCTTCCAATTAAAAATCCAGCACACTACCCACCGGGCTGATTTGCGACACAGAATAGGGATGTAAAAATGTTTATGAGTTGATACTAATTCACGTATTTGCTATATGGACCTTACACAAGTCTAAACTATCTAGGCCCAGTCTTAGTTACACCTGATAACGCCAATAAAGAGGCGACACTGTCTAACGCCAAGATAACGCCCAGATACAATTCCTTATCAAGGCTACACTAGGTGAAAACAATTTGGGTCCTTTCCTGTTCTTATGAGACAACGCCAATAAGGTGGCGACACTAGCTAGGCCCAAAATGACACCAACAAAAGTTTTCATATCCAAGCTATGCCAAGTCAAAACTATATAGGCCCAGTCTAAGTTACATCTGACAAAGCCAATAAATAGGCAATTCTAGCCAGGGCCAGACTTGCGCCTGTCTAGGCCCAGCATAGGATTTACTATATAATGGCCAATCTAGTTAGGGCCACGCTTATAAATAGTTTTTCCTAGATAATTTTCTACCCGAGTTACTTACGGATGGTCATGGACATGTCAGTTTTTCTGCAGTTGTCACAGAAGAGTTCCCAATCAAAGGTGGTACACACCAGCTAAGCGTCTTGGGTTCCTTGCTTTTTATTACAGTCCTTGGCTTTTTACTTTAGTGTAAAGTGACGGACTCGAAGGTTAATCATTTATTCTTTGCTTATGATAGGAGCCATCATAATGATCCTAAATCGTTGCAATGAGTATTGGATCTTTGGGTGGATATTTTGGAGGAAAATGGGTACCGCATAAGCAGAAAAAAGACAGAATAAGTACATATGCGTCTGTTTTCTGATCCAAAAAGGCCTATTTCGGACATTTATTTAAATGGAACAGTGGTTCCCAAGAGCGAAAAGTTTAAAGATCTTGGATCTATATGATCAATACGGCCGAAGGATGTTGTGATGATGACATCAAGCATCACGTAAGCGTAGCGTGGATGAAGTGTCGGGAAAGTTTTGCTATGTTATGTGATCGAAAAATTCTCGCAAAGTGGAAGAGAAGGCTCTACAGTCTACAGTCTACATTGCAGTTGTTAGTTCAATTTAAATACAGTTCACAATATTGGACAATGTTCAAAGCGTATGAGAGTCATAAAACCTGATGTGACAAAACCTGATAGAATAAGCAAGAAAATCTTAGGTACCCTGCGTTTCGAGTATTTTCTAACGATTTCTGTAGTTTTGTGGATGAAGAAGAGGAAGAATCGACTCCTAACCTTCTCTGTACATGTACTGCTCTATCTCAAAGGTGTGGGCTCCACCTGGGAGAATTCTTCTACAATGATCCTAGTAATCTGGCAAATAATGACATTAATAATCTCGTGCACTTCGTAAGAAGCTCTAAGTGGTTCAACGAGTAGGAAGTAAGTTTCCTATATTCTTTTGGTATCATGATGGACCAACCTATGCGGTATAGGTATGTGTGTCAAGCGTCTCTGCTGACAGCCACGTGAACCTAACCTAACCTAACCTAACCATTGTACCAAATGGAGAATGAGGTCCTAAAAGTGGAGTTTTGAGCATCAGGTGCTGCTTTTTATTAACATACCAGCCAGTGAATCAGTGTCATTTCAACTTATAGTGCTTGTTCAACTTATAGTATAATACATACTGTGAATTTGAAGTTTCTGACTTTATTGGTAATGAAGTTAAATGGGGGTCGAAAATCGGTTGAGTTAATTCCTGTATAAAGGCTTAGTGCTGAAAACTTATCTTGGAACTACCACGCCCTTTGATATGGTACCCACTAAAGTATGATTTAAACATTGGCATTTTTTTGTTTAAACACAAACAAATACACTTTTTCCCTATTGAAGAATTTAAAATGCAAAAACTCGCAGAATGTCTCAATTTGTGTTACCTACATTATATTCATATCTATATCGCTTAACCGGGTTAGATTCTCATAGCCACGTCAAAACTAAAATGTTTTTCACGGGTATATGCCTCTTTCGAGGAATTGACAAATCCTCAAAGAATATCACTTTGTCATGAAACAGTGACTCCTACCCGTTTGGATTTGGCAGAAAATTGAAGGTCTTCTCAATTCCTGCCAATAACACGCACGAGAGTTGTTAGTCAAAAAGTCCTGGTTTAACATGAGCTGTCGCACTACCCAATTCATTTATGTTTTTTTCTTATTTCATTGAACTGAAGGGTAGGTACCTTACCCACAGATGATATAATCGATATAACATGCTTGTCAATTCTGTGAAAAAAAAACGTTCTCAAATAAAATTCTGCATTACGTTTTTTCCAGCCAATCTTACGCACATATTAAATTCTAAGTTTAATCTTGTTTATGTTTTTCTTCAAATAATATTCATTTCAAAACTTTCTTCTGGCCTCTCTTAGCAATCACAGCTGATGCTTCCAAACTTTTTAAACATACTTTTGAATTGCAGTGCTCATACAAAAATTAAAAAAATATTTACTTAACAAAATGAATCTGAATGTGCTCGTAAAGAAGTATAAGGATTAGAATTCATAAGAGACATGAGCATAAGTAAACATAGATTTCCATCCATTTCGAAGTAATATCTGCCTGTGTGTTCTTAAGGATGAAAATGTGGTCAAATTGTATTATTGACCTTGTTCTTTTAATCATTTCCATTTCAAACTTTGTAACTTGAGAGGAATGAACTAAAGATAACTCAGGTAAAGGTATATTAAAAGCCTATATTTTGTAAGTATTTAATTAGGTCTTGTAAGTTGCAGGTAAATAAAATCAGAAGTTAGGCGATTTAAAAAATGGAAGTCCTCAGTAGAGAGATTAACAATTTTAACTACATAGTTACTTTAACTAAGGTAAAAGGAAGGCTTCCCAAATACAGAATTCCGTTTTTTTTTTATCAAATCAAATGACAAAATAATTACCAATGAATTTCCGGATTATAAATTATTTGTAAAATACCTTTTATTATTTTAAATAAAACAAAGCTTTCAAGTCCAGAGGCTATACCTATTTACAAGAGGAAGCACAACTCAACAAGGTATGTATACCTATAACTTTAATTTCGACTGCTTTAAGTACACGAGTACTACCTACAACAAACAACCAACAACAAAAAAAAGAGTAAAAAGGCTCAGTAATAAATGTAATCACTTCCCAAGATGAACAAGATAAAGTCAAGCGTCTACATATTACACCAAACCATCGCCTGTGTGTGCTCCTGTTCATGTTCTGAGTGAAACGACGGGCAATTGCCAGTTGGTTGATGATATCCTTTGGATGCGATGCGATGGCAGGAAAGGATATCATTCTCTGATGGTAGACACACTCTTTTGCTTATATATATCCCCCGGGCGAAATAAAATTAAAATTTTAATGTCTGTCTGTCATTTTGGCGAATGAAATATGAGAAAAGTTGGAATTACTGTTGATTTATTTTTGGTTGCCCCTCTGGCCAGGAAAGGGTTGGTTATACGATCAAATTTTATATGTACATATATAAAAGGACTGGACCTGGAACCATCACCAGAGAGTCGACAAAAAGTGCCAAGTGTTTTTTTGATTTATGCAAATTTTATTTATATGCTGATGGTTTGGGAGAGAGAGCGATTTTGTTACACTAATCCCCTAAAGGAAAAGGAATGTTAATTTGATTTGAAAAAGAAAACCCGTTACAAATTTAAAATTCAGAGCATATTGAAGGATTGATGAATAAACTGTTTATTAAGTGATTATTGCAAATTGTACTAATTTCCTGTCAGTTGTATAATTGGAACTTTTCTATTTTCATCTGTAACGTTAGGGGAACGCTTAAAGGAACTTTTTCATTTCTTGTATGATCCACTTTCCCCTGAAAATTAAAACTGTTGAAAATATTTATATTTTTTTAACAACAAAATATTCCGAACTAAGAAGTTTAAGTCAACCATAATGAATCTTCTAAGATTTAAGAATATTGCAACTACTGCCAGAAAGAAAAAATTATTCGCAGTGTGAATAAGTATCTATCTAGTTGAGTTGATATTTACAACAAGGCGTTTACATTAAGGATAATTATTAGGAGACAATAATGTAAAAAACATGTTTCTATAAAGTCAAGTCACTTTAGGAACGTTTTCAAAATTTAAAATAATCTTCCTTTCATATTAATGTCCTTTTAATCTCCTGGCCAACCATTAGCAAAAGGGTAATTTCATAAATTTGAAGTGTAGTCATATTAATATCACTGCCACGTCATTTGGTGGTGCAATAAAGAACCGAATTAAAACCAACCAGCTTTAAGAGTGTTCAGGTCTAGGGCCAGGTCCTAGTCCAAGCCCAGGCCCAATCCCAAGTCCAAGTCCAAGTCCGAGTCCAAGTCCAGGTCCAGCTCCAAGTCCAAGTCCAGTTCCAGTTCCAAGCCCTAGCCCAAGTCCAAGTCCGAGTCCAAGTCCAAGTCCAAGTCCAAGTCCCAGTCCAAGTCCAAGTCCAAGTTCAAGTCCAAGTCCAAGTCCAAGTCCAAGTCCAAGTCCAAGTCCAAGTCCAAGTCCAAGTCCAAGTCCAGGTCCAGGTCCAAGTCTAGATCCAAGTCCAAGTCCAAGTCCAAGTCCGAGTCCAAGTCCAGGTCCAGGTCCAGCTCCAGCTCCAAGCCCAAGTCCAGGTCCAGGTCCAGTTCCAAGCCCAAGTCCAAGTCCAATTCCAAGTCCAGGTCCAGGTCCAGGTCCAGGTCCAGGTCCAAGTCCAAGTCCAAGTCCAGGTCCAGCTCCAAGCCCAAGTCCAGGTCCAGTTCCAAGCCCAAGTCCAGGTCCAAGTCTAAGTCCAAATCCAAGTGTAAGTCCAAGTCCAAGTGTAAGTCCAAGTCCAAGCCCAAGTCCAAGTGCATTATTTGATCCGTATGTGCAATTGACCTTGAGTTAACCACAACATTTTGCTCATTACACTGGCGTGTCCAGGGTGACGCGGCGCTGACGGAATTGGGACAACAACTTCAGCCACTCTACGAATCCAACCGCCTCCTGTGTTGAAAATGTGTTATGAATATACTCCTGGTGTCACATCTAAAAGTAGCAATGAACAAAGAAACATTGTGTATTCGAAAATTGTACCTCTAAGTGTCCCACCGTCCTAGCTCGCCAACACTTATTATCCAACCGTAAAAAGATGCATCATGATATACAACTTTTTCTCTCTTAAGTTTTCCTTAAGGTTATTTTGTGATGAAACTTTTATCACTATCCGCCAGATTTCTAATTAGTAAAAGTTGCACTTTTGCTGGCTTCTCCTGCGGTAATTATAAGTTAAAGTGATCTATGTTGTATATGGCAGCATGATGGCACAAAATTAAGTTCCACACAATCCTTGTTACCAAGCAACCCAAACCAAAACCCAAAGCAAGAGCATTCAAAACTTTTGCTTCAGTACAAAGTGATGCTGTTTTGCCAGAGCCAGAATAGTATAGTCTTTGGTTTTCTGTTTTTAGTTACGAATATTTGAGAAGTTGTTTGTTACTCGTAAGTCGTATATGCATACAATGTTGTTGATAAATTTTGAAAATTATATGCAAAACCATATGAGGGAAGAGAGAAAAGTTTTTTGATTTGTTTTTTTTTTTATTTTTATTTTGCGAAACAAAAGTGGTCCGCTTATAAAAGTTTTAAAACACATGAGTGGTAAACACGAAGTAAGCCATTTGGTAGATAATAGCATAATGTTTCGAATCATTTTTATTAACTAGTTAAAAAAAAAAACGGACAATTTTTTTCTACAGTGTTTCCCAATCTGCGGTTCCTATATGTCGATTCAGAAAAAGTAGAGAGAAAACGAAATTAATGAATGGAGTTCCCCACTTTGAAAAAAAGCTATAAGGTAATATTGTTAGTGTTGCTATTGATTTTTAATATATTTGTTTCTATTTAAGTTTCGTTTAGAAATTTTGAACTCCTACCAAAAGCGATGGAAATATAAATAAGTGGCCAAATATCTATTAACATTAGAAATGTTTAAGCGGAGGCATACCTACTAACAATGTGAAAAAATCAACAGAATTTCAAAAAAGTGTAACGCCGAGTAGAGAAAGAGGGCGAAACGTCAGGGGAATAGACAAAATTATTGCGTTCAGGCTATGTTCTTACTGGTCTGAGGGAACAGAATAAAAAAAAGATGATAAAACGGATACCAAAAAAAGGAGAAGTGTTCGTAGGCAGGGATGGCTACTACATTTTTCATATCTGCTACGTAGTTTATGTAGTTAAACGTAGTTAAATGTAGTTAATGAAACAAATTGTAGAAAACTTAGTTTAAAATATCAAATGATCTGTCAGTTCAGATTTGTACATATGTGAAGAAGAGCAAATTTAAAAAAGAATTAATTCAAAGGTCACTGTTATATAAACTCGCGGTAATCGGAGTTTCAACTAAATTTATTCGGGTTTATAAATAGCTCTTAATTGGTATGTCTGCACTCTGCAGTCGTATGCAGTGGTAACTGCCAGTCAAACTCTTATATGTCAGAAACAGGTCTTCCGCAAGGCTGTGTTTTGAGTCCCTTAATGTTCGCGCTGTTTATCAACGATATCGAGAATCATCTGCCGGGGGGATTTTCTTTTGCGAACATATCTATAAAAGATCTTAGATCTCATAACCGTTCTTAAATCTAATAACCGTTCTGATAGAAACTTAAGAACCTGGACATTAGATGGCGTCAATATAGGAGTAGTTAATGATTTTTAGGTCCTTGGCTTCATTATTGACTTGGACCACTAACTCGTTGTAGCTAAATTACGGCTGCGGATATCCCGACCACGTCAAAAACAGGACAATGCTGTGAAGAAGTTCGATGTCACGTCGTCGGAAGGCTAAAATCGCATGAAATTGCCAACAACTTTTTAGGAGTCGTTTTCCACAAGCAGCAAGTATTGATAACCATTGCCAATATTGGCAAGAAACCATCAGAGATGCCGCCTCTGGTGTGCTGGGTTACACGAGACCACGACAATAAAACCCCTGATTTGATAATGAGATGATGATAATGATGATGATGATGAAGCACCCGAGCTACTCGCGAGCTATACGTGCAGAAGAGGAGAGATGAAAACTGGTTTCCCAGAAAGAATAATAAGGAGCATAAGATTAAAAAGGGTGCGATCAAGGAAATAGAGAGATTTCGTAACAGGAATGAAGGACGGAAGTCTTCCGCGAAGGTGAAAAGATTTTTTCAAGGCTGCAAACCCCGAACCAAATCCTGTAAGGATGATCAATGGAACATCGTGGTAGAATCACAGTTGATGCTGAGGATATGGAAACATTTCTGCAAACTATATAAGAGCGTTTATGAATAAATTTCCGCTGTCAGGCAGATTGAACCTTTAACCTAGACGACGCAGAACAACAATTCCATTCACCCGATCTTGGCGGAGTGAAAATAGCCATACCTAAGCTTAAGTCCAATAAAGCTGACGTCCTTGCTGATGAGGTGTTCAAAAATGCCAGAAATATGCACCAGCTCATCTCCAAAATATGGTCGCAAAGTATGTCCGATGAATGAAACCTCAGCATTGTTTGCCCAGTCCTCAAGGAAGGAGACCATATGAACTGCGCCAACTATTCATTAATATCGCCTAAAAGATCTTTGCTGTCGTATTAGGTGAACGCCTAAAGCCTTTCGTCAACGACCTGATTGGTCCATATCAGTGTGTCTTTAGGTCTGGAAAGTTCAACAACGACTAAATATTTACATTAAGATAGATCTTGGAAGAAACCCAGGAACTTCAAATCGATACCCACCACCTTTGTATCAATTTCAAGGCCGCGTATAGCAGCATCTATAGAGGCGAGCTATATACCGCAGTGTTTAGTTTTGGCATCCCTATCCGGATTAAGATGGAGAATGCACGTTGGTCCAAGGTCGGAAAAGAACTCACCGATAACTTTGATGTCAAAAATGGATTTAGGTAAGGCGATGCGCTGTCATGTACCTTCTTTAACATAATTCTTGAAAGAGTAGTGCAAAACTCTGCTATTAAAACTTGAGGCACAACTCAGACAACGATACCAGCGCCACGGTTGCCACTTGAAAATAAAGTTCGTGTCCAAAATTGAAAATAAAAAGGACCAACTGTAGCTAAAAATGACCAAAATAATTTAAGTCCGAAATATATGAATTCATCACATTTATTTCAACATATTCTTCATATTACATAGATGAAATATTATTTTTTTGAATTTTATTAATAATACAAAATAAAAACGGGTACAAACAAATCCACAAATTACCTAACAAACTGAATTAAATTAGATTAACATAAATAAATAAAAGTAACAAATCATAAATAACGAAACATAAATATATTAACTTCTCACAGCATTTTAAATGAGATCACAGTATAAGCTTTAGTCTGCATAAAAATTAAAGTGGAGTTTCATTTTTCATTTCGTAGAAAAATGACCAAATAGAATAAAAAATGACCATGTGACCAAGTTAAAAAAATAATGACCAAATTTGGTCACAAATGACCAAAGTGGCAACCGTGACCAGCGCTGAGATCAAACGGAGAATAACTCTTGCCAATCACCGCTTCTTCCGGTAAAGAAAGAAAAACCCTATCTCGAGCACCTAATGTTGTCCATGTATAGGACGCTTATCATCCCGGTCCTGCTATATGATGCAGAGGTATGGACCTTGTCAAAGAAAACACTTTAGGTTCTTTTGAAAGGAAGATTCTCCGGGTGATTTTTGGTCCCGTTTCTACAAACGGAAGTGGGAAGGGAAAATAAAACATTGAACTGTACGGGCTGTACAGCCACACCGACCTAACCAAAAAGGTAAATACCCAATGCCTGAAGTGGCTGGCTCATTTAGAGCGACGATGTTTGACTTTTGTCACTCAACCCATAGGTTATTTGTCAACAAAAAAAAACTTAACATTTCCAAAATGACAATTAAGATTTCCCTATAGAATTTCATTTAGCAGTAAATTAATTTTCTAACTTAAAAAAGAAAATAATTTGAAAGCATCAACGGTTTTTGACATTTAGAGACACGTCAACCCTTCGGCCATTTTTTTTCGTATTTTCTTTATTTTTCCTTCTAAATGAATAATTCTTATAAACTATATAGAAAATCATTCTCAGCCTAATTGCTTGGGTATATACAAGTATCTTAAGAAATATTCTCTAGAAATGATTCCAAATTTTCTTGCCTAAGGTTTGCAAATTTATTTTGCTGCTTGCGTAAGCATTCTGCAAATGACATTTTCCGGTTTCATTTATTTTTTGGATGCTCCTTCGGTTTGTCAGAATTCTGGATCCTTATTTCCTCTCATCCATGATGATGGCCAAAGGTATCCAATTATGAAGCAAAGCAAAAAAAAGGACTTAAATGTGTCCGCTTTCAATATCTTGTTTCTTCATTCTTCTACATACTTTTACCCTTCTGCAAAATTTTGGATGAAAAAAAATAAAAAAAGAAATTTTATTTTAACGGAGTCCTGCAAGAAGAGAACAAGAATATAACTATACGTAATTGGATGGGAGAAATGTTAAGTGAAAGAAACAAATTCAATGGCATTTATCCTGACATTACCATAAAGTTTCATTTCCTTTGCCTATTTTTGGTGTTGGTTATGTTGAGTTATTTTTGAGTTGTTTCTTTATTTTTGAGGTTTGAGGGAGAAAAAATATATTAAGAGAAGGCTAGCTAGAAAAAAAAAGAAATTTATGCTATGCAGAAATGTTTTTTTTACCACAGAGGGGAAACAATTTTTCCATCGGTGTTTTTGTGTTCAATTCGAAGGAGATCTATAAGGAAATTGGTCATTTAGTTGTCAACTTGATTTTGTGTTTTATTTTATTGTTTCTTTATTTTTATTTCCTCTTATTTTTTTCCTATATGAGTGTGATTGTTTAGAGGGTTTTTTTTAGGATTTATGTGTCTTTTTCTTGCTTCAGTTACAAAATGGAACAGGCTTACAGATGAGCTTTATACGGAGAAGGCACTTAAAATAAAGGGTAATTGAATCCTTTCTGGTTTGTATGTACTTTAACTGTCACATCGAGTAAATAAACGACACATTATTTTAATCCTTAATCCTTTTTACGAGATGAATGACTCTTTAGCCTCATAAGGATACTATGACACAGGATGGGTGTCAAAGACAGAAGTTCTATCAAAATTGCGTAGTAAAATGCAAATAAACAAAAACAGTTTCAAACATTAATTTTTTATTTATTTACATACCAACAAACATATTTAATTATTTATTAAATAGCTTGCCAAGTAGAAGCAGCCCGTGGGGTAATGGCTAACGCATAGGATTGTCAAGCCGAAGAGGGTTCGATTCGATTCGATTCATCTAAAAACAGGGGTACTGCTTCTTCCGGGGAATTGACAAATCCTCCACTTGTAAGAAAAAAAATGTTTGATCACCTTAGTCGTTCGCATTGGGCAGAAAATTGAAGGTCTCCTTAATTCCTGCTAACAACACACATTCAGAAAACATTGTGACTTGTAAGTTATGGTGTTTTTCTGCATTTTTGGAGTTCGCATTCACTCATCAACGCCAAATTCATAAGGGATGGTGAATATGACACCTAAGATTATTTCCTCTAAGTCAATATCTGGATAATATATTTAACTAGAAGCGGCACCTAGAAGCAAACCGGCAGATGTGTAGTACACTAAAGGTAGCCTCTAATTTTTTTGCCGTGAAATACCCCTCCACCTCCTTCTTTTGTCTTAAAACTGCGTTGAGGCTAGGGATCTAATCCCAAATTCACAAACACACCCCTTTAATAAGGCTAGGGATTTAATCCCGACTTGTTTTGCCTTAGAGTGGATTGGGGTCAGGGAATTCATCCCACCATCTGACTTTATTTGGAATAACGTTATTTATTCAAGAGAGAACAAATTGTAATTACATAAAAAATGTTAGCTTAGAATTAAGAAAAATTAATAAAAAAAAGTTTAACTTTAGTTCCGAAACTTTAAAAAAGTCAATGAGATATAAAATAGAAAACATTGAAGTGAGAAGCCAGCCGGGAAGTCCGCCGCAGAATTGCTTTATAAAATAAAATCCTTTTTATAATATTTATCATACATTATGTCATTCGATTTCCCACTTGAGAAATCAATTTGTCAAGTCCTTTACATAAATTTTTCAAGTCCTTTACATGGATTAGTTAAACTGTCATTGAAATGAGAGTTATATACATTATACGTCCTTGACATTTTTTGGTATTCCGCATCAAAGACTTAAAAGAAGAACCACCATTAAGACATGGCCTTACATAAAATTGACATATTATGTACCTAGCAATTTCTTGTTGATTACTGAATTGGTTGTAAAAATGTTTTCCCGCACGATAAAACGGAACCACGATTGTTTTTGCCCTTCAAAATAAAATCAGACGAAAAGTTAACCAATTTATGGTTTATGCAACAATTTTTATCGCTTCGTTATGGACCATTATTCCAGAACGTGCCCATTATGAACCACTGTGCCTCTCTTAACAACATCCAGTAGTTTTCATCATATCAATTCTGAGCTAAGCATGCACATGCACAAAGTCAAGGAAAAACTGAGTTTTTTTTTTTTATTTCTTTTGCTAGAAAACGTGCTGACACGTTTTTTCAGAACCAAGATGGAATAAAAGATGAACCGCATATATAGACATTCACAACAAAAATACACCACACTCAGTGTTCGTTGTAAGGTTTTTGATTTTTTTGAACTCGCATTGAAAAATATCCTGGCGTAATTTTGGTTTTTGTTGCGGCATCTTTTGTGTGGTATTGAGTAGTTTATTCATAAGATTCTAAGAAGAAGGCTTTTAGTTTAAGTCTTTTTGTTTTTTTTTTTTTCAAACCACACAAATCGATTGAAGGACAAAGATGACAAAAATTGTGATGAGAATTTCAAGGAGAAAC
This sequence comes from Epistrophe grossulariae, assembly GCA_929447395.1. NCBI lineage: Eukaryota > Metazoa > Arthropoda > Insecta > Diptera > Syrphidae > Epistrophe > Epistrophe grossulariae. The sequence continues at coordinate 148,246,100 of OV839567.1, read as the reverse complement.
TCGTTCTTCGTTTTGAAAGTTTTCAATCAGAAATCAATCGGAAAATGAGATGAGACGAAAACGTTTTACGAATAGAAGATGGAGTTGTTGGACGTGGATTTGAGTCAAATTGTCTTTTTTTTTTGTTTACCAAGAAACACAATGATATAGGAAATTTTATCTTGAGGCATCAACAACTGCACTATTAGAAGACAAGTTTTAGGAACATATTATTCTCTCTTATAATCAAAATATACATACAAAATTTCACATAGAAACTTGTTTGACTAAAGGAACCCAAATTGCCTCATTTAGCAAGTTGAACAATAAAAAGGCAGCTGTATATAGGCTAGAACTATTCAAAAATGAAAGGGGGGGGCTTATAAGATCAATTTCTTGGAAAATAAATAATAAGATAATTTTTTGTATCTACTTTACATGAAAAAAAATCTTTTCATTTTGTTTTTTGGAAAATTTCCCAAGACGCCAAAAGAATCTCTACAACCTTGAAAGAAACCTTGTAAATTCATAAAAAAAAACTAGGACTGACCAATTATGGAAGCAAGTTAACCTTTTTGGTGGCAACTAGAATACTTATTGTGAGCGAATATCCCACATATATGAGGTGCTCCCGGAGCCAGCAATGCATTATGTGTGAAAAGTGAAGAAAAATTAATAGTGAAATGAGTTTCAGTTCCATATTCAATATTGCAATGGGAGTCACTTTATGAATCACTCAATTTGCGCGTATGAGCATAAGTTTTTTTCTTATTTCATTGACGAAATTTTTACCACCTGACAACTTTCGCAATAAATACGTCCAAACACTAGTTAAATGGTTTTTTTTCGCAAGCTGGTTATCGGGGCATTCGTAAAATTCTCTATTGAATGCCCCGATAACAAGAACCGCCAAACAGCGGTGACTTGTTTCCACCTTACAAGATATAATGAAAGGCCTTTACCAGCTTGAGTCTAATAATTAAAAAAAAAAGCACCTAAAATTCAGAGCAAATATTGTTACTTAAGAAGAAAGACTAGGAAGCCGAAGGGAGAACGTAATTTTCATCACACGAATCATTTAACAGAGAAATTGGCTCTTCGATTTGAGAAAGAGACAAAGAGGGAAAATTATTTTCTCTAGTGAAAGTATTATTAAGACTAGTGGCAGGACATAAATAAAAACTAGAGGAAACACAGGGTATAGATTGATATCTGTAGGATGTAAAAGGAACCAACGATGGAGGCCAAAATATGAGTTTATGTTCAACTCATGCATAATTAAAAATATATTTGAACTGTGGGTTAGGCAGCGAACTGTTGGTCCCAATTCCCAAACAATACCAGACGTCAACGCCGCGTTGAGTCTCCGCTCCGCATATTCAACGTCGGGTTATAAACTTTGTACCGATGCAAACCGCAGTGTCGAATCATGCAAAGCCATTAATCCAGCCAATCGTAGCCACTTCGCCGCCAGCGTGATTTTAGTATTTCTACTGTTATTTTAGATGATACGTCCGCAATTTTACCAGTTTCTACTTTCGAATACGATTTTACCAGCCTCTGCTGTAATTTCACCGGATTAAGATAATATTTGACCGGATTCGTCGGTAGTTTAACGAGCTTTGGCTGAGATTTTACCAGTACGATATAATAAAATTACTTCATACCTATACCTATATGTAATAAGATTAAAGCTAGAAAGATAAACAGCGCCTCGGAGGCGCCCGTGAAATATATATGTTGCTTTCTTCGACGCTCAAACAAACAAACAAACTCAGTCGTCGATCAACATGTCTTGCGAGAGACGGTCTTTCCGATTCGGTAAGTACTACAGTTTTTTAGTTATGGTAATGCCTTGCGCTCGAGAGGCGCATGTTTATCTTCTGTGTAACTTTTATGCAATTTTGTTTGATATTTTTTTTTGTTACATTTATCTTATATTCTACTAATGTATGGTTCTTAGGAACATTTTAACATCATGGCGTCTAGAAAAGTGTTGGAAGAGAGAAATTGTTTCTTTTTTGAATCAAGAAGACGAACTTTCAAATGATGGCAGTGACAGCGAGATTGAGTATCATATAAGTGAAGATGATGTTCAAAGTGAAACTGACGACATGTACGTTGATGAAGTCATCGAAGAGAACTTATATGACACCTCAATATCTTAAAACCCCGGATATTATGACCACCGCATAATTAATCCGGCTCAAAGAGTAATCATAGGTAAAAATAGACACGTTTGGGCTACTTCCAAAGGTCAAAGTCATGGAAGAACATCTGCGATCAATATAATTCGCTCTAATAGAATGTGTCGAAATATTTTGGAAACAATTTTATGTTTTGAGTTATTTATCACGGATTATATCATTCAAGAGCTCGTTCAGTAGACAAATGTGGAGATATCGATAAAACGTACTGATATGGTATGACTTCTTCGACATTTAGAGATACGAATCCTATACTGAAATCAAAGCCTTTATTTGAATACTTACTCTAAGTGCTGTAATGAAAGATGACCATTTATCAACCCTTGAATTGTTTTATAGTTCATTTAGTGGCACAAGATATGTAAATGTTATGAGTAGAGATAGATTCGATTTTATTAATAGCTGTCAAAGAATGGATGAAAAGACTTTAACGCCCTGCTCGTCGTCAGCAAAATCAATTTATTCCGGTTCGAACATACCTAACAAAGTATGGAATAAAAATCCCAATGATGTGCGATGGTAGAACCTGTTATATGCAGAATGCTTTGCCTTACATTGGAAGAGCAACAAATACAAATGGTTTGCTTTTTAAGAAGGTTTTTTAATAATACAAATTCTATATACTATACTACTGAAATACATCAGCCAAGTAAGAAGACTTAGCACTTTTTTAATGGAATTTGTTGAATTATTGATTGAAAATAGCTTTTAACCGCCTTTAAGTCCTACAAAAATTGGCGTTTCGTCCCGCACTATTTTAATGGGCTTTGTTGAATTATTGATTGAAAATAGTTTTTAACGGCCTTTAATTCCTACAAAAATTGGCGTTTCGTCCCGGCGATCTCACTTGGGAAGTATGGAATCCTCATCAGTTTTGTTTTATTCGAAAAAAGTCTATCGATTAAATTGTATGGAATATAGAATCGTTCAAATGGATTATGTGATTACACTGGCGCATAGATCAGGCAGGATATAAGTAGTGGATGGGTTTATGTTGACTTTACGGGTTATGGGCATAGAATTGTCAAATCGTTCCTGCAGAATGTCCATTGTGGCAGGTAGCGCCGCACTGTCCTTTTGAAACCACCATCGTCGCTGAAGATGATTATTTTTTGGCTGAAATTAGGTCCAGTTCCCATACTGCTGCAGAACCCAGTCATCCCAGTGTCGCTCGACTCTGTAATTTGCCGCATGATGATTTTTCTTAAGTGTCAAAATCTGTATACCTGTTCCTTTTTGAAATCCCCATTTATATAAATTTAAATATCATTGTATAAAAAATATATTCTTGAAGTAATTTTAAACCAAACCAAAAGCAGTATCCCTCCATATACATACATAGTTTAAAACTATTTATATTTTTAGCAGCTGTTATAGTTTTTTCCCATGATAAATTATACTGGTCCTTAAACAAAAAATAATTGTTATACGCATACATCCTTTCATCCTTCACGTTTCAAATAATAACCATACCCAATCTATAAAGTAAACCTACATAAATAAAGATAAAGATAGCACTCAAAAAGTCTTACTCACTTACCAATTATTCAATTAACATTTAAATGTCAACCCATAACCACGAAACCACTTATACCATTTGATTGGATCGCTAAGAATCTCTTATCCAGCAGACGCCAGGCAGAGATAAGTAAACAAATTGATTTTTGATTCCCACAAAATATTTGTGAAATCAGATTTTCAAATCCAAACATCCGAACCGAATACCAATTGACATTCCATTTTCATGCCTACTAAACGGAAATGGAATTATTGTATACATAACTATAAAGGGTTGACAAATAGCTCGTATAAACTACAAAACAAAAAACCGAATATAAATTTATGTAATTGGTTTTGTTTTTAAAGAGAGAAATTTTGTTTTTTTTTTTATGTAAGAATCCAGAAATAGAAAACCTTTTTGTACTTGAAAGAAAGAATGTTTGAATCGTAGCCGTGGGTGAGAACAAGACTTAGGTAGGTATACTTTCTCTAATATCTCAAGTGGTTTAAAATTTGTATGCATTGTAATAAAACTTAGATACTTGTGATAAGAGTGTAAAAAAGAGCCTATTAATTATTTCAATATAAACCTTAAATAACAATTTGTGTCTATAAAGTAAAACAAAAAAATGAAAAACTAAAATGTAAAGTATCTTATCTTATACGACTCAATTGGTTATATTTTCGATCGCTCACCTTTCGGGGATTATGAGAATATGCTCTTGCAGTTTTGTCAGAAGGTCAACGAATGGACCATTTGCGTTTCTTTACTCGTCAATTCACCTTCTAGATTGAATTAAGTAACATAATTAAATTTTTTATTTTTTTTTTTGATAAGATTTCGCATTTAATTCATTGATTAAAAATAATTCATGCTTAATTTGAATTTATTAGTAGAGGTGATAGTACTTAGAATTTTTTGTGAAAAGGCATTCGACAGAGTTAATCTATAGAATACATTTGGAGATCAATCATTCTTGAGAAAATACTATATCAGCGCTAGGTGTTTCGTCCCACAGTAGACAGATTCCGAATTCGTTCGAGGTGCCTCAAGGAGATGTGCTGTCACCAATTCTGTTTCTATAGGCAATTGATTGACGATGTATTGAGTGCCACGGATAACACGAATGAGAGATATGACATGGAAAAAAGTCATCCAATGGAATCCTTTCGAAAAGCTTAGTCATTTAGGGCCAGTTTCACAGTACACACTTAACAAAATAAGTGGCACTTAATTCTCCCATTTTGGCACTTTAGCCGCAGTTTTACCGTCTAAGTAAGTGGAACTTAAGTGACCAACATGGTAGATTTAAGTGTCACTTATTCCGATAAGATTACATTGCGAGATTGTGCATTAGCTTTCCATATTTGGCACTTAAGTGACACTTAATCGATTGTGAAACTGGGCCTTAGACTACGTCCATGATATCTGTTCCATGGCAAATATTTGGGATTGGATAAAGTGTGCCAACTGCTACAAGTGCACGGAGAGCTGGCTGGCTTAAGGATTAACGCTAAAAAGACTTAAAAACTACAGACGAGTAGCAACATACAACAGCAGAGTATTTTGAAAATTTTACAGATTTTCTGAAGCTAAAAAGTAAATTGTTACATCTTTATTTATAATATAAGCATAAAAGGGCTTGATAATTGTGCAGCTGGTGGTTAAGGACCATCCAAATACTAGTTATCAGTTTTTAACAAATTTTTTTTTGACCATAATGTAAGTAATTTCTAAATTGCTACTTCTCTCGATTTTACATCTATTTTTTTTTATAATACACAAACTAAAAATATGTAACAGTTATCATACAAAATCCACTTTTCTTAAGTTAGATGTTTACGAGCATTGAAACTAAACTGTTGATATCCTTTCCATTCTAGAAGCAATGGACACAAACTACGTGACATGAAATGTAATTTCAGTTTATATATTCTCTCTCAACTTAACCACATCATGCCACACATATAAGAAGTACAAACGGTAACTATAGGTGGCATCCAGAAGTAAGGTTGCTTACTATACCGTATCCTTGTCCTATCCAATGCTGGTTGAGTTTGGTGAATTATTTATTTTTTTGTAACCTCAGCATAAGGAAGTACTTTGCACGTGTAGTCCAGAGATAGAATAAAAATGAATAAAAATTCAATTGACTGATGCACATTTATAGAGTCAAAATGAAGACGAATTATCTTACAAAAAAAAAAAATGTTGGTAAGGGAATTCAAAATAACATATACAAATTGGATTTTGTTACATTTTCATTTGCAGTTTTGTATATGAATACCTTTGAGGTTATACCTAGCTATTTGTATTTATTTACAAAAATGTCAAACTTTTGATTTAAAACCTAGATAAGATTTTGGTTCTTTTATTTATCAGAGAAAATGAAAACGTTTGATTCTGATAGAGAGTTGAAAAATATAAGTTCCAACATACTCGGAATTATAATATTAAAGATCAGGTTTTGAGTGCGTTTACTCTGAATTAACTGAAAAGATATTTTTGACAGATTGGTGCATCTGACAATTCTAATGGTGCCACTCATTGTAATCGGTCTAATTAGGTGGGGAATACTGTACTTCGCCGGTATAAAGAGATTTTTTTAATGTTAATGCAAACCCACTTTTTGTAGCGATAATCTGTTATAACTGTTATAAATTGACATTTCTCTAGTCTCTTCCTTTACGAACACATCCAAGTGGAATTCATTCAAAACGTCAAAATTCTATGTACCTAAACAATTCGTCATTTTCACATAAACAAGTAAAATTAATGTTTGAAGTTGAATTCAAAGACGGTGATCACATTGAACTGCATCCGCTGACTTTTTTGACGTTCTCTGTACTTTTTCTCACTTCCACTAAATAGCGAGAAAGAGATAACAGTTAATTTCATTTTTCTTGACAGTTGTTCATGCGCAATACGACTCATTTAAAATTAATCGAACTAGCGCAACTCAGAGCAACGAAAGTCACATACGCACGAACAGATCTAATGTCAAAAGTCATTTGGCGTTTTTCTTTTTTAGCTCTGAGCAAAGCTCTGAGCAGAGGTTGAGCGATCAGAGCAAAGCTCTGAGTAGATTATGATCAGATACCTCAGATTTAATTATGAAACACACTTGAGCACTGAACATGTCATATATGCATAGTAATCTGTCAAATTACATACAAATTGTATGAAGTTGGCTTCGCTCAGCGTTTTGCTCGATTTGCTCGGTCATTTTATTCTGAGCATACAGATCAAGCTCCGAGGTAGCTCAGATGGAAAAAAGAAACACGACTTATGTGCTCTGATATGTCTGAGGTAAAAAAGAAACATAGAATTTATTTTTGGCAGCTCAGTGATCTGCTCTGAGGTAAAAAAGAAAAACACCAATAAAATTAATTTTTGACAGCTCGGAGATCTGCTCTGAGGTAAAAAAGAAAAACGCCAACTGTCATCCACAGTTGATCGCACCTCGATTTCCCATTATTGTGAAATACTGGTTAATGGTGCCGTCAGCTGTGGAGGACATTGCAATTCCATTTCGCATTTCTAAATTCTGCTCTCAGCCAAGTTGACCAAATTAACTTTTTAATTTGCCTTTCTTTAAAAATAAAAGCTCCTTATTGAAAGGTAAGAATTTATAAAATAAATTGAAAGTTAATCTGCGTTGAGATTTATATTAACCCTATAATATATAGTATTTTCAACGCATAAAATGATTAAAAAGTAGATTAAATTTGACAGTTCCTTTCAAAATACAAATGCTGTTTCATTTCTTCCCCTAAAGTGGAAGTGAGATAGATAGTTCGCCGCTGAAAAAAAATTATATTCTCGAAAATGTTCTCTCGATTCTCGAATATTGTACTCAGCCCAAAAGGAGAATAATTGTGTTCGATTTGTACAACTATTGGCCCTATGAAGATTTAACAAAATTCTAATCTACCAGATTTAAGGATTAAATTTGTATGATAAATCTATGAGATTTGAAGAGGATTCAGGCGTTGAGGGATAAGATAAGATTGATAAATTAGGAAAATTTTGGATCCAGAAAACCCAAAATCCCAAAAATCCAGAATCCCGTCAACCCAGAATCCCGAAAACCCAAAATCTCGAAAACCCAAAATCCCGAAAACCCAGAATCCCGAAAACCCAAAATCCAGAAAGTCCAAATTCCCAAAAATAAAGGAAATTCATCCGATATTTGTATATCATGGATAGAAGTTGGCCCAACATGTGTATACTGCTTATACGCGCCCTTCTTATTTTTTTTTTCTCTGCTGCCAAGCTTGGCAAGTACCTATACACGTTTGTTTTGTGTGCATGCAGGCTCCTGTCTCAGTTTCATATACAATATTTGATGGTGGCTCATTTCCTACATACACAGATTTTGTATATAAGGGCTCATGACAATGATCAGAAGAGGCTTTTTTCATCGCCTGAGTTCTTTCATTATTTAAAATTGTGCTCAAACGCGATTTGCACATCCTTTATTTGCGTTCTTCGCATTCCCAGTAAAATACTTCCTTGTATTTTTTGTTAAAATGGTAACTAAAGCCATCACTACACATTTTCTCACGTCCTTTATTAGTTTTTATGATGGAAATATTCAATATAGCTATGAAACTTGAAATAAAACACCATTTAAATAATAACATTAAATTTAAAATTATAAAAGAAATATTAAAACTCTCAATTTTTTTAATTTTAGTTCAATAAATTTTTTTTCACTCTTATCTAATGTAGGTCACAACACTATTGAAAGCACAATAACAATTACTTAAGATCATATTCAAAGAGAACTTAACGGAATTTCAGGATTTTGATTTCGGGAATTTGGGTTTTCGGGATTTTGGGTTTTCGGGATTTTGGGCTTTCGGGATTCTGGGTTTTCGGTATTTTTGGTTTTCGGGATTCTAGGTTTTCGGGATTTTGTGTTTTTGGGATTTTAGATTTTCGGGATTTCGGTAAATTACTGCCAAATATAGGATCAAATTTTGGATTAATTTTACTGAAAACTTAGGTTCTTCTTGAAAAACTTTGTAAATGTGACTAGTTCTGTAGCTACGACTTGATTTTGATGTGTAAACATCTATGCCATTGCCGGCGTGGCGGTAGGGTAAACTAAAAACGTGAGTTTTAAATATGTGTAAACCATTTCGTGTCACACATTACAGTGTAATTGGATACGTTCAACAACAAAACTACGGTATTTGGAAGAACATTGATGTTTACACTTCTTAACTGTGGTCTGTCGAGTCCCGGCACTCAAAACTCTTTTTTTCCCCTTCCTTTTTTGCTCAACTAGTTATGTTGAACACTCATGGGAGGATTGATCCCCCCCCCCCCCCCCCCCTGTATACGCCATTGAACCATAACGTGGAAATAATATACGTGGATTTGAGAATCGAAAACAGACTGAAGAACTGGAAGTTTAACTTCAAAAACATAAATGTGTTTCTAAACTGTAAAAACACTTCGAACATTTTATTGATTAGGTCAAGAAACCCGAATGATGAATGCAGTAAATGGAATCAATATCCAATCAAAAGACAAATTATACCTACATATGAAAATTATTGAATTCTTTGATTCATTTCATTTGGCTTTCGAATTCCAAATGAAACCAGTTTAAGTGACGTGTCTGGAAATTTTACATTTTGTTGGTTGGCAAGGTACCTATAGGTACATAGGTACATCACTGATTGATTATAGTCCCTTAGGAAAATATAGGGAGCCCTTTATTATGGACTTTGAGGTTAAAGAAGTAACGTACTCGGACTATTTTCCAATTGTTGTCACTTTTCAGCATCAAATGTATGAAGAAATTGCAAGCATGCGGTTACTTCATATGCTCCGACATACAGGCATCTAATCAATTTGAAACTTCAAAGGCAACAGATATGGACTTTGGGAAATTAGAGGACTCAAATAAAATTACGTACCCACAACAGCATATTAACGAAAAAGATGGAGGAGTCAAAAAAGAACCGTGGTTTGACGAGGAATTCAATCTGCGCGCAATACCTAGTAATCTTGTGGATAACTACCAGAATGTTTTGTAAATCCAACGAAGGTTTATTTAGGCAGAACTATGTATATTGAGTCCAATATGAAATACGAGGAGGTGTATTATGTATATAATAAAGAAGAGAGGCAATGGTGAAATGAAAGTATGTAATAAGTGATTGACGAAATGTAAACAATTTATCATCAACACTAAGCTTTGCAAGAACAAATTCCAAGAAAATTTTAAGAAAATGCAACAACAATTTAAAGAACAAAATATTACACTATACTCTGTTCAATTTATATATGCAGTACAGGGAAGATAGGATATTTGCCTTTCAGTCTGAACATTATGGAATTCAATACGCTATCTTTATTTTAAAGCTCTTACAGGATTGCAGTATTTAAAATTGTATTTAAAATTGCCGCAAATCTCACAAAAATATCGATAGAGTTACCAACTATTTATTAATATACGCACATTTTATAATCAAAAACAATGATGACTTAAATAAATTGAATCTGTCTTTTTCCACACCTCTCTGAAAGACAATAGCCAACAATTTGTGTAACTGTTTTTCCATATATAAAAGGAAAACCTGAACCAAGAAAACATAAAAACACCAAGCGTCAACACTTTTTTCTCTAAAGCATTAATATTTGCTATCAAAAGCTCTAAAAAGCTTAAATCCTGAAAGTTACAGAGCAAAAACCAAAGAATATGCCTTAAGAATTTCCATCAAATGGGCAATGGTAACTCCGATTCAAAGTGTTTTTTTTTTAGTAAAAACAATGTCAATAAGGATTGGTTTGGTTGCATTGCAAATGTGTGATCATTCTCCTTTCACCCGGGGAGCAGATAGATCATGGTGTGATGTATGTGAGCTCAAAGAAAAATACACAAACAATTTAAATGTAACTCAGTGATTTTGTTTCTTATTTCAGTGGCAATTTCTTAAGTTCAGGTGCCGTGCAAGCAGCAGCAGGCACCAGTGTTTCTGAAAAAACTCTCCCTTAAGGTCTGTACTGCAAATATAAATTGAACAGAGTATATCAAGTGATTATCAGCAAGAATTTGAGCTTTCAGTGGTCAAATGGGCAAAAGTGACCTACTATCCTACTCTCACCAACAAAATTTGCAACTTTCTCAGTCACAACAACATGAAATTAGCCTATAAATCTGGACTTACAGTGTAAAAAGCTTGCTTTAAAGCCCAAAACAAAAAAATGGACACAATTGATAAATCTGGGATATACAAGTTAGACTGCAGCGGGTGTAATACGGTGTTCTAGTCAAACCACTCGTTCACTTAAGAAAAGATTAAAGGTAGAACTTGAATAGGCGGTAGCTGTCGGAAGCTAGTGTCAAAAGCGAACGAAAAGTTGCTTTCCAAAACGTCAAATTCATAAGTCACCCATAATGCACTTGAGTGGTTGGAAGTGATTTTTTTGATTTTTGAAGCTAGCTGTCAGTCCACGTACGAAAGAGCGGTCGGTGAGCGCTCTCACGTCCGACGGCGAAAGTTAACGAAAACTAAACGAAAAGTTCCAAATCGCAATTATGTGCGCGTCATATGAATTTCTTGTTTTCGCTCGGTTTCGTACGACCACGTACGTTGGCTTCCGCCTAGGCTTACCATCCGTCAGGATTTCGCCTGACGCGTCAGGCTTTTATTGTCCAATCAGGCTTTGGCCAGGTTTCGTCCTTTGTCAGGCTTTTTTATAATTATCGCACAAAATATTATCTTTAGAAAAAAAACGTTAACTGAATGCTTTCAAATCGAAATGCTTGTAAATCGCAGTGAACACATTAATTTTTTTCATTTAGTTGTCACTTTTTAGAAAGAGACAAAGGGTTGTGCAATATAGGATGATCCAAAAAAACACATTTCTCGAAATTCAATCGGGAACAGGTGAAATTATGAAATCTCTGAAAATTTTATGCTTTTAGCACCAAAACTCGAAAAGTTATGCATTTGAGAAAAATTCCGATTTTCAAGCAAAATTATTGAAAAAGCGCTGGTAGCGACCGCCAAATCCTGTTCGATTTTGAATTTTTTGTTTTCAATCTAAGCTTAATAATTTCACCCGGACCCGGTTGAATTTCGAGAAAGGTATTATTTTGAATCACCCTGTTGTGCAAGATATGACACTTCTATTGTATGACGTATTTTTTTGTGTGCTTTTATATGTCTGCTGAGATTGCAGTTGTTGCAATCTATTTATCGTCGCATCGTCTTCGTGCATCCGAATCAAGGTAAGTGATCTATGAATGTTTTTTTTAATTTTTTTTTTTATAAAAATGTTTTTTTATTTGCCAGGCTTTTTTCTCAAAAATCAGGCTTTTCTTCCTTTACTGTCAGGCTTTGCTGATTTTTGACCTGGTAACCCTACTTCCGCCTATTCTAGTCCTACCTTAAGAGACCATCATCAGCTGGATGTTCAAAACAAAACAGAAAAAACAGCTTTTGCCGAACATGAATACCAGGAGAATAGTGCTATGGGGAGAGGGAGGAGAAACCAAAAACAACACGGAATGATGACAGACAACATATCAGTATTAAAAGAAATTCAGGGCTTTAAGCAATAATTGAATGTTTGGGAATCGATTAACATTTACAAATTACATAACGGAGCGCTGAAAAACAACAGCATGGGTTTGCTGACTCATCGCTGGTCAAGATATGTATGTTAGCAAGCTTCTTTCTTTTATGTTTGTACATATATAATTTGTCTTTCGCACGTTTTTCAATTTTTGTTCTTTTTTCATTTTATCGACAAAAATGTAAAAGCTTTTTTATTCTTTGTACTTAATAAAGTTTTGTTGATGTTAAAGCTTTTGGTAAATGTAAATTTAAATCAAAGCCGATTGTGATCCGATGACGATAAATTAGACGCAACGCGTCATTAAAATAAAAATTAAATAAAACAAGACTATAAGGCGTTTTATTGACTTATTTATCAATTTAATTTCAGTCTTTTTGGCCCAGCTTCTTTAATAAATAATTACTAATTTCAATAACAATTAAAAAAAATGAAGTGTATATAATATTTTATTTATAATTAAAGTTTTATTTATTTCAATAATTTTACAATTAAAATGTAATTTAAGTTCAATAAAAAATGAAAATTAAACTATAGGAATCTAAGCAAATAATTTAATTAGACTTTAGGAGCAGAGATGTGGTAATGTAAGTGGCTCAACGAAGAACAGAATTTGTTCCCGAAGAAAGAAAGGGTAAGTAATAAGTATATAGTCCATGTCTCAACACTGCTCACGAAGAGCGAGAGCGCTGAAGAAGGATATTGGCTTGAGAAGGATACTGGCTATTATTTCGGCACAGCACAGCAGTGAGGAGACGCAGTATATAAATTCCTCCCCAATTTACGAATTGCATTTCATAAGTACTTCGTAAGTTTGACAGTCATTTTTTTGCACTCGATGGGGAAGCTCTCGGAATCACAATCTAGATCTGTGACTAATTGCCGTAGTTCGTGATATTGGGAATACCGTATATACTTCCTTTATCTCAACTGAGATGTCCTTCAGTTTTGTTAGGAATTAGGATGCCAAAATTTGACTTTATTTTACAGCTACGTCAGTTGAAGTTTACCTGCCTGTGCAGTGTTATTTCATACACGAAAGAAAACTATTTTGTACATGGGTACTTTATTATGCCTTGTTACAAACACAACTATTTACATAATGTGGCTTTTTTTCCTTATACAGATCGTTTCTTCGTAAGTAAATTTTAGTTCATTTAAAGTTGGTCCTATATTCAAATTCAAAAGTTCATTCATTGCCAAAAAGTCTTTTAATACTTCCTTACGATTTCATGAATAAAACCTTAAAAGAAGTCTCTACGGTGTGTTTTTGAATTCGTTAAAAGTCCTTACACAAAATTGGTTTTACTTTCTTCAATAAGAAGCAAACAGAAAAAAAAAAAATAAAATAAAATAATCATCAACCTCAAAGGACTTCTTGAAGAGGGTTTAATTTGCATAATTTTTAAAGAGTGTGCCAAACGCTTCGCTTAAATAAGCCCCCCAACTGCGACCGGCACAAATTACCATCGTGTACACAATGTTATACATATATTCCCATCCCGACCGACACACCGTGTAAGCATTTACACTTGCGGAGTGTTAAATTCAAACATTTTGGTCGTTATACTCGTATACAAAGGTGGTTTTTTTGGTGGTGTATAAGGTATTCTTATCGGTGTCCTTATCGGTTGAAGTAAACGCACAAAACAAATGTTCGCTCGGCATGACACAAACGGCCTGCGATAAAGTTCCAAAAACAATTACGAAACACTTACGCATTTATTAGTATAGAGACTATGGGTATGCCTTTAACATTCCTACCTTTGTTTATCCTGTCTAAAGTCCAACTCTGTTGGTATTAGGTGGGTATTAAGTCCATTGACTCTCGCGCGGCGCTTGCCTCCCCACTCTCCTTCCCAAACCCCAAAGGCTTTTGCGAAGCTTATCCTGGGAACATTTGCAATCTCTCAGTTCATAATTATTATAATTGCGGCAAATCATAGAAAAAGTCCGTTTGTACCAACCTAAGGCCAGGCACTGCACAGAAAAGAGGCACACCTCGCCCATCCTGCAGTGTATACCTATCCTACCTACAATACTGCTTTCAATAGAGTTGAATCATTGGTGTTGTTTAAATATAATTACAGTAATCCTTGCGTGGCCCGTCTATACAGTTCCTGTTTCACAATATCAGCCTCTTCCTCCTCCTGGCAACATAACACTCCGACTCGTCCTTGTTAAGCTCGTGTAGTATCTAATTATCGTTATGCTAAGCGTGTATAACTATATGCCGTACAAGGGCTTATGTGTGCTAAAGGTTATGTAGCAGTAAATACCGGAGCCGGATGTGTGGATGGGACGCTTTTCGGGGAGCAGGAGCAGCTGCTAAGCCACTATGCGGCTGCTACAGTGCCATGAGGACTGGTAATTCTCGAACTGGGACAAATATAATGTGTAAGCAAATGACGCCAAATCCTCGTCGTCGTGCGTCGTCATCGTCATCCCATGTTTCGTGTGTTGTGAATGAAATTCAAATTCCAGAGGTTTGAAAATTCACCATTAGGCTGGGTTCCATTTTATTTATTTATTTTTTTTTTGCGGGGGATAGGTGTTTTTTGTCGCCACATTGCGAATTAAAATAAATTCCACCGCTATACTGCTACCGCTTGAGCGAAGTTAATTCATTGCCACCATGTTTGGGTTCAAGCGCTTAAATTTATTAATTTATCCAGAGGGTGCTGGGTGGTTGGTTCTCTTTGTACATAATCATTGGAGTGGTTCAGTCATTTCTAGCACAACGCAAAACACTCTTATCTGGTTTTAAAATTAGCAAATAAAATATAGAACTAATGGTACTGATGGTCGTATAATATAAAAGAACTTGAAATATTTAAAACACCCCAGCATCTAGCTTGGGAAGTTTAACTTTGAAAAAAAAAAAAATATAAAGTTTATGAGAATTGTTGGGCCTGAGCATCTTTAATTTGGGTAAGTACAAGATCAAGGATTGTATTTTTTTTTTTTTTTTTTCTTTTTTGTTAAAGATTGTCTGGTAGATTAGGTTTGACATTAGTGTTTAGGTAGTCCCCAATAATCTCCAACCCTATATGAAGGGAATCAACTACAGGTATAAAATATACAGTCCTGCAAAAACTCGTTTGACCTTGGTGAATGAAATATAAAAAAAATACGAGACATGAAAAAGGTATGGCTACTTATTTAGGTTTATGTACGTCAATCTTTAGCCCCTTTAAGTTCTGGTAAAAAAATTTACAATAATAATAATTTAAATTTAAAAATGTTGGGCCTTTAGGTTTTTTAATTATAACCTGGACTGCTGGTACTTCGTGGATTGGTGGATTGGTCTCCATGCAAGTTCTGCAGAAAAAAAAGGTATAAAATTTGCATTTGTTGAATTGAGAGAGAAGACTAAAATGCAGAGATCTTCGTGAATGTGCAGATATAAAGATGAACATAAAGATATTAAAGGTACTCTTTTACACATTTGAATTTTTTGTATGAATCTGTCCCGCTCTACTTTTCTTGATATTTGCAGATGAAGATACATGTGATGGTGGATGAAGAATTAGAAAAATAGGAGAGCATTTTTACTGGCACAGTTGGGTATTTTAATCTGAAAATATTTTATAGAAGAGTACTATCTAGACTGGGGCTCGAATTCATACCTTTATTATAAGTATTCATTGAAGCGATCTTTTAATTGTTGAACATTCATGCCAGTTCTGCCAATATAAACATTCTTGCTGC
Source organism: Epistrophe grossulariae (assembly GCA_929447395.1). Classification (NCBI taxonomy): domain Eukaryota; kingdom Metazoa; phylum Arthropoda; class Insecta; order Diptera; family Syrphidae; genus Epistrophe; species Epistrophe grossulariae. Next base: position 148,230,101 of record OV839567.1, on the reverse strand, counting down.
AGCCTTTTTTTCGGTTGTTTCGTCTTTCGTATTTTTGACAACTTGTAGGAATGTATGCTTTCGTTACTTAATTCCCCCTACATTTCTACACCCCTCACCCAAGCTCTCAAAAAGTCGAAAGCAAAAACAACTGAAAAAACGAGTCGTGTAATCAGCGTCAAAGTGAAGAATTTATAAACGCATCCTAAACGTCAGGGACGCACATTAAGTCCCCTTTCACATGAGGAAACTGAGTTTATTGGTGGGAAGGGCAAGAAGAAAAAAGGGAAAATGAAATCTCCCCGGCCAACGATTTGAGGAGATATTTTTTGACATTCCTCTTCACATACACAGTAGTGTGTGTTCAAACAAGCTTCTTTAAAAAGAAATTACAGAAAATTTCCACGATTTTGTTTCTTCGTGTGAAAGGTACAAGAGATTCTTAAGGAAATTAAAAGAAAACGTCAAAAAATCTCTAGCAAATTGTGAAAGGGGACTTACTGAGCAGCAAACACATCCAATTTGGTTTGGATGCTTCCATTTGATAATTTGATGTTTGAACTGACAGTGAATCGAGTGAAGTAAGTTTATTTTTCTATTGCTATTGTTTTTGTTTTGTTAATAAGCTACGGTTTGTTATTGTACTACTCGATATAATTTGTTTTTGTTTACACCTACAGTGAAAAATCTTGGAGTCACCGAGCTGTGCGTTCCGGGGTGCGTTCCAGATGCGCATGAATAATCTAATGGTACCGCATCAAAACTTTTTTTTTGACGTTTTAGAATCCAATCTAAATATTGGAAAAGTTAATCAAACATTTTTGAGAAGTTCAATCGTTCTGCTCCGTAACTTAGAAATCACTCTCAAGGGTCAACAGAAATAAGCGTTCCCTTACAACCCCGCATAGACGTTGAATTTTGATGTCTAAGATTTCTCACCAATCATCCTCATTCAACAAAATTTTGTTACGTTAAAGTCAATTTTGTAAAATAAATTGTGTGATTGTAAAATTCCAAGTGATGTCTTGAGTTTTCTTTTTAATTATTGTAGATAAATGTCAAATATAAAATAAAGAAATTGATGTTATAATGTTGATACGACCACATCTTCTGCATTTTTATTCATCATTATTTAAGCCGAATTTTTTGGTGCTTCGAGCCCCGAATAAAAATAATTAAAACTCAGAGCTAATATCTCGGAATCTGAAAAAAACTCCAATAAGACTCTTTTATATCCCACTGCTCATGAATTAATATTTTGCTAAGAAACTTAGTTTTTTCACTTTTTTTGGCATAAGACATAAACACAAAAATAAAAAGACGCATTCTCATAGCAAGATCTAGCCGAGGTTAGAGCCTCCCATAACGCTTTTAACAGAGTTATAACAATCTAGTAGTATTCTTCCAGATTACTTTTAGCTACCTTGCATTAATTTGTTACACTTTTGAAGCATATTATGAGAGGAAAATGTTACTGGCTGTGATATAAACATATACTTAAAATTGAGAGACTGTGATAAAACTAGAGCTGTGATATTTCTTAGGACTTAGTCGCCTTTTTTGGAGTGCCGTCTTGTTGGAATTCTGCTTATTTCTTATGTCCTTTCCAGCGGAGCACAATCTTTTGGAAGGAAGTACAACGAAATAGCTTTACTTATAAAACTGTCCAGTGGAGCAACTGCAATAAAAAAAATTAAAGGAATTATAATGTTAGTAAAATTTTAATATGTAGTTCAGCAGTCGCTATTGAGTACTGATAGTCAAAGCCGTTAGCCAGTAATCCATACCCGTTATTCAAAACCGTTCCGAATTTTTGAAATCGTCTTGTTGAAGTCCTATACGTTATTCTGTATTTCGCAACTGGAAATAATTCAATAAAATGAGTGAGTGCAATAATTTAAAAAATGTCATAATATATGTTGAGTGTTTTAATCACTGATTCGGTGACAGAAAACTTTTGCTCCGATTCAGAAAAATACTATAATCCCTATTAATAAAAATACACCATCCGCTCGTAAATACACGTTTTACCTAACACATGGATAGTGGACTTATCCGTTTGATAAAATAAAATATTAATAAACTTATTCTGTCTTCATTTTATCTGTTCACTGAATAACACCGAAAAGTAGGCAGCACTTCCCTCAATTGTACTAAATATTCAAGTACTTCTTTCATTTTTGAAAGCTATCTGTCCTATCAGTCAGCTTTGAATGGAATTGTGAACGGTAAAGTTATCCGCTCGTTGAACACCAAAATTGGTGAGATAAGTTATCCGCTCATTGTCAAATGTTATTTAAGGCTAAAACACGTTTATTATTAAGAATTATAAGTTAAAACATGTGTTAGTGTTGTTTCATATCTATTTTGTGATTATTAATAGGGCTGTATAAGTTTTGGAAATTTCAGTTCTCAAAATAAAAAGTTTATATTTTTTTTCAGAATTTTTTCTATTCAGAAACCCTTAGACAAGCCAACTCATTCAGACTTCCTAATCACAGCAGTTTCTTCCATCCAAACTGAGGTATTGGCAGTGACGAAAGCTGCTAGAAAAATCTCAATGATGGCAATATCACAAATTGATATTACCTTTTTCATTGACAGCCAAGCGGTAATAAAAGTAATTTCTGCCATCGAAATCAAATGGAAGTTTGTAACTTGCTGTGGCGAAGAGCTAAGTACTAAGTTCTTAGTACACAGTAAAACTTAAGTTTCTGGTCATAATGATGTCCCAGGAAATGAAAGTGCTGATGAACTGCAAGAATAGGATCAACACTTGACCTAAATCAGTCGGACCCAACCGTTCAGATCCCACCCTGTAATCTAAAGCGCGGATAATCGAGAGTAAATTTCTTGATTTAGCTTATAAGAGATGGAACTCGCTTGATACCTGTGTTACAACCAGAAAACTATGGCCAAACTTCAATAAACATACGAACGAAAACTTAATCCAACTGAGAAAAAAATCTCTCTCTCTTCTCGTAAGCGTCACCCCTGGACACAACTAATTGGGTTACCACAAGAAGAAGTTGAAACTCAGTATGGACGACTCATGCAGAGTTTGTAGTGATGAGGACATACATGAGAATACTACTCATCATATCTGTGCCATTAACCTGCGCTATTCCATCTGAGAAACAGGTTCCTCGGAAGACATTTCTTCAATAACTTGGAGGAACTCTCTGCTAAAAGCAAAAGCTTGTTATATTTCACCAAACCAACATAAAGGCTAGAAAATGCTTAATCCCTATCAATATAGCCGCCAACAGGCAGGAAATCGCACCCTTTAACCATAGTCAAACGACGCGATGCATAATAATACAGGTCGACAATGATAGTACGAATAAGAATGACTGAAAGATACAGCTGTATACTGCGGAGGCGACAACCAGCAGAGAATGGGCACCTCGCCCATACACCAGCTGTTGCTGGTAAGCCAACTTGACTAAACTTAACTGCCGCATACACCAACCACAGGCCTATAAAACCCATCCACCAGACGTTGCATGGAGCCACTACTCCTACGGGTCTGGGGGAAAGATGATTCTACCCTGTGGGTGTAAAGGAGGGGAGCACTCCCAAGAAAAGACATTGACGCGTTAACCTCTCCTCACCCAGGTGATTATGCCGACTGATACATACAATTCTTTAATAACTTCGGGCTACAACTCGCTGAAACTCAATCCACGCCCTTAACGGGCTAGGTCATAGGTCTTTACCATAAGTTTAGGGTATCACAATGGATCTACATTGATCTAAGTGTGACGGGAACAAGATCAACCGTCAGCCCACTAATCTAACCTAACCTAACTAAATCTAAACAAAAAAATAAATTATAAATAAATAAATTGGGCCTAGTAGAATGGAGGGTACGGTTCTATAGTTGTCTTCAAGTTGCCAACAACAACTCAACAAATGTGGCAACGAAAACTAAGGAGCTGCTTAAACATTGAAGATTTTTCTATTTTCTGTTTCCCTGTATAAAGTACTAAAAAGAAGCTAGGTAGATTCTTCAATGCTTAAAGAAACAATCTATTAATGACAAAAATGTTATTTTTTTTTTATGTTCCTGCCTTAACTTTGAAGTTTCCTCTTCTTCTAATAAACCTACTGGTTTTCCACACAAAATCTTTACTCTTTAACTTAAAGAAAATTTTCAAATAACGCACTTCAGCAAGTTCATCCACATGATGATAAATTCACCTGAAAATCCTTTACATGTTTGCTTGTAATTAAGAACTATAGTGTGGCTACCCCTGGGGAATGTAATTAAACGTCAATTGAGGCAATAAAGAAAGAGCTATATATAACTACCTAGCACACCAACCCATCCAACTTATGCAGACAAAACAGAAAATAAAAACAAAAAAAAAGAAACAGAATGTATTCCTTTGTAAGGCATCTTAAACGTGGCAATCATGTCCTTAATACGTCCTTAAGCACGTTAACCATACACACAATCGCACATACATAAATCCGGTAATATAACATTGACGTCAGGAACACCCACCACCATGTCTTTCCCCTCATTCTTCCACACACACACACACACCGGATGGTGGGACTATATGTAGGCTTGGGTTAAAGGCTTGGCATGCACGCAACCAAATTCTCAGGATCTTTAAGACCAGGAAAATATACTAATGCGAAAATAAAAGCATTATAATGCCATCTATTTTATATATATCACTACCTACACTATGTGTGTATAAAGCTGGCAAAATCCCTTTTTCGTGTGCTAGGACTATGAGTTTGCTTCTTGAAAGAGTTGGTATATTCCTATTTTATTTAGCCCAGTCAGCCAGCCAGCCAGACAGATGTGAATTCTACAGAGAGACTGTGATTAACTAATGTTCGGCTCTGTCGTTACTCGTGTGTTGGGGTAATAAAGCAAAGCCTGAAACATTTTTCGGGTGTAGCTGTCGATAACGATGGCCGGTCTAGCAGAGGATGTGGTTATAGGTCATTAACTTGGGAAGAACTTGCACCAAACTGTTGGTATATATATTATGACAGGGCTAGACAAGAAGTGGAAGGAATACAAATTTTGTAAATTATAAATTGTGCAATCAGGAAAACTTTTAACATATCATGTAGCTGGATACATACTATGTATGTTTATATACATATCGAGAGATACATAACAAGACATCGTAGGTATTCGAGGAAAAATTGTTGTTTTTTTTTGTTTCAATATTCAAAATTATCGCAAAAGCCGATCAACCCTTTGGGACTTAGGAACAATCCTAAGAACAATACCAGTTTTGAATATTTTTTTAAAAATGACTGAGGATATCAATCATCAATAAACTACTGCGTTTACCGGTTTTCATTTTTAAAAAATGTTTTAAAAAATTTTGTCACCTACTTCTTTACTGTCCATATTGATTTAATTCATACAAACTATAATACATTTTATACTCGTATGATTAATAATAAATCAGTAAACTTTAAGCAGAATGTGTTATAGCTATGATAATTTTCCCTGCAATCGGTTTTAATTAATCATCATTGCCAGATCCCAGATTGCAGCACAAAAATTCAATCGATTTTATGCGACAATGATGAGCATTTAATTGGTTCCTATATACATTAAAATCTTTTTCGTATAGGGAGAATGTACTCGTATAGTTTAATTCTGTTGTTCATGACCTAGTTAATTTATTAAGTGGTTTTATTTTGCATATATTATACAAATAAAGCAATTATCCTTGCTTGCAGACACACACAAAGCTTGTGAAAATGAATTATTGACCAGTTGTCAGAGAAATAATTATTGTATGTGAATTTTTTTTAGATGAAAATCTTATGGTGAGGATTACCATTTTCACTTGCAATTGCTGCAAATATATTATCGAAAATTAATAGTCCGAACGACCTTGTTTTAATGAACCAGCAAAGAGGTGAAGAAGCTGATACCACATAACCTTGAAAAATATATCACGCCAGAAATATATCATGGGGGAAAAATGTTATGCTATAAATATATATCAGTCGGAAATAAATCATGCGTGAAAAATATCATATCACACGAAAAATATATCATACTAGAAGTATATCATAAGAGTTATATCACGCGAGAAATATAATATACGAGAAATATATCATGCGAAAAAAATTATCAAGTGAGAAATATATAATGCGAGAAGTATGGACATTATTTGTCATGATAGAAATATCAACATAATGTGAGAAATATATATTATCATCAGAGAAAAATATCACCTGAGAAGAATATCAAGCGAGAAATAAGTTATGGGAGTTTCTTATGTGGGGCCATTCGGAATCCTATTTGAATGTCATGTCAGTTCTAAGATATTTACTATTGCAAATAACAATAATAGCAATGCAACTGAAATCTAAAGGGTTGGGTTCAGAATCCTAAGAACTCAAAATTCATAAAACTTTATAATGAAGAATTGCAATTCTGCCCCTCCCTAACTATGAGCCGTTTTATTCCACAAAATACCGAACCTAGCTGAACACCAACCGTTGTGTGTTCACAAGATCCTCCTACCTCTCCCCTCCCTTACAATTTTAACAAACAGAATACCGAATACTTCCCGAGAGCTAAAATATCTCGGCCACTATGGTTCGTGGTCAAAATAAAAGCACCGGTCCTGATAAAATCACCGCAGTGGAAGAAGGTCACCTAAAAACGTTGCAGAGTTACGCCGTATATACTTAGGGCCAGTTGTACAAATATTTAAACCGTGGTTCAGCAATTTTTATCCACCGATTCCGGCGGATTAATTGAGTTTCAACAGTGGTTTACTGTTCAAGTGTGTGATAATAACCAATTACATACTTGAACCAGCGTTAAACTTTTGTTAATCCGCCGAAATCGGTGAGTTAAAATCTTGAACCGAGGCTGAACCACTATTGTACAACTGGCCCTTAGAATCACATATCATGGTATAGAAAATTTATCAAAAACTTTTCGATGATAGCGACTACTTAAGAAAAGTCAATCGTGGGAATGGGGAAAATACTCGTAGCTTTTCAACAACTTAAAAACAATCTTACCGAAGCTCCAGTTTTTAAACGCCCCGATTTCGAACTACCTTTCACCCTGCAAACGGATGCTAGTCGAATTGTTTTATCACAGAACACAAAAGAGCTGGAGAGAAATCGCTTACGCCAGCCGAATGCTAACCGATTCTTCCGTAACGGAAAAGGAATGTTTGGCTTTCTTCTGGGGAAAACAAAAGATGATACTAAGAAGGATACCACTTTTCCGTTGTAACCGATCACCATTCTCTGAAGTGGTTGCATTCAGTATAGAGAATACTTTGGGACGGCTTCGAGATGGGCGATCGAATTACAACAATATGACTTTGATATCCAATATAGGAAAAATTGCATGAATGTAGTGGCAGATGCTTTATCAAGAGATCCATTGCCTTGCCGTTTCAAGAAAGTAGACCTGTCCATCATAAACGACGAACAGGAGGACCTGACCCAACGTCGAATCAAACAAGTACAGAACTACCCTGAAAAGTTTATCGACTACAAAATTCAAGTTATTCATTTATATATAAAGTTCGCAGCACCCCCTCTAGCCGACCATAGCCAAGCCATGATTGGAGGTGCCGTTGAAAAAACGAGGAAAAGTTCTCAGCGAAAACTACGATGCTGTCACAGCCGGGCATCTAGGAATAGCGAGCACTACCGAAAGGATAATCAAATCATACTATTGGCCAGGGATATTTCGGTACATCTCTATAAGCACATAAAGAAGTGCGTCACGTCCTAGTGGACTAATGCATTCTAACCCGGCAGAATCCGTGGCATAACATTTCTGTGAAATGGGAAGAAGCGATACCCTTACGAGCTGTCACGTCAGTCGCATTGGGGTCACGGTTGTGACATATCAGAAATTCTGCCTGCAATAATGGCACAGTTAATTTTTTTTCAGTTTTGAGATATGTACATAGAAGCGATTTAAAATCATAATTAAAATTTTCAAAAAAATCTTTAGGAATTTTATTTAAAAAAAAAATTATTTAAAAAACTCGATGAATTTTTGTATACTCGTTCCTAATGTGAAAACGTAAACTTGTTTATTATAAGTTTCAAAATACAAATTCATTTAGTCAATCAAAATGTTACCAGACTGTGAGTACTTCTTCCTCTAACCGCGCTTTGATCGTGTCAAATTGTAATGGTATTTTTGTTCATTATTGTTTGACACGTTGAAATAGTTCTAAATTCTCTCCGAAAACCTTTGTAGATATTATTTGACAAAAAAAAATGGAATTTCACTTAAGCGGAGTCCGGATAAGTGAAAAAAATTGCACTCAAGCTAATTTAAAAACTCCAAAAAGAGTTCTGATATATCAGAAATTCAAATGTCATTTTCCTGATGAAAATTTTGTGGAGGTGACAAATAAAAAAGAAGTAAAAGCGTTCAGCAAATTTTTTGTTCTGTTCTATTAATTTTTTTTTCACTAAAGAGAGTATTTCTTAATGAAAAATATTAAATTTAACTGAAAATATGTTTCAGGTATCCGGGTTTCAGAGTATTATAAAGGTAAGCAGAGTGTTATAAAGGCAATTGGTTGACAAATACTCAAGGATGAAAAAAGTGTTTCAGATAAGCGGGTTTTTCTCTTAAGATGGTTTTTCTTAAGCAGGTTTTACTGTCATACAATGTGCATGATTTTAAATTTTCTCTACTAATTTCTTTAATATATACAAAAAATTAGTTCTAAGTACAAAAGAACAGTTCATTATAACTAAAAGAACTCTACTTTGAAATGTCGAGTGGACATTTGGCGCATTCAGAAAAATAAGATCTCAGAGATTTTTCTCACTCAAAAAGTGAGCAAGTTAATCCAAGATTTTTTTTACAAGTAAATTTTTTTGACAATAAAACTGAGAAATTTTGCTGAGCAATTCAGATGTGCTCTTAGAGCGAGTAGATGTGTTTTTATCTTAAATTTATTAAATAAAACAAAACAAAATTACACTTTAAGTGAATTAAAACAAACAAAATTTTTTTCTTTTAATTTTATTGAAAAAATTGATAAATATTGATGAATATAAATCTTCAGTCTTAATTAATAAGCGGTAAGAAATTTTTTTTTTCACAAAATGGATAATTGTTCTCGCTGGTGAGAAACCGCTACCTTCGGATGGGGATTATATCACGTCTGGAAAATGTAAGAAGAGATTCCACTTTGATTGCTCTACGGTAGCATTTAATACATGGAGGAGATGGTCACCAGCGACGAGGAAATCATGGGAATGCATTTTGTGCAGAGCAAGTAAGGAAGGAATCCAACCAGACGAAAAACAGGCATGCCAAACGGCAAAGCAATCCAGATCAACTGAGTCCCCACGAGGAGTCGTTCAAAGTCCATTGGTGCCATGTAGCGACAATGAAGGCATTAAAAAGGAACTAAAAGAAATAAAAGAAATGCTTAAGGAATAAACTAAAACTGTGGATTTCACTAGCACTAGATACGACGAGCTTAATACGACGAGCTAAAAAACAATGAATTAATCAAGTCTCTAATGCAAGAAATTATCGAATATAAAACACAAAATGAAAAAAAAGATGCACAAATTAAGTCATTACAAAAACAAATAAACATATTAGAACAAAGACAAATTGATAACAACATTGAAATAAAAGGAGTCCCCATGAAAAGCACTGACAATATCTATGACGTTGTGAGTTCAGTGGGTGATGCATTGGGAATTTCTATAAACAATGCTGATATTGAAAATATTTATGCTTACACAGATAAAAAGAACAAACAAATGAAAAACATATCTGTCAGTCTGGCACGAAAACAAACAAAGTATGAAATAATTGAAAAATCAAAAAAAAAGAATCTAACATTCGCCGAAATACGTAAAAACGAAAACTCAGCAGAGAATTCTATATATGCGCCACTGAGAAAAATATTGAATATATTCATGTTTAAATCAAGCTCAAACACATATGATTTGGCATGGAAGCGATTTCAATTTAATTTTAAGAGAAACCTATTTACGCATCTTTGATACGATTTGAACATGGTTATGTTTAAATTTACTTCGCTTTCTGTTTGAGACAATGTTATTTCTCTTTGATTAAATTTACTTCATTTAAAGTTGTTTCAAATAGAATTATATTAATTTTTTTTAAATTTCCGTGTTTGAGTCAAAGACGTTTTTTGTTTAAAACAAATAGTTTTAACGTCAGCTTTCTTAAACACATAATAGTTATTACAAGCATATATCTTTTTATTCATATCAAACTGGTTTGATTTTGACTTAAACAGTCTTTTATTTGTAAGGATTGTTAGATATAGTCGTAAATATATGTACGTACATACCCAAACTTTTTTGTCACATATACAAAAGTCATGAAGAATACCTATATACTGCAGAAAATTTATATGAAAACTACAAAAGATTTACTCAAACATGTGAAGAAACAAAACACATTTCATTTTATTTTTTTACAAAAATTTATTTCTAAAATAACATTTTCCATTATTAATTGTATGTACATGTAAAGGCGAGCTAGTGAAAAATGAAATATTCTTGATATACAAAGATTTGTCAAGCTTTTTACCAATTTCATAAGACTAAAAATGTTAATACTTAACAATTTATAACTAAAAACCTCTTTGAAAGATGGCCAGTGTTCCAAGAAATCGGAATTGTTTTGAAGGGTTATCAGATCTCGTCTTCTCAAAAGATACGTTTTTCTCCAAATGTCATCACCAGAAGAGCCTGGTAAACTTAACCCCACGTTTGTTGTTCTTGTTATTGTTCTTTTAATTTTTTTTGAATGTCTTCATCAAATTCGTTTTCAGATAATTCGTCTTCTAGACTTTCCGCTATGGCTGGAATTTCATCCATTTTTCTTCTTTTATTTTTTATGTTATGAAATTTGTCGTATAGCTTTCCTCCCGGATTCTTTCTTATCTTCCTTCCAACATAATAGTAGTCTTGCGAGCATTACATAAAAGGCAAATTATAAAACAGAATTTTTTAAATATAATACTTAATAATTTGGAAAAGAAATATGAAGAATAATCTGAATTAAATTTGACTGAAGGTTTTCAAACGACAAGGTTACTGTACTGTTTATTTCTAAATAGTTTCTTGTATAACACTTAACATAACATATATGTACATACCTTATTTTCATTAGGAAATATTGTTGTAATTTTTAAGGCAATATCTTCAAAATCAGATGGATGGAGTTGTTTTCCGCTGTCCCATACTTTTTCAACAATAATGTTTATAATGTCTTGGCGATGTTTTTTTTAAAAGGCTCCCGTTCTTTTCATGGAAAGAAATAATAGCCTTTCCTTTCTCTGATTTCTCAAGTACATCGAATAATGACTTTAAAAAGAATTTTTTTAGAAAATGTATTTAGGCTAAAGGAATTTTTTTTACTTACATCTGCTAAGCTTAAGACACTTGTTGTGGTTTTCGATAAATTAACGTTTTGCATAAAATTGGCGATAGGAATTATTGTTCTATCATCGATATTAAACTACAAAGGTAAATGTAATTAAAAATAATTTATATTTACATACATACATGTGTAGAAACAATAATAAGTCTTGTGTATGATTACCTTTTCTTTCTTCCATATAAAAAGTTTTTCCCGGAACTCAGCCATGGGACCAACTTTTGGAATTATGTCCCTTATATCTTCTGCGGTGAGGTATTTTAATCTTTCAAAGGTTACTTCACTTCCTAAAAATTATTGAAATGTATATATGTATTTAGCAAAGCATAAAGTAAATTCGTTATATGCAGATTCGTTTTATGCATTATGCCATTATTGCAAGAAAATAAAGGAAAACAAAACTTTCACTTACCATATAAAGCAGGGAACAATGAAATTAAGTTCCACTCCTCGAGTAAATCCTTAAGTCCCCTGTACTCTGGAAGGACATTATCGGTGTCAATTAAAAAAACTGTATTTAAACAGTCTGCATCCACAGTGTATGATTGCATTATAATTATTTTTACTTACATATCACTTAAACAAACTTTACTATCACTTTATTATTTATCAAAAAATCACTCTATAAAACAATGCGATGCGCGCAACAGATACGATTCATTTGCAATGATTATAAAGGATGACGCGAAGAAACATAAGAGTTACAGTTATCTTTTTATTCGTTTCAGTTCAATTAAAAGCGATTCGAGTTTGAATGTAACATTTTCTCTTCAATTTCCTTCTTTTGTAAATATTTTGTTTGTATTCATGTTTGAACCAAACTCATTCATGTTAGTTTTATGTTAAATTCCTTATATACTCTTTTCGTTTGCGTTCAATTTAAATTGATTCGAGTTTGAGTGTAATATTTGTTGTTAATTTCTTTCTTTTGCAAATATTTCAATCGCGCTCATGGTTAAAACGAACTCTTTTATGTTCGTTGTATGTTTTATCTGTTAAATAAGTGAAATACATAAACAGGCCATTCAAAAATCAAATTCGAGTGAGTTTGAACTCATTGGACAAAAATTAAGTGCATCATTGACGAAAATATGAAATGTGAGTGGTTTTGATTTAAAGCGATTTTACTTTAAAAATAGTTTTTTTTGATTTAAACAGATTAGAATTAGGTTCAAAAGGAATTCTATTTATACTTAATTAAACCTACAGTTAAACATGCATCTTTTCAAATAACTCATAGTTTAGTTTTCTCAGTGATATGGTAAACATGTTATTTATATTAACAGTCAATTAACTCCGCACTACAAAAAGCTACTGTGGCTAGCTAAAACGAAAGCAAAGGCTGTTAACTGGAAGCATGTTTGGTTTAGGAGCAATAAAATACCATCGAGGAAAAATGATGGAGAGCAAATCGTGGAGATCGAAGTAGAGAACGATATTGATAAAATAGTTTAATAATCCTCTCTCTTCTTGCGACAAAAAATAAAATAACACAATGGAAATCGAATCAATAAATGAAGTTATAAAAATTAATTTTAAAATCTCTAAAACAATTTACGAATTCAATAACTACATATGTAAAAAATATCAATGAATTAGCATGCTTTTTTTACAACATAGAACAAATTGGAATACTTTTTTATTAAATTACAACAAAACCTTGCAAAATATTGATATAATTGTGCTGGCTGAAATAAACATAAAAGAGGAGGAAAACAGCTTTTATCAAATTGATGACTTTAATATGGAATTTTTCAATAGACGAGAAACAAAGGGAGGGGGAATAGCCATCTTCATAAAAAATAATATTGGGTACGACATAATTAAAATAGACTCTATATCCTTTGAGTGTGTAGTTCTTAACATTAAAAGAGGAAAACTTGAAGGAGTTATAATGGCAGTGTACAGACCACCAAGCCTACGAGTAAATCAATTCATCCATGAGTTAAGTAATAACATAGATAAAATTGATAAAAAAATGAAATTGATTGTTATAGGTGACATGAATATTAACACGAAAAACCCTTATGACTCTGGTGTTAACAACTATTTATCAATGATATCTTCAAAAGGACTAAAAAATACCATAATGTCATATACAAGAGTAACTAAAACATCTCAGACATTGATTGATCATTGTTTAGTTCGGGCACAAAACAATGATGTTATATCAGCAGTCATAGAAATTAAAATATCAGATCACTATGCAATATATACCTCACTCGTGTCTTACAATAATGAAGAACCTAAACAAACTGAAAAGAAACAACAAATTATTTCAAATCGCATTTTATCACAACAGATTGAAAGTTACAATTGGGAGATTCTCAATTGTTTGACAGATGTCAACGAATTCTATGAATACTTTAAGAGTTCATATAACAAAATGATAGAATCGTCAAAGATATTAGTAAAGAAAACAAAAAGAAATAATGAACATGAATGGATGACTAATGAAATACGAAATGCATGCAATGAAAGAGATAGACTTTACCGAAGATTTAAAAATAATAGAAGAAACCAAGAGTACGAGAAAGAATTTAAAAAATTTCGAAATGAATTGAATAAAAGAATCAATCACGCAAAATCAAGTTTTTATAAAAACAAATTTTATTTAGCTAAAACGAACCCCAAAGAAACCTGGAAATTAGTGAACTCAATATTAGGAAAAAAATCAAATAATTTAGACGAAATAATATCAAAAAACTTTATGAACACCAAACACTTTAAGGACCTGGCAAATGAGTTCGCAAAAAGACTATCAATAGAAATATCAAGCATTGTACACATATGCAACCATAAAATGTTTCAGGGCACTATAAACAAAACACAACGCTCAATATATATCGAAGAAGCTTCTGTAACAGAGATAGAAAACATTCTTTGTACAATGAATGAAAATAAAACAGCTGGAATCGATGGAATCAGGCCTAAGGATTTAAAAAATAATGCAAAAAAAATAGCTCCACCAATTACTAAATTGGTGAACATGAGCCTTGAGCAATCAATAGTTCCAAATTTATTTAAAACATCAATTGTACGAGCAATACACAAAAGTGGGAGGAAAGATGAAATAGTTAACTATAGACCTATCTCCATTCTTTCATCGATAGATAAAGTGCTTGAGGAAGTTGTGGCTAAAAGACTTTATACGTATTTAGAAAAATATAAGCTTTTGGAAAACAATCAATTCGGATTCCGAAAAGACAAAAGTATAAACAGATTGCTTGGGGATTTTACAAATAGACTATACACTAGTTTGGACAAAAATCAAAACTCAATAGTACTATTTATTGATTTTAAAAAAGCTTTCGATACTCTTAGTCACATAAATATATTAAATCAGTCAGAAAAAGTCGGAGTACGAGGCCACTTGTTGAAATGGTTTGAAAATTACTTAAAAGAAAGAAAGTTCAAAGTGAAAATCATGGGAGATTATAGCGAAGAAGAAGAAATGTTGTATGGGGTCCCACAAGGATCGAAGTTAGGACCACTGATGTTCATAACATAAGTAAATGACTTACTCTCCGTCCTCAAGCAAAGTACAGGATATGCCTACGCTGATGATACTGCAATTATAGTAAGTAATAGAAACGTTGAGATAGCAGAGAATATAATGCAACTTGAATTCAATGCTGTGATAACATGGTGTCATGATCACGGACTGATAATTATTAATGCAGAAAAAACTAAAATGATGCATATTCATCCACCACATATTCTCAAATATAATTTGAAGTTAAAAATGCACGATATTAAATGCTTACATAGAGCAATGGATAATCTTGACCTACAAACTGAAGACAGCTGCTCAACAATGGTTGAAAACGTCTCGGAATATAAATATCTTGGAGTTATAGTCGACTACAATCTTAAATGGAGTTCACACACTAAAGCATTAACAACCAAACTAAGGCAGAGTGCTTACGCTCTTTACTTAGCTATCATTGCCCAGCAGAGGTTCTACGGCAAAGCTATACTTTGGACTAGTCGAATCACATCTTAGATATGGTATACTTGCATGGGGGAGGGCACCTCAACTTACCTGTCTCGAGAATATTCACGTCAAATTACAAAAAATCATCTATCGGGCTACATTAAGCCATCGACACAACAGGCGACCAATCGAAAATGATGTTAAATTACTTAGCATAATGCATCTGTATCAAGTCGAAATAATATCAAACTTTCATGGTGATAGCACATACAAACATCCAACCCAACAAATAGTAAATACCAGAAGAAGAAATCAAAACAAATATGAGATACCGAGGTACTGAAATGAATATGGACGAAGAAGATACGATGTTGCAATCCCAACAATTTTCAACGAACTTCCAACAGAACTCATGAACTTGCCAAAAAAAGTATTAATTAAAAAAGCTAAACTATATTACTTTAATCAAGATATATAATCAGAAAAAAAAAAAAAAAAAAACATGTCATTTTAATATTGTATTATAAATTAAAACTTAGCTATAGGAACAACTTTAAGAATGCTGAGATCTCCGAGATCTCATTTTCCTGAACAAGCCTATTATACTCAAGATTATTATTACAGTACAACACGGATATAAGAAAGTCTGATAATTTACTTATACGGTGTATTGCATTACATTTCTTTTAAGCAAGTTTTTCTTATATATGTGTTTCTTATATCCGTAAAATACAGTTGCATTTAAAAACTATATAAATTAAGAAATCAATAAAATTTTCATGACAAAAGTTGTCATTTCTTTAGACACTTAGTCGTCAACCAACAACGTCTGAAGTCCTTAAATTGAGATTTTTGTAAATAAAAAAATATCAAGTTGTTGGGTTGAGGTCTTCCAAGAAAAAATTCGATCTTTCTTGAGCATTACAGCTCTTTTTTATATAAAAAAAATCTCATTCTTCCTAGAAAAAGACAATATTGTAAGCCTACTTCGTATATGTTGACTATTGGTTTTTCATTTCATTTCTGCACAAAAAAAAAAATCTTTATCTTTCAAGTCACGCATCTCATTCACAACGTACCCAGAATATCCCCATGATACGCTCAATCGCATCTTCAAGTGTGTCACGATTCACCAAAAAAAAAAAAAAAAAAACAGAAAAAAAACTGTCGGTTCCAGTGGGTAGTTATTAACTTAACAGAGATACACTTTGTTCACTTTCTTCATCATCAAACGGCCAATTTTACCCGATGATTGTTTCTTCTTCGTGTGCACCGAGCTGTTTGAGTTAAGTACCAACTCTTGTTCTCATTGAGTTTTTTCTTGTTATTATTATTATTATTATTATTATTATTTTTGTATTTTTTTTTTTTTTTTGTTCGTCTGCACTTCGTCCTTTATGTGACTCAATTCAATTTACTTCACTCTCAAATTGGTTGGAAACAATAAAATTTATTAAGTGTAAAAAAAAAAGGATAAAACCATTCGAATCTGAAGAGTGAACAAAAATGGACCCTTGTCTTTGCTTTTGGTGAAAGTGGTTTACTTAATTTTGAAATGCTATATCGTATCGATTATGCGGTCAGTAGTTTTTTGTATGTTAAGATTTTGTATTGCTGTTTATGTATTTAGTGGGATTTGTTATACTCGGTAAATTTTTTTTTTCTTATGGTGGAAGGAAATATAAAAGTGTCAAAATTTTATGTCAGGGGTTAGATATACATATTTACCAAAAATGTTTCATTCAGGGAATATCTTTTATTAATTCTGCGTTTTAAAAAAATTTAAGAACATTAATAATGAAAATTGTTCAAAAGGCATAGGTAAATTACGGTAAATGGACAAAGAAAAAACGTCGACCTGTGGTTCCCAATTCCTAATGTCACCTTAAGTTATGTGAACACTGGGGCCTAGAAGCTAGATCCTGACATAAAATGGGTTATTCAGAGCCTACGTTCTGTAACTCTCGCATCAACAAAATAAGTCGAGAAACGATGAAAATTGAAACAAATCGTATGAGTTTTGTTCCATTTTTCATCGTTTCTCGACCAATTTTATCGATGCGAGAGTTACAGAACTTAGGCACAGGCCTTGTTGATATATGAATGATGGGAGGAAACAGAGAAGGAGAAACCATACTGATTGATATAGAAGCACTTTTTTGGCATCCAGGCGGCATTGGATGAATTATTTAAGCTGCGGCATTAGGCGAGAAATGTATCGCCCAAGTCGTGTCTCGGTTTCCTGACACGACCCATACACATCACTCAATTATGATGACAATAATTGTGACAAGTCTCATGAGATGCAGAATGCACCGATTCCCCAGTTGATATTGACATTGACTACTTCCGCTACTTGGATGATTGTCAACAAGTTACCTTCAATAATATTCATCTATGATGAAGATTACGCACCAAAATCGAACAGTATCCCTCTTATAGATTCTCCTCTTCTATATATTTTTGCGTTCTGGTAAATTTTAAAGCACGTAAATGGAAGAAATCGATTACTACAGCAAAATTTATATAAGGTGACAAATCAGACATTTCTAATTACAGGCTTATCTCAAATCTGTCTTGTATTCACAGGCTTTTCGAACAGGTAGTGTGCGATAGTTTCAAGTTTAACTGCAAAAATATCATAATACAAGCAGCATTTATTCAGAAGCGATCGATGGTAACGAACTTGCTTGTGTTTATGCACAAGTGCTCGTTAGAACTAGGACAAGAGCTTGACTGCATATACAGGGTGGCGCAGGTAAGGTGGGTGGATTTTAAATAGACGCCAAATCGTCAATTTTGATGATTTCGAGTTGAAATAAATTTTAAAATGTTTAGTCACAATGGAAATTTATTGAAGAAAACAAATTTTTTTTTATGAAAGATTATGTCCAGTAAATGATTTCCTTCTCGGGCTATGCATTCTTGGAGTCGGTCCTTCACATTTCGCATAGCTCACTCAAGCTCAATGTCTGTTGGCAAAAGTTTCTGAGCCATCATGATTTTGTAGGGGTGGAATTTCTATTCTGCGTTGAGAATTCTTTGCAGGCTCTGACGAAACATCTTAAGCGCTTGAGTTCTACGCCTGGTTGAGCGATGAGGGCTTGCAACAACATCAAGTCTGACATGTTCCACGTTCTCTGGTGTTCTTGCTGTTCGTGGTTTATTCCGGTTCCAAGTCGGAGCACATGAACCCATTGTACGGAATTTTCGCACCCACTCCAATATCGTATCTCGTTTAGGAACAACACCCCGAGGAGGGATGTTGAAATGACGGCAGAAGGGGCGCGTGACCGCTACAATTGACTCGTTATTACGCAAAAACTGCTCTACCGCGAAAACACGATGTTCAATTGTCCAGGTCGACATTGTGACTGAATCTTCCGATCCTCCCCTTCAAAACTGTGAGGTCGGTGACATTGTAACTCCCACCCTTCGGCCGAACTACCTTTTTCAAAAATACCCGATCCCTGAGCGCCACCCTGTATATACAGTACAGACTATTATAAGGCTTTTGGTCAGCTCTTTCATGAAAACATATTGTTTAAATTAAGTGTTTGGGTTTCCTCTTGGACTCATCAATTGAATTTTATCATATCTCAAAAATAGATCTTACCAGGACTAGGGTTACCAGCTCTAAAATAGCAAAGCCTGACAATAAAGAAAGAAAAGCCTGATTTTTGAGAAAAAAGCCTGACAGATAAAAAAACCTTTTTTTCCTTTCTGAAACTTCAATTTTATAAAAAAAAAATGTAAAAAAAACATTCATAGAGCGGTCGCTACCAGCGCTTTTTCAATAATTTAGCTTGAAAATCCGAATTTTTCTGCAACTTTTTGAGTTTTGGTGCTAAAAGCATGAAAATTTCAGAGATTTCATAATTTCGCCCGGTCCCGATTGAATTTCGAGAAAGGTGTTTTTTTAATCACCCTATTGCACAACTCTTTGTCTCTTTCTAAAAAGGGACAACTAAATGAAAAAAATTAATGTGTTGAGTCATGAGTGTTCACTGCGATTTACAAGCATTTCGATTTGAAAGCATTCAGTAAACGTTTTTCTTCTAACGATTATATTTTGTGCGATAATTATAAAAAAGCCTGACAAAGGACGAAACCTGGCCAAAGCCTGATTGGACATTAAAAGCCTGACGCGTCAGGCGAAATCCTGACGGATGGTAAGCCTTACCAGGACCCATGTTCTGTAACTCGGCGATAACTTTTCGTGGCGAGAAACGGCGAAAAATGGAACAAAAATGGAACAAAACTCATAGGAATCCTATGGGTTTTGTTCCATTTTTCGCCGTTTCTCGCCTCGAAAAGTTATCGCCGAGTTACAGAACATGGGTCCAGGTTAAATTTAGAAACCTTTTCTTTGTCATTTCCAAGTCGGGAGTTCCTCAGGGGAGTCAATTAGAACCACTTCTTTTCATATTAGTCATAAATGATGTATGTACCTTTATGTATTCCTATTTTATTTTATTTTTGCTAATGATATGAAAATGTTTAATAGTATTGTATCTGTTAGTGATCGTTTATTTCTGCAAGATATAATTTTTTTTATAAACGGTGTCATAAGAACGGTTTGAATTTAAACACAATTAAATGCTAGGCCATGAATTTCTCTAAAAAACTTATTTCTATTTAAATGATGTTTTTCAAATTTCAAAAAATTTTTAAGATATTTTTTTTAAGTTCGTTTTAAGGTTGATAATATTATATTAACGTAGGTCGTAGGGACAGAATATTTTTTAATCAGCACGTGGGCATCATTCATCAAGAATTATGGATCAAAGGTTTTTAATAAAAATTAAAAAAGTATTGGGGAGCCATTTGTTTTTCTTTAAGTTTTAAATGCCTTATCTTTTAAAATACACGTGTTACAAGTTTAATTTTGTAGTTTTTTATAAAAAAGGTGTAATTTAAAAAAATCTCAATTTGTTCATCAAAATCTTGGTTTAAAACTCTTTCCCTTCGGTTTAAATAACTTCAATCTACAACACTATATGTACCTCAACGATATTAGGAGAAAAAAGTTAAAGGATATAAGTTCTTATATTTTATGTTTATTTTGACTGCTTTATAATTTATTAATTAAGAAAATAACCATTTTAGATTTTTAGACAAAGAAAAAGTATTATTTTTAATTTACCAAAATCCACTGACCAGACAAACTCCAGTGAAAAAGTCTTTTCTAAGCAATTTTTTCATCCAATTTGGTTTGTCTATCGCTCGCTGAAATAATAATGAGCTTGCAAAAAATATTTATGGCATGATTATAATCATGAAAAAAAGAAGAAGATAGATCACAAATTCACTTAATAATACTATAATTTTAATAAGTGCATACTAAGCGGTTGGCATTGTAATAGTCAGGGAAGTGAAGTTGCAATTATATGAGAAATGAGTTCGAATCGATTAAATAAGTTATTTAAAATGAAATTATTACATAGATTGGAAGTGCCGAAAAGCTAATTTCGTTTTTAAACAAACAAAAAACAAAAAAAAAATGAATTACAAAAATAATTTTGTAATCTAAATATTCGCATAAACTTTATACGGTCAAGGAGTTGGTAAATTGTGAAATGGGGTTTAGTTGTAGGTTAACACATTGAATACCGGTTAGCCGAAGTAACATATGCCATGATATTATTTTGGAAACCATTATAATCTCGTTATTCGGGTGACAGTGATGACAAACCGCAAACGTCATCTTTCAGTGAGTAAGTTGAAATCTCTTACGTTGACGTGTACAAACAATTACTTTATTTATTTTTCTGAGATTGTTAAGTATTCAGATTATTTCATTTTTTTCTACAAAAGTGAAGTTTTGCAATAAATAACTTTTAACAAATTTTGCTACCCAATTGTCAAACTTCCGTTTGGTTGGCGATTTAAATTTTATTATGGAAAATAAAATCAGTTAGTTTAATATAATTATTGTCAAAACACTCTGTTGCCAGACTATAACGTCAATGTCCCTTTTTAGACTATGTACATAAATTCTCCTGGATCTCCTAGTCCTATACGAGTATTATAGTTGAAGTGGGAAACCCACAAAATATAAATTCAACTTTTAATGGTTTAAGTTTGGCTCTCGCTAATGAAAAGTAGATTTTTTTTTCCATCGTTGCCAAAATCTTTGTCCCAAAAAAAAAAATAAAAAAAAAAAGTAGTATCTCTACACATTCATAATGGTTGATGAGTTAAAAAATGTGCAGACACTGGGTGATAATCACACAAAGGGAGAGAGAGAGAGAAAGAGTTCTTTCATATCCTTTTACGTATATCTATATCTGAATTCTTTAGATAGCCAAACGATGAGTGGATACCATCAGAGTCTCTACAATACGCCTTGATGGAAACAAATTAACAAAGATTTTTCATTAGTGTAGATTAATATTAGATTTCATTTCTAAACGATGGTATTTTGAACTATGTACCTACTCATCTTTGGCTTTACGGTCGTTATATTATGTATATAGGATTTGGCCCGTTGTGATAGCAGAGAGACTCTTTTTCGGTGTACAAAAAACGCACATCGAGAAAAAGAGTGCATATAGGTAGCATTATTTTTTTATTTTTCGATTTCCAATTGGGTTATGTGTTGGGAACGATAGATAGTTAAATGAAAAAAAGTTTTAATATTGAAATCATTTTGGGCGTCGGTTTTTACTTTATTTCATATTTATAGCTTATAAAGATTGATCTGAAGGAAAGAAAATGATGATCCTATCCTACTTATACAGACTTGTGTCTAATATTATAGAACGGCTTTTGATGTCCGATAAGAAGGATCAATGTAGGTATATATATTCTGTTGTATCTTACTTTTGTCTCTTGTTTCTTTTTTACTGTTTTTTGTTTCTTGTTTCTCGTTTCTCGTTTCTTGTTTCTTGTTTCTTGTTTCTTGTTTCTTGTTTCTAGTTTCTAGTTTCTAGTTTCTAGTTTCTTGTTTCTCGTTTCTTGTTTCTTGTTTCTCGTTTCTTGTTTCTTGTTTCTAGTTTCTAGTTTCTAGTTTCTTGTTTCTTGTTTCTTGTTTCTTGTTTCTTGTTTCTTGTTTCTTGTTTCTTGTTTCTTGTTTCTTGTTTCTTGTTTCTTGTTTCTTGTTTCTTGTTTCTTGTTTCTTGTTTCTTGTTTCTTGTTTCTTGTTTCTTGTTTCTTGTTTCTTGTTTCTTGTTTCTTGTTTCTTGTTTCTTGTTTCTTGTTTCTTGTTTCTTGTTTCTTGTTTCTTGTTTCTTGTTTCTTGTTTCTTGTTTCTTGTTTCTTGTTTCTTGTTTCTTGTTTCTTGTTTCTTGTTTCTTGTTTCTTGTTCCTTGTTTCTTGTTTCTTGTTTCTTGTTTCTTGTTTCTTGTTTCTTGTTTCTTGTTTCTTGTTTCTTGTTTCTTGTTTCTTGTTTCTTGTTTCTTGTTTCTTGTTTCTTGTTTCTTGTTTCTTGTTTCTTGTTTCTTGTTTCTTGTTTCTTGTTTCCTGTTTCCTGTTTCTCGTTTCTCGTTTCTCGTTTTTTGTTTCTTTTTCCTTATTTTCTTGTTTCTTTATTTCGTCTTTCTTGTTTTTTGTTTCTTATATCTTGTATCTTGTTTTATTTTGAAAATAAAACCACTACCTTCATCGATCAATGAGAATGAACTCGAAAGTTTTTGAACTTTTATAAATCCTAACCGATTGGAAAGACAAAATTTGTTAATTTTTCAAATTACGTACATACATATAGTTCTACTTCTAATCAGCAATGGTTTTTTTTTTTTATTCATCGACTGAATATTGAAAGTCTAAACGATTTCGAAGTTATTTTCAGTTAATTTCAAGGATAAACTTAATCTTAATTAACACCTACATAGAACTAAGTTTCTGTATCAATACATTTTTGAATTTCCCTTATGGTGGGCATTACAAACTCTCAAACAATTAAATTTGTACATCCTGAGTGTGATTATCAATGTGACGTATGCGATTATATATCGCACATGTAGTATAAAAGTGTCACAACTCAAAAATCTTCGTTTTTCAATAGAGTCGAAAAACCATTTTACGAGAATAGATACAGTAAATTTATGAAATAATCAATGTTTACAAAAGGAAATACACTATTCACCAACGATACTATAACAACCAGCATCAATTTTACAGAAAATTCACGTTTTAAGAGTTATGACATTTTTTGTGATTGTTTCAAAAAAGAATTATGTATTAGCCTTGTTCCTTTACTTTGAAACTCTGTGCATTTCTGTGAATTTCTACACCAGTCTGTCAAAGTTCATACATAAAAAAATAAAATAAAGTTAAAATACACACAAATGCACAGAGTTTTAAAGTAAAGGAACACAGATATTATTTTAAGTTCAGTCACTTTTAATCAAAACATTTTTAGTTGTGACAGTTTTTATGTTTATATTTGTTTCTTAATAATGACATCATGTTTTTTTTCATTGACTTTGATATTTATTTTTAGAAAAGTTATTAGGATTATGAGGATTATCCTTAACAAAACTGTAGAATAATGATCAATATTATGTCGTTTACGCACCACACCTTTCTTCTAGCCTTTAAATTATTTTTCTTTCCAAACTACTCTTAAATTGAAATTTTCTTAACCAGTTAATTCTAGATATTTATGCCAAATACATTAGATGCAACTTTAGATTTCTCGGAGAAAGCAAGGAATATAAAGAAGATTTATACTTAATTCCAAAAAAAAAAAACCTAGCTCAATTATAAACCACGAATCCGAAGTGAGACATTTTCTACCACTTCCCAAAATAAACTTTTTAACATTATAAATGTTTAAGCCTAGTACGCTGCTGATGCGAAACGAAATTTTTCTGTGATCTCCAAACAGACAACGAAACGCTTGCGAAAACACAACGGAAAATATCCTTGGAGAGTTTCACTAATTCCAAAAACAAAATCAAACATAAACGCAAAAAAAACAAAGAAACCCATGATGTAAGAAAATGATAAACCAAAAAAAAAACACAAATGTCATTTTTCCGCACACGATAAATAGTCTGTATAATTAATTCAGTGCGAAAAAGCAGCGGAGACTTCTCCAAATAATCTGCTACAACTATAAATTTCGCTCTTCGAACAGCATACTGCAAAACGAAAAGCAAAACGAAATTTTCCGTTTCTGATTTCGTTGTGTCATTTTTGTATGGGATTTTTCGTTTCGCATCAGCAGCGTACTAGGCTTTAAGCGGAGGCATACCTACTAACAATGTGAAAAAATCAACAGAATTTCAAAAAGTGTAACGCCGAGTAGAGAAAGAGGGCGAAACGTCAGGGGAATAGACAAAATTATTGCGTTCATGCTATGTTCTTACTGGTCTGAGGAAACAGAATACGAAGAAGATGATAAAACGGACACCAAAAAAAGGAGAATTGTTCGTAGGCAGGGATGGCCACTACATTTTTCACATTTGCTACGTAGTAGCAAACTTAGTTGAAACTTGAGTTAAAATGGTCATATTTCTCTAAATTTACTTTGTATGTATATGAAAACGTAACAATTTGTAGAAAATAAGACGTGTAGTTTATTAAATTAACTACGCGTAGTTAATGATGTAGAAAATGTAGTGTAGTTAATTCGGCCAACCCTGTTCTGTTCGTAGGCTTTCCAGATTTGTATGTGAAGAAGAGCAAATTTAAAAAAGAATTTATTCAAAGTTTTAAAATACATAAATGCTTTTTTAATTTCTAATGTACCAAAATTAGTTTTTTTTAATTAGTGTAATTTATTCATCTAAAGTGTCATAACTCGAAAAAACATGGAAAAATATACCTATGAGAAAAGACTTCGTTTCGAATTAAAGTGTTTGTAAAATATCTGCCAACACAAGCTTAAGGTTTTATATAAAATTGGAAGCATTTGGTATTTAATTGAGCTTTAAAAACTTAAATCTTTGTTGAATCAACGAAAATATAATATTAACAAATTCGCGTTGGTGTGGGGGATCCTTAACTCTTAATTCAAACTTTTCATTTTTCTAAATCGTATGTAACTAAAAATGATACAAAGGGTTTATAATTACCTCAACCAACGTAAGCGTCACAACTCAAAATGAAACAAATATTTTTCCACAGAAAAGACAGCAAAATTGTTTTAACTCAAAATACAACACTTAATTTTTTTTTGCAAATTTAACCCCTAAAACTACACAACTCAAATTAATACAATTTTGATATTTAATTCACAACTGTTTCCAACAAGAATCACATCACAACTCAAACTACTTATGTCATTTTTGTCAAAGCATCTTTGATTTTAACTTAAACATCTATGATCTAAGCCGACATTTTAGCTTTTGGAAAAAAAAAACTATTCAACTTAAATCAAGGTGCAGTGCAATAAGACCCGCGGAAATAAATCCTGTGGGTCATATTTCCCAAAAAAAGGGGAATAACACCCGATGGGCTTTTTTTCCTTTTGAGATTGGGAATAAGACCCACCACAAAAAAGCATTAAGACCAGCGGGAGTTTTTGCCTTTCTTATAATTGGCATTAAGACCCATATACTTAAAGTTTGATTCAATACTTCAAACTTTTCTTTAAAATATTTTTCAATTAATGATTTCAAATCAAAACGATTTTGAACTTTGTTAATAGTTTTCCTGGATATTAGTACCTTGAGTGGCCCTCTCGCGGGTTCCAAGGATCTCAACTCCCTCTTTGGGGAGCTTAGTACCGCTCACCCAACTCCGTTTCTCCGCTTAGGGTATGTTCAGTCTTCAGGCAGGCGGATGTGTCAACAGTTTTCTTGGACAACAATCACTTGGACTTTATTTTCTTTGAATTGAAACCCACCAAGAAAAAAGAATTAAAACCCATAGCTTTTGTTTCCATTTAAGAAAGGAAACAAAGCCCGCGGGTGTTATTTCTCTTTCTTATGGGAAATTAAACCCGTGGGTCTACAGAGTATCATATGTCGACATACGCGATTTTTCGGTTTTTGGACTGTTAGTAGGTAGTCCACAGTTTGAGAGCTACTTTTCTGTACAATCCCCATTGCGAAATCATTACCCGTTGCAAAGCTATCTTATAATTTGCTTAAAAAATATTTAAATTAATCTCTAATTGTAGACAAAAATGAGTTTTTCTCAAAAACTATTTTTTTTTAACATAAGCTCCTCTGTGTTACTGCCACAGACATATAATCAATTCCATATCCGATATTGTTTTCAAACCACAAATATTAGGTAATTTACAAACGATTCTTCCAGCCAATATTCATTAAGTTTAATAGTTCTGTGTTTGCCGTTTTTTTTTGTTTTGAAACATAAACAATTATTAATTACTATAGCTGCTATAATATAACTGCCTGAGAACATTTCTCGGAATCGAATACCTATAATGAATGAAACTTGAGAAGTTGCTGACTTCAACAAAAACACTTAAATGTCACGAAATCGAACAAAGTGCGGTGCGGTTGGGTTGGGTTGAGTTTTTTTTTGTTTTGTTTATAGATTCTCAACATCCGTAACCGAAGTTAATAAGATTATTGTTTATGAAACGGAACCGTTTTATTTCGAAGGCTTTGCCTGGTATACACCGACATGTTGACGACATGTTCTTCCGACATTATACCTCCCCGTTGTCGTTGCCGTTGCCTTTGCATCGTCGTCGTCTTGAATTGGTTGGGACTGGGAGCTCGAATCGGGTTTAACGATATAATTTCAAAAGGGAGCATGTTAAATCTTTATGGATGATGATGCTACTGGAATACGTATATATACAAGCAACGACAACGGCACACTTTTCGAACCCTTCACTCAGAATCAATTTCATGCTGAACTACCCCATCATTGGCACTTCAAAGGCTTACTTTTACTTTATCTTTCTTTTGGAATAAAAAAAAAAATAATTTCACACCTCATTTTCCATTTGGGATCTATTCACTCACTCACATGTTTGTATAAGTCGGGGTGTGATGGTATCTTTTGCTTTAGGTTTGGCACTTGAGTATGATTGAGGTTTGCCACCGACTTTAAGCCCTTTGGGGGGCAATGATCCTTAAAATTTGTTCGTATTCAGCGGAGACCGAATTTTTTTTGTTTTTTTTTTTTTTTTTAATGTGGGTGGAATAGTGCAAATATTTCTTGTGTGTCCCAAGAGATACGTTAAATTTAACTGAAAAAGTTTCTAAAAATAGAATAAAATTGGAAGGATTTTATATAAAATTTATAAGATAAAAAATTGTGTATAGGTATAAGAACAGAAGATATTTGACATCTGTAGTTTATACCTACAAAGTATGAATATGTAAATCTATATTATGAAGGTGTTCCTTTTGTTTGCTTCCATGACATTTAAGCACAACAGAAATAATTTTCATTTAAGCATTTAGGATGAAAGGTGTTGGTTTGTTAATCCAGGATGTAGTTCTACGCAGCGTTTTCAATTGACGACGCACGATTGAATGAGGAAGTTTTTTTGTTTTATTCATTTTGACATTTTGTGCAGCATTGGGAGTTTAAGTAAATAATGTATTGGTCAAATGGCGCCCTCCAGAATCCACACAATGCTGGAGGTTTTTTTTTTTTAGATATTGTGCACTCTTTTTAGCGTTGTGACCGATTTCCATTCAGATGTTATCGACGCAAATTAATCTTTGAAGGCAATTTCTATAGAGTAATTACCTTTTCTATGGGAGGAAGGGATCCAATCATAAAATTTGAATAAGAAACGCTGAGTAAAATGAGTTTAAATTGGATATTCTTGTATTTTAATATTTTCTACGATATCTTGTGCGAACTTTTAAACCCATTTTCCCAATCGAAACCACCAGGACGCATTTCACAAATTTGCAAATTTAACATTCGCTTGAACGAGATGTGACGACGCGGGAAATATTTGGGTCAAATTATACCTATCTTAAATCGCTTGCGGGCTCTATCTCGCTCGAACCACATGTCTTCAAGCTCCATTTTTCCAACACAGGTAAGATAAATTTCTGGATCAGGGTTAAGAAAAGTGCTGAAGTCATAATGACCGCTCAATAATTTTCTTTAAAAAACTAATGGCGGCTGATCCCTAATCTTGAGGCGGTAGACTATACTTTCACCCTTTACGAGTGTAGAGGTCTCCCCTTACGAAAATGTGTTTTGTCAGAAAAAGAGTCGATAGCGTTTCGATGCACAAAAAAAGAGAACTTAGAATCAATGGAGAACTTCATTTCTGCGAACGAATCTGTTGTAAAACAATTTTAAATAACAAAAATGTTCTGCAATGTTTGGCGCGCTCCACATCAATAATTTAAAGAGGTGTTTTCTTATGTTTGCTTTTTTTTGAAGATACTTTATTAAGTCCGTCTCTAAAAAAGCAATTTCACATTCTGCTCTGTCTGAGCAATAAACTCAAAAAAAGAATCTGTGAATTCAAAAACGAATCACTTAGTAGATTTCTGAAAAGTTTGACGACAGATGCTTCTACCGAATGCTCCTTATGGAAAGCAGCTAAACGCCTTAAAAGACCCCAAATTCAAAATCCGCCTATTAAAGCACAAGACGGAAAATGGATTGCAAACCCGAAACTGAAGGCTGAACTCTTCGCGGAACATTTCTCGAATATTTTTAAGCCGTTTCCAGAAAGTGCCGTAACATAATAACTTAAATTTTGTTGATAGAAACAACGAATTGGAAATTCCCTTCGTCACGCTCAACGAAGTAAGAAGCATGTGTCAACACAAGTTGTCAAATAAAAAAGCACCCGGGTATGATCTGATTACTGCTCAGGTTTTGAAAGAAATGCCAACAGTAGCCTACAAAAAACTCCAATATATAATAAATGCATGCCTTAAGCTCCGAATTCCGATATGTACCACATCATTGGAAAATTTGCAGAAGTCATTGTTATTCCTAAGCAAGGTAAGCCACCAACAGAAGCAACTTCCTACAGGCCAATATCTCTTATACCAATATTGGCAAAAGTTTTTGAAAAACTGCTCCTGAAAAGGCTTAGCAAAGTAATAAAAGAAAGAAAGCTAATCCCAAACCATCAGTTTGGATTCAGAAACAAACATCCCACGATAGACCAAGTGCATCGAATTACAGATGTTGTTGAAAAGCCACTTGAAGAAAAACAAGGATGTTCCGCTCTATTTCTAGATGTTGCTCAAGCCTTTGACAAGGTTTGGCATTTGGAACTTGAGTACAAATTGCATAGAAATCTCCCAAGGCAGACTGAAATCCTATGTTACCGACTCAACTCAACCGACTGACCGACCGAAAGCAAGAGTATTCGGAACTTAGTAAAATTAAAGCCGGTGTACCACAAAGAAGTGTCCTAGGACCAACACTGTATTTGTTATATACTAGGGATATTCCAGTCGACAATAAAGCTATCATGGCCACATTTGCAGATGATACTGTCACTTTAGTGCCTGATAAATGCGTTGTGAAGGCTACAGAAACATTGCAAAATGCAACCGATAAAGTAAGAGATTGGACGCAACAATGGCGTATAAAACTAAATGAAACAAAATCAACTCATATAAACTATACAAAGAAAAAGATTATTAATGTTCCAATTTTTATTAACAGTAAAGCTGTACATTACGCCAATACTGCCAAATACCTTGGAATGACTTTAGATGCTAAGCTAAAGTGGAAAGAGCACATTGAAAAGAACTTAACCTAAAATATAGAAAAATGTATTGGTCACTGGGTAAGAATTCTGACTTATCTATTCAGAACAAAATAATGCTATACAACCAAGTACCAAAACCGTTTGGACTTATGGCATCCAACTGTGGGGTTGTACAAAGAAAACAAATTCTGAAACCATCCAAAAATTTCAAAACAAAGTCCTTCGTGGAAATATAAATGCCCCTTGGTATATAAGAAATAGCGACTTGCATCGTGATCTACAAATAGAAATGGTTACAGAAGTGGTTAGAAAACACGCTGTATTACATAATCAGCGACTGCATAGTCATTCTAACTCCGAGATGGAGACTGTATTAAATGTACGTGACAATGTTCGAAGATTAAGAAAAACCAAGCCTCATGAGCTGATGGTCTAAATGCGATGGGAAAGTATTAAAACTTTAAACTTCCCCCAATGCGATTTTGTATGAAATAAAAATCTTTTTTCGATCCTTCATAGATTGGTCCTGATATCCCGGTGTTTTTAGTGCGGTACAAGTCCCACACTACTTGGTACCGAATATTACCAAGTGTCTTTTGACGATTTCCACCTGTAGAGAAAAAAAAAAATTATTCTGCTCCCCTATCGAATTTTTCTTGTAAGTCATCAGTCATGTAAGTGTTTGCAGTTATTTTTTTTTATCTGAAAAAACTACGTGATATCATTAATTTTTCCAGGTCGAGTCGGATATTCTATCGTTGGTTGGTTAATGGTATCTCTCCCGTTTGAAATGATCAGCACTGTTAATTACTCTTCTAACTATCAAAACACTAGCTTCTTGCTTTATTTTTGTGCATCTTAAAATTGCTCTTGTCAAACTGAATGATGATGATGTGGTGTGACTGTCTCTTTTCCTGTTCTTGTTGTTGTTTTTATAAAGTTTAATTTTCGGTGTTGTTTAAATGTAATTGCTTTATATGTAATGCGTGGTTTTCTTTTTTCATCTGGTGTGCTTAAGTATGGTGTCATATAGTGCATTTGTCTTTAATGTTAATTTGTCGTTGAGTATAAGGTTGTCTTCTTCTTTTTTTTTTGTTTAATTTGTAGATTTCAAATTCCTTAAGAGCGTCAAGTTACAGTAAAACCCGCTTAAGAGAAACTGCAAAATGTCACAGTCTTTCTTTCACTTAAGCGGGTTTTTCACTTAAACGAACCCCGCTTAAGTGAAATTTTTTTTCGTCCGGATAAGTGAAAAAAAATTGCACCTAAGCGGATTTAAAAATTCCAGAAATTCAAATGTCATTTTCGTGATGAGAATTTGGTGGAGTGAAAAATAAAAATTTACCCGATTTGCCATTCCAGCATAGTTGAGGTACATTAGAAATGAAAAAATTTACAGATTTCACTCATAGAGTAACTATGGGGACATTGAAAATGACTTGTGTTAGCTCGATAAAATAAGAAACCATTCTTTAGTCTGAAATTACAATATATAGATATTTTTAATGTCGAATCCCAGTTGGCGGTTAAATTAATGTTGTTCAGTTCAGTTTATTTAATCACGGCGTTGATGTTGAAGAAATTCAAACATTTCCCTAAATTTGTTCAAATTGATTTACAAGTCTCTCAACTTATTGAACGATTTATATATATGCAAGTTATTTGATTTACTATCAAAGTGGACCCTTTTTAACGCGAGACCAAATTTATAAATAATTTAATGTGTAGCTCAAACACAATGCAAACCTGATTTACCTAATTGTTTTTAGGTATTCTATAATATTTTGCATTTTAAACTCATCTTTTAATAAATTTAATAAACTCGAGTTGTGTAATTTCTTAAGACAATATAAATGGTTTTGACAGCTAAGCAGTATTCTTTTATCTGTGTATATGAAAAGCAAAGCACCAATTAAGTTGACAGCTGAGTTGACAACCAAATTGAATCTTTTTTTTTCATTTGAGGACCTTAAGGTAGAACTGTAATAGTCGGAAGATGTTGGAAGAAAATTCTCTCAGTTCACTTACACATGGAGCGGTCGGTGAGCGCTCTTCACTTCTGGAAGCAAAAGTAAAAAATTGGTCGAAACAAGCAAAACTCAATTATGGGCACGTCATATAAATTCTTTGTATTCGTTTCGTTTCGTACGACCACTTAGGTCGGCATCCCACTATTATAGTTCTACCTTTAACCTTGAACATCTGAACATTAGAACTAAATCTTTATAAGTTTATTAAAGAAGTTCAATTATATTGCAGTACCTATGAATATTCTAAGTTCAATAATCGCATTGGCTTAGACGTAGGTAAAGTTTTGTAACATAAATTTATAGCCTGAGATTTTACTTGAATTCTAAGACCTTAACCTCAAAGATTCGATAATTAGAACAGAAGATAAAAGCTTACCAAATAAACCCTTTTCGATATTTATATTTAAGTTGCTTAGGTAAGTTAATCCTACCTCTAGACTGATTAACGTTAACTTAAATACCTTAACCTTCAACAACTTAGAACTAATGTTCTAAGTTTATTAAAGAGAAACGCAAGTAGGTACTTTTGCATATTTCAGGCTCAAAAATAACATTGGTTTGGACGTAGGTCAAGTTCAAGTTCAAAAATCGCATTGGCTTAGACTTAGGTAAAGTTTTGTGACATAAATTTATAGCCTTAGATTTTACCTTAATTTTAATACCTTAACCTCAAAGATCCGATAATTAGAACAGAAAATAAAAGCTTACCAAGCCAACCCTTTTCGATTACTACATTTAAGTTGCTTCGCTAAGTTAATCCTACCTCTAGGCTGATTAATGTTAATTTAAATACCTTAACCTTAAACAACTGGCCCTTAGAGCTAATGTTGTAAGTTTATTAAAGAGATTCACAAGTAGGTATCTTTGCATATTTTAGGTTCAAAAATCGCATTGGTTTGGACGTAAGTCAAGTTCAAAAATCGCATTGGCTTAGACGTTGGTCAAGCTCAAAAATCGAATTGGTTTAGACGTAAAGTTCAAGTTAAAAAATCACATTGGCTTAGACGTAGGTCAAGTTCAAAAGTCGCATTGGTTTAGAAGTTGGTCATGTTCAAAAAACGCATTGGTTTAGATGTTGTTTTGTCACATAAATTTGTAGCCTGAGATTTTACCTTAATTCTAAGACATTAACCTCAAAGATCCGATAATTAGAACAGAAGATACCAAATCAACTCTTTTCGATTAAATATTATATTTAAGTTGCTTCGCTAGGTTAATCCTACCTCTAGCCTAGTTAACCTTAATTTAAATACCTTAACCTTCAACATCTCGCCCTTATAGAACTAAAGTTATAAGTTATAATCATAGAGGTTCAAGTATAGGTCTCTGTGCATATTCTAGGTTCAACAATCGAATTGATTAAGAATGAAGTCAAGTTTTGTCACACAAAATTTTGAAGCCTAATATTTAACTTGTAAAAAGGCAACCGCTGAACAACTAAATCAATCCTTTTATATAAATGTACATACATAATGTCATACTAATAAGGGCCAGTTTCACAGTGCACACTTAACAAAATAAGTGGCACTTAATTTTCCCATTTTGGCACTTAAGCCGCAGTTTTACTACCTGAGTAAGTGGAACTTAAGTGGCCAACATCGGAGACCTAAGTGTCACTTATTCCGATAAGTTTTTACTGTGAAATTGGGAATTAGTTTTCCATATTCGGCACTTAAGTGACACTTACTTCACTGTGAAACTGGCCCTAAGGGGTCAAACCTCTTACGTCTCTGAGCCATTTTGAGACATTCCAAACCATTTACATCCACAGGTCCAACGAGTTATGGTAGCAAAACGGCGCACTCTAGTGCTAATTGGGTCAACGAGCTAGGTTGCTCGTGATCGCCATTTCTACTTACCTACCTACCTACATACATAATGTATGTACCTATATAGATACGTAGGTATATGAATTTTGTTGGCGAAGCCAATTTTGTTATTCAATTTTTCAATTTTTGTAATTATTTATTTTGATGAATTAAACCTAAACGTTTTTCACCTACACTTTTATGTTATTTCAATTATTTTTTAACTGAATAAATTAGTTTGATATTTTAGCTTCATTTTAAGACCTTTATTTTAAATATCCGATTGTTAGAACAGAAGTTATAAGCCAACCAAACCAACCTAATCGTACTATTACGAATAATTAATATTTGCAAAATACCTACAACAATTTAATCAGCATAACATTTTACAGACATACCTAACCTACTTAATAATGTAGCTATGTATGTATATCATTTTTGTTTTTTATTCCACACATTCCACTCCAACCAACGTCTTGCCAACACCCTTACAGCAATGTATATTCTTTGTGGGTACGTTTTTTTTCTTTTTCTTTTTGTTTTCTTGTTCCTCACGTCATTTGCCGTGATGAAATTAGTTCTCAAAAGCCAATCTTTCACGTTTTTAGTATGAAATTTTGTAAGCTTTTGCAAACTTTTGCAAACAATTTTGATGCAGATTTGTATCCTGTAATTTTATCTTTAATTATCTATCTTAACATTAAACATCCGATAATTATAACCTGAGTAAAAGGCTTCTATGTGCGCTCAAATCGAGTGATTTTAAGATTTCATACAAATTCAACTATCCTCCACTGAAGCTCGTCGGTTGGCGACGATCAACGTGTAGGTACGATTCATCGATTGTGTATTTAGTTCATTTTGGTATTTTCTTTGGTAACACCAACCAAAAATTCGATCCTGAGCCCCCTATACGCTAGAGTTCATTTAGTTCATTTGTTATATATTCATTTGTTCATTTAATCATTTTGGTAACACCATATTTTTCTCAAAACGACCCTATAAACATTTTCAATGTTAAAAGCATTTATGTATTTTAAAACCTAGAATAAAGCAAGCGGTATTCTTTTTTAAATATGCTGTTCTTCGTATGCAAATCTGGAAAGCCTACGAACAGGGTTGGCCGAATTAACTACACTACATTTTCTACATCATTAACTACGCGTAGTTAATTTAATAAACTACACGTCTTATTTACTACAAATTGTTACGTTTTCATATACATACATACATAGTAAATTTCGAGAAATAATAAAATTTCAATAAAAATTTTAACATTTTAACTCAAAATTCAACTTCAAAGTTACAGCTGACAGATCATTTGATATTTGAATTTATATTTGTTACAATTTTTTTCATTAACTACATTTAACTGCATAAACTAAGTAGCAAATGTAAAAATGTAGTGGCAATCCCTGCCTACGAACACTTCTACTTTGTTTGGTGTCCGTTTTATCATCTTCTTCGTATTCTGTTTCCTCAGACCAGTAGAACATAGCATGAACGCAATCATTTTGTCTATTCCCCTGACGTTTCAGCCTCTTTCTCTACTCGGCGTTACACTTTTTTGAAATTCTGTTGAATTTTTCACATTGTTAGTAGGTATGCCTCCGCTTAAACATTTCTAATTTTAAAAAGAAGTAAAAGCGTTCCGCAAATTTTTTGTTCTGTTGTATTAAATTTTTTTCACTTAACAGAGTTTTTTTCAATGAAAAATATTAAATTTAACTGAAAATATGTTTCAGGTATCCGGGTTTTTCACTTAAGCGAGTGTCATAAAGGTTATTGGTCGACAAATACTCGGGGATGAAAAAAGTGTTTCAGATAAGCGGGTTTTTCTCTTAAGCGGGTTTCTCTTAAGCAGGTTTTACTGTATCTTCCTTTTCTGCATCGGTGCAGGGGGGTGAGGTTGGTGTCAAAATCTGTGTAGTTGTGATTTGTTTCTATTAAATGTATGGCATAATTTGATTTAGTATTTTGCTTTGGTTTGCAGTGTTCGTTGAACCTGTCCAAAAATGTTCTACTTCTACTTGTTTGGCCTATGTAATATTTGGTACAGTTCTTGCATTTTAATTTGTACACACCCGAGTTTGTTTTTTTGTCATTTTTTTGTTTTTGGTCCCAGAAGTTCATTTAAATGATTATTAGTTTTGAATGATATTGTTATTTTTTGTTTTTAAATGCATTTTTGATTATTATTGGTAGTAAATTTGTGTATTGAATTGTATTGTATTGTGTTGTATTGCCTACCCTAAGGGTTACAAGTCTCCCATGCGTCCCTCCTTACTCCTTCCGCAACCTCTAGTGCCTTTATCCATTGTTCCCCCCTCCCTCCTTCGTCCATTATATCCCTCATTATTTCTCCTATTGATCTCCCTTCATCTCCACCTGACCTGCAACTTTCTATCACATGTTCCCACGTCTCTGGCTCATCTTCACACACTCTGCACATTCTCTCTTCTTCTTGTTTCCAGTACCATTTTTCTCTCACCTACTTCCCTAGCCTAACTCTCGCTATTCTCTTTGTTCTGTCTGCCTTCCATCCCGCTTTCAAATATTGCGGGATCCCCTCGGGTATTACTTCCTTATACCACCTGTTATATCTGGATTCCATTATTAAATCCCGTCTTTCCTTCTCCTGCTCTCTTCTGTCTTTCCATTCTACTCTGTCGTATCCGGTCACACTGTCTTCTCTTCCTTCCCTTCCTCACTTTACCATTCTCCCTTGTTCCCATCATGATTTTCTCTCGCTCTCATCCCTCTCTCTCTCTCTCTCTCTCTCCCTCTCATCTCCTCTAAACATTCCCTCGCTATCTCGCTTTCTTTTCCACCTGTTAATTTCTCTTCATAATTCCACGCCCTTCTCCCTGCTCTTACCGTTAACTTATCTCTTTTGGTTCCCCCTCTCACCATGTATCCTGGAGTTTGCCATTCTACTACCCCTAGTGTCGATTTGAGGTACCTCTCCTGCAATCTTTCCATTTCTTATCTCTCCTCCCATCCCCATAAATTTGTGTATTGTACGGATATGTATTTTGGTTGGATGGTTGGTAATGTGTTATTGTGATTAATTTTGTTTTGATTTTCCATGTACTTTGTTTTTTTCTTTTTGTATGATCTGGTCTATCAATACTGTGTTGTATCTGTTTGTTGTTGCTATACATGAGCATTGAAACCAAATATTTTTGTATTAATTAATTTATTTATTAAATATTTACTTCTCTTCGACATAAATTTTGTCTTAATTACAGAAAGCCCATCATTTTATAAAATTTCGACTTAAAATTTCTTCAAGTGTAATGAATAGGTATACTTACCTCAAAAACTTCAAATGCAAAAGGAAAAAGGAGTATACCTACTTACATTAGATTGCGTAGCAGTTTTATACGGCTTTCACACCGAACCAAAATCTCGGATTTCGGCAAAAGATTTCCAAAATATCTCGTTGAATCGTTCACACCTAGATTTCTAGAACCTAGATTTTGTTTGAAATTTCAATCAAATTTCAGTGTTGATAGAAACTAAGAAAAAGAAGATTTCGCAGTAATCTACTAGATTACGAAATCTGAAAATGTATGGGAAATCTTGTTGATTTTGGTGATTTTTGATCGAAATCTAGATTTTGATTCGGTGTGTAAAGGCTATAGAGCCTATATGATGGAAACTTAGTTCAAGGGCTTACGGTATGTTAAATTTAGAAGACTTAGGCAATTTATCATATCTACCTCTCCAAAGCAACATATTAAAATATTAATTTTGAAAAAGAAACTGTGCTGCGATGTGCCGTTAATATTTTTGAAAATTTTGAGGATGAAATTTTTCCAAAATAAATTTAAGTTGTGCTCAAAAAATGATACAGCCGAAGAGATACAAAAATCGCATATTTCCGACTTTCACGACCGAACGCAAATGATGCGAAGGAACTTAGCGTGAAATTAGCACCGTCATTTTCGAATTTCAAAAAAAAAAGTTTTGCTGTATTGTGCTCAATTTGTGCATGCGATGTGCCGTAATGTATTTTTAAATTCGCAAATTTGCAAATTTTAGGGATAAATTTTAAATTTGCAATTTTTTTTTCAAAATCACGATTAAAAAAAAATTATACTTGTGCTGTTTTAAGCTGCTGCTGTTTTTGCTTGTTTGTATTTTTTTTTTGTGAAAATCGTAAATGGCGGTGCTAACTACACGCACATAAATAATATAGCACAAGGCCCACGCAAGTTTTATTTTTCGTTAAGTTTTCTATTTGTAATGACCAAATCCTGGATCCGCCACTGGTTTGTTTACAAAATCATTTAGGTAAAAATCTGCTATTAGGCCGCTCAGTGGAGAACCCATATCAAGGCCTTCGTCTTTGGTGTAAAATTTATTGTTAAGCGTGAAATAGTTCTTTGATTTTGTGTAGCTATTGCACTTACGGTCAGTCCTTTTTACTTAAGTCAGACGGTTTCAGACTTTTAATTACTGCTAAGAAATTTTGGTCTACCCATGTTTCTTTTCGAATTTCAATTAAATGGTTAAATCTCTTCACTACACACAAATTTAAGTGAGGGGATCTACAATTTTCTGCCTAATCCCAACGACTAAGGTGATCCGTGAGGGGTGAGATGCACTTTTTCAGTATTCTTGGAAGATTTGTCAATTCCTCAAAAAGGCAGTAGGTATATTCTGTAGGTACACGTGAAAAACATTTTTGTAGGTAGCTGTAGGTTGGGAATCGAACCCAAAACAGATTGGAATTACTTTAATTATTAAAGATCCATAAACAGATGTCTTTATTACCTAAACTATTTATTTCTTTTGTCACAAACAAAATCATTTATTGTTTGCAAATAGCAACACAAAAAACGTTTAATCAATTAAATTAAGTATTTCTTCCATATTTTTGCCAAATTAGTCCTGGAGATTATACTCTAGTTAACTCATTTTTAGTCCGCATTTATTTTTTTTTCCTTCGTGCCAGTGTCTTAAATTAAATTCTGTAGTTGAATAGTTTGATGAATTTTGTTGTTGACCTTTAAAAGTGGGCCGACAAGTGCAAGTTAGTCCTAAAACCAATCCGGGCTTTTTTTTCAGTTTTCCTTCGCTCGGAGAACATTAATTATCACACCTCAAAATTTAAAATTTAGCCAGATTTAGATATTATTATAGGTAATTGTTTTCGGATTAGCCGCGTAATAAAATTATTAAAGAGTGCACTTTGTACTCACCCCGAAAGTTTCGCGTCAAGTTTCATTGAGCGTGGTCACCGGGAAACTGCCTTATAAATGTTATATATTAGATTGACTACGCAGGTTGTAGCGGTGCGTAGGTGGTTCTATCTCATGATGTTGTTGTTGTTGTTGAGGTGCTTATGAAGCATCTTTAAAATCAGAAGTTAAAGTCGAATTTTAATATTGATGAACTTTGGCTACATCTTTGTCAGCTAAATTATTTTTCTAAATTCTTAAATTATGTAATTTATTTCTCTATAATCCCCTATATTTTGTTTGTCTATACTGAAAACAATGTTTTCCTTTAATTTTTGTTCTCTCTTTCTTCATTTTTAATGGAAATAATTTATCTACAGGAAAAACCAAGTGTTACGATGAGATGTGATGAGAAATTACTGCATGTTACAATCCTTGACGCGTTGGAGGGTAAACAGCATGATAATAAATATTTTTACTGGGCATAAAAATAAAAGCTACCTGTACCTTCGTCCTTCATAAACTTTTTTTTGTTGATGCTTTTGTATTTTTTTTTGTTCTCCGAAAGTTTGACTGCTCTTCGAAACTTACAAAGGTAAGGTATAGGTATTATACTGCGAGCTAGAAAGACAAAATTTATGACCTAAGGCGGAATGATGAAGATATATAATAATTGCTTACAACTAGTTTGCTATTTCGTTTTTATGACTAACAAGAGAGTAAAAGTAGAAATTCAAGTGTTAGACAACAAAAGAACTCCTGTGGGGGTCTTGTCACTTTAATGATAAGTGGCGCCCAACAGAGATGAACACAAAAAAAAAAAAAATTAATTAGACTTACTGTGATGATTTACTTCTTAATCAGAACAAAATATTTAAAAAAAAAATGTATGTAAAGGTGGAAAAAGAAGAATATAGGTAGGTAACTAAATATTTACCCATCTTGTAGTTATGGAAGACGAAATTTCATTAAATAAAATGCGTATTAGTCATTTCGAAAAATTAGGGTAAGTTTATCTAATAATTTTAAGAAATTAATAAATTGGTTGAGAAAGGAAGCATAAAATATTTAATACTATACTTCTTTGAGGTTTTGCATAAATTCTCGCATAGTATAAAGCAGATAAAAGAGCGAGGAAAGAACTTAATTGAATGATGGAGAAGAAAATCCTGCCAGGGATGAAAAGGGCGTACATATTCTATATCAGCTGAAGAAGTAAGAAGAGCCTTGCGATCGGAACAACACCTGGACTGGAGGATATTTAAACAATGGGATCCTAATTCTTATAACAACTATCGAAGAAAATCCGACAACCTAAAAAGAAAACGTAATCCATAGGAGTGGCACACTTGGCTCCTCCGGAATTTATACCTACAAGTGAACCCATTATTAACACCTCCTCCAGCGGCATGTATCCCCACTGAACTAAAACAAACACCAGTGACAAAAACATCGTGGGATCCTGCGGAAGTGCGGAAAACAACATGGAAGTTTTTTCTACAGAGATTCAGAAATGTGCAGATATTTTCAAATCCATGAAACAGGAATATATCAACATTGATATCAAGAATGGAATGTCAGCCACTTGAATATTCAATAGACAAACTGAAGTGAAAAGAAAAGCAAAAAATGCAGTCGATCAAAGTTCTCAAACCCTGGAGCAGAAAACTTCTGAAAACGAAATACCGGATCAGACAAGTCAAACAAAACAAAAAACTACAGAAAAGGTGGAAGAAAACCCGGTTCCTGCCAAGAGAATGCCCTCGAGTCCACTTGGTAGCGAAAAAGAACAAAGAATTCATCATACAACCCAGTTATTAAAGAAAACCTGGCAAGGAAAGATTACTTCATCCTGCGCAAGAGAGTTTTCAAAAAGAAATCTATTGCTAAAGAAAAACCAGAAAACCTGAGAGGTCAAAGAGAAAGAAAAACTGAAGAAGAACGGAAACCAAAAAACATAGGAAATCTCGACCTGACGCTATGCCTATAAAGCCAAAAGGATACGAGAAATATGACGATATTCTTGAGAAGTTTCAAAACAAGGCAAATTCAGACGACTGCACCGAAACAATAGCCAAAACCTTTCGGCAGACGGGTTGGAGATGTCCTTCTAGAAGTGGATTTAAAAACAAAAACTCATAAAGAAATCCTAGGGGAAAAGGCAAAACCTTGAACCAAAAATATCACTCGAGATCAGAAACTTCGATGAATTGGCAACAGCAGATGAAGTCCAAGAAGTTGCGTAGAAGAAAGCTGCTGATCTCATTACAGATATTGAGGTGGGGCTCATTGGCAAGAACAGAAGCTCTTTGAAGATGGCCATAATCAAAGTAAATTCACGAGCAAGCTAAGATTTACTAAAAACACCTACAAAAAAAATAGGATGTGTTCAATGCCTAGTTCGACGCAGAATAGGAGTCATACGTTGCTTCAAGTACTTTGATTATGGACACCAACAAGCAAGATGCAGCAGAAAAAATCGAAAGGGGGAAGGATTGTGCTAAAACTGTGGTGAAAGGGGACATATACAGAGCACCTATAAGACCAAGATGCTGTCTATATGTGGAATTTAAAAACACCATGTGCCGGGATCAGGGAAGTGCCAAGTGTTCAGGCAGGCACTTGAAAAGGTGAAGAAGGGCTCATCAAAACAAACTGATCAGGCAGAGCAACTCATGCCTATCGGAAGTGGCAAGAGCGTTGGATCTCTGAAAACAGAGGAAGGTGGGCAGCGCGACTAATCAGGACTGAGTGGAATGACTGCAAACACAATTATGAAGTAAACTATAAGGTCACCCAGTTCCTCAACGATCACGGATATTTCAACCCCTTCCTCCAAATGATCGGCAAAGCGAATAGTCCAGCCCGTCAGTACAGGGACTCTGTAATAGACGATGCACATCGTACTTTCTTAGCCTGCAGCAGATGAGAAACTGAGCGTCGGTCGCATCGGCCGTTGAGTTCTGGAAAGAACTGTCGGTTTCATTGATCCAGAAAACACAGTTGACATAATGCTGAGTAACGACTTAAAGTGTCGAAATATCTACACCTAAGTAGATAATAATCTCAGAAGAAAACAAAGACAAGAAGAAAATTATCGGAAATTAGTTGAGCCTGCATGATGATCCCGCAAGGGAAATATGATAACCCCCCTGAAGAAATGCTAAGAGAAGTTCCAGAGGGGGGGTGGGAGTTGGGATATGTCAGAAACCGAAAGAGTTTGGAGGAGTTTTGGTCCCCGACACACAGAGACAGTCAGTAGATCAACGCCGTAAGAACTTCTTTATGGTGCATAAAGCATTTCTCCTGTCATTCCCTAAAGGAAAAAAAATCGAAGAAAATCCCTGCTAAAAGTCTCATATATAAGAACCATGAAGTGTCTTAAAAAGATCTGCAGGATTTTAATCGAAAAGTACCAGTATATGGCTTTCGCAACGTCACATTGACTACAGAAAACGTGCTTTCAGCCAACTTCGCCATTTTATTTATATATGCATTTTTCGGAAGACTGAAAATTGAACATAGTCCTTGAGTTCTTCAATGAACTAATTTTTAATATAAATAAAACAAACGATGTAACCAAAAAAAAATAACACAAATTAATTTGTATTTTTTCCGATTTAACTGAGCATAAAATACCTAGTTATGTAAGTAAAGTTGAGGCCAATAAAAAGACAACACAACCAGAACGACAAACAAACTGCATCAGGGTATATATCTCCAACAAAGCGCAATTTTTTTTACCCCCCCGCTGTGTTCTTTTTATCCAACTATCAGACCATCATCATCATATAATTTTGCTTCTATATACTAAACTCCACAACGATGTTAAGGACTTAAGGCAATCGACCGCCCAACAACGCACTGCACAGGCCACTGCGTTGGACTAAGGTACCGTCTCTTACTCTATATATTATTGTAGTTACTTGAAAGGAAGAATTATCTACTCATTTGGACCAAAATGACAGTAGTAGTTGTGGTTGGTAAAGTTTCTATTACTTTGAACAACGGGGTGTCCTTGAGAAGAAAGTAACTGTGTACTGTCATTGTTAGTAAAAGAATGAAAGCTATATCCTCTTGATGCTATCATCATCATCATCATCATCATCGCCCACACCGACACTGACTACGCGAGTCATTTTATTATAAAAATATATACGAAACATTTCCTTCTGTATATTTCCGCACGTTGCTGTTGTGTCTTGAAAGCAGCAGCACATGAAATGTCCTCTTTATCGGTTAAACAATGAACAAGCTGTTGGTTTTCCGTTACATTCAGTAGTGTAGGTGTAGAGTATGCATTGTATGCATCCAGGATACTTTCGACCTTCAAGTCGAGGCTTATTGTTCATACACACAAAGTATATCCATTTTTAAAGGCTGATTATGTTGTTTTGTTACTGCTGGGATGGAGTGATAAAAAA
Source organism: Epistrophe grossulariae (assembly GCA_929447395.1). Lineage (NCBI taxonomy): Eukaryota > Metazoa > Arthropoda > Insecta > Diptera > Syrphidae > Epistrophe > Epistrophe grossulariae. The sequence goes on along the minus strand of OV839567.1, from coordinate 148,186,734 downwards.
AACTAACTTAAGATATTTAATGTTAATTTAAAGTTTTTTTCAGTTCTGGGAAACTTCGATATCAAAAAAAAATAAGAGATAACAGTCATAGTTCTTGAATAACCAAATCAAAGCCTCATCAATTAGTTTTGTATTTATTTCTGATTTCTGTCGAAATTGTGAAACTTAGGGCCAGTTTCACAGTGAAGTAAGTGTCACTTAAGTGCCAAATATAGAAAACTAATTCCCAATTTCACAGTGTAATCTTATCGGAATAAGTGACACTTAAGTCTCCCATGTTGGCCACTTAAGTTCCTCTTACTCAGGTAATAAAACTGCGGATTAAGTGCCAAAATGGGAAAATTAAGTGCCACTTATTTTGTTAAGTGTGCACTGTAAAACTGGCCCTTATATTTAGTCCCATTTGTTGAAACCAAACTTAAATACCTATTGAAGTTTAACATATAAGACCCTATGTGACAGTTTACGCTGAAGAAAAAAGTAGAATATAACCACTTAAATTGAACATAAATATTTGTGTATTTTTCGTTTCAGCAAATCGGCCTTAGTTAGTTAGTCAAATTAGCGCTATTGTCCGGAGTGGACCAGGAGTCAGGACCTCAATCAACAAGCTTCTTTCAGACAACTTGGTATATCTAGCCAGCTATTTTGAGGTCTTCTTCCACTTGCGTCGACCACCTAAGCCGCGGTCTTTTTTTGTCTGCTCCCTCAAGTCCCTCCGAATTCGACTAAAAATCTTTTCGGTGCGAAGCTTTAAATGTCCCAGCTACCTTAATATTAAGAATCGTTTTTGTATTTACTTTTTTGACTAGGTAGGTGTCGCTGTACAATCCGCATAGTTCGTCGGTGTATCTTTTCTTCTATACCCAGTTTATGCACACGAGACCAAAAATCACCCGGAGAATGTTCTCATCCCTATTTGACAAGGTCCATACCTTTGCAACATATAGCTGGACCGGTATGATAAAAACGCTTATACAGGAACACTTAAGTTGCTCAAAAGATGACTTTACAATATGGACCTTTCATTTTTTTGGCGAACGACTTTAGGCGCCAGTTCAGAGGGTCTACTTTCTTGAGGATCGGGCAAACAATGCTGATTGTAAAGCAACATTATTGGGCTTAAATTTAGATATGGCCATCTTCAGTTGGTCAATCGTCGATCAACTGGATGGAATTGATGGTCTACTTCGGTCGTCTAGGTTGAATGGTTCAATCTGTCTGACAGCTCTATTCGATTCATCGCCTTTATACAGTTTGTTGAATTTTGTTTTTCCATTTTTTTCAGCATCGACTGCGATTCTACTACGAAGTTGACTTGATCATCATTGCAGGTTGCGGCTTAGGGCTTGTAAGCTTGAGAGGTTCGTTTTTACTTTTTTTTTAATTTTCTAACTTTAAAACAGCTATGAAGTGCCTCTTTCTAAAAATGCCGACTTTAAAATGAATAAGCAGATTACCTACCCTTATTGATCTGCAATTTATGAGTTTTTTTTTAAAATCAAATGGAGTAAGAAAACATGGTCTCGTCTGGTTGGCATTTTCCTAATTATTTGCGAGTCAGTCAAATTTCTTGTGATATTTGGAGAATAAGGATTGTCTAGCTCTACTTTAATTTAAATTTATATTGGATGTACTGATGAGCTTTACCAAGTCCATTTAATAAAAACATCAAATCCAATATTGATAAATTTTTTTTTAAGATGAGTAAAACATTTTAATTTAACGTTCCCTCAATTTTGTGAAAAAAAAAAATTTAAATATTCAAATATATGATCCAGTTTCAAGAAGTCATGTGTATAAAATTTTATATCCAACCTCATTTTAAAAATATGTGATTATTCCTTTGACTTTGACATCGTCGCCCCGTGCGTCGGTCGATGGTCGTGAATGAGTTTTCTTTTTATGGATAGCGGAAAACATTGGATGGAAATAACATAGATTCAAATGAGTTTTTAATCAAAACTAACATTACGAGGAAATTAATGACGAGTTCAAAGTAAATCTGACCGTATGGCGTATTTTATATCCATGCTTACATAAGTATTAAACGAATGGATTTAAACATACATATTGTTAATATGTGTTGATTTTTTTTAAACTATTTCGAGACTCGGTTTTACGATATTAAATTTTTAAAGTTTTAAGACAAATAGGTAGGTATACTTGCTGTTCAATTATTTTAACACTCTGGCCAATATGGATTAAAATACAAACAAAAATTAATTTGGTGGGACGACAGCTCGTGGAAAACTATGACCTAATGATAACTCATAAGTACTCATAAGTATTGCTGTGAGCATGTTATCAGCAGAAATGCAGGGGACCTACAATTTTTTGTGGGGCTCGAGTGGCACTTTTTCATGATATATCTGTGCCGGAGGCTAGGATTCGGATCCCCACTCCCCAGACCTTTGACGTGACAGTCCTACAGCCTACCCACTAAATACTAATCTATTAGGCGACGAAAGCTGTTATATTAAAACAAAACGATTTAAAAAATAAAAGCGGTACAATAGGGTGAACCTAAGGATGAGGAGAGAAAACATCAATTTTTGTAATGCTTTAAGCCTAGTAAATTTTAGCTTCCATACAAAATTCTCTCCAAAATTTATTTTTGCTAAAATGTAGCAAAGCATTTTAGCCGAGAGGTACGCATTTCCAGCTAAAAAATCAAAAGTTTGTTTCTTACTGTACATCACTTATCTGTCAAAATTTAGCGCACTTAATAATTATTTGGCACATTAATACTTAAGCTTAATTTTAATAGATTCTCTAATTTTTGAATATTGTATGAATTGTGTTTTGTGGAAATAAAAATTTAAATATGGATGAATATTTCGGAATAAACGTTTTATCGCAACGAAAGAAAAGAATCCATTTTATTTCAGTTGCAATAACAATTTCTTCTCGGAGAACAGCTGTTTTTTTATTTCAGTTGCAATAACAATTTCTTCTCGGAGAACAGCTGTTTTTTTGACATATTCTGCACAACGCACGCTCTATGTCAAAATTTAGTATGGGTTTTAGCTGATGTTTGGAGAGAAAAGTTAACCCATAAAAGTTCAATCTTTGCTTCCGCTCTCATCTACTTAAATTTTAAACCCAACCCACTACTAAAATTGAATTAAATAACCGACCGTCACGCCGTCGCAACTCCCCCGGTTGAACTTCCAATAGATCTCTTTATCATATAACTACATCAAAATGCAACCAACATTATACCAGCCACCCACCATCCTACTGATATCACAATGCATGATACACATAATTAGATTTATTTATTTCGTCGCCTTTAAAGTTCACACTATGTCATACCAGGGAATATAACAAGACGACGTATACTTAAAACATTTCAATAATTTAAAGGTAGAGCTATAATAGTCGGAAGATGTCGGAAGAAAATTCTCTCAGTTCACTTATACGCATGGAGCGGTCGGTGAGCGCTCTTCACTTCCGAAGCAAAAGTTAACGAAAATTGGTCGAAACGAAGCAAACCTCAATTATGGGCACGTCATGTGAATTCTTTGTATTCGTTTCGTTTCGTACGACCACTTACATCGGCATCCGACTATTATAAATAGTTCTACGGTCTACCTTAAAGCTTATCGACTCATGATTTTCTTGTTATAGAATTACAAGAGCGGAGAATTGGGACTGAATTACAAAATTCTAAGCTTATCAATTTGTGGTTCAAGGCTAAAACGTGGGAAATTGTAAGGGACCTCTCCCAAATTATAAATACATACTTTATTTGAATTTATTAACTTCACCATTAAAAAAAAAAAAAAAAAAAATTCATTAATAATCAAACGTTCATAGAAACACTTGTTTTGTTTTCTACTTTAAAATTGAGCAAATTTTTCTAGGATCCTTTGCTTTAAATTTTATTATTTATTTTTTTTATTATGAGAATTGTATGTGTGTGAGTTTTTTATTGACTATATAAAGAGTCGTAGCAATTAGTTTTTATGCAGTATTTTCTTAAATTTCAATTATTAATGATTAATGAAGTCTTGCCAGTTATTTTTGTTGTGTGAAAAAGTTTTGTGTTCATTTTTTTAGTTTTGTGATTGCTTAAAAATACTTTCAAGTTTCGAGAAAAAATTCGAAATCTCTTATTTTCCAAAAAAATAATATATATATGTATATATAATAGAAATAATAGAAATCCTACAGTTACATATAAAATGTGAACTAAATAGTGAAAGATCCTTTATGCTGACCATCTTTAATGCCGTTTCATCGGTTTATTGAATTTGAACATTTATAAAAAAGACACTTATGCATGTGCATTGTGTATATATCCTGAAAGCTCATTTATAAGGATGTTAAGACCAATAAAATAACATAAGCAGTATAAAATTCTAAGAATGCTCTAAGAAAGAAAAACATTCAACAAAACAATAAACAATAAAAATATCAAAGACATTTCTGGAAGAAAAATATAAAACGTATTTTCAATTTTCGATCTGGCCGAAGATGATTTGTTCCTGATTTATTCTACAATCAACAATCAGCTTTACCATAGAAGACATTTTTATCATTTTTTCTTAGTGTTTAATTTATTAATTCAAGCATACATTTCTTTTAAATTAAATTTTTTTGTTTTCCAACTGAACAAAAGTTAAGTATTCCTAATTTTATATGTTTAAATTTTGTTTCTATATAGCTTTAGTTTATTTCGTTGAATTTTAAATACAAAACAAAATTCCATTTTTATTCCTAGTGTTAACAGGTTCATCAGGTACAAGAACAAGGGGCTGTGCACACCCTTCTTGAATCAAGACCTGCGTATTAAATAAAGAAACCGCTAATTGCTATCAAATTATTAAAAAAAATCTTTTTATGTGGTGAGTCTCTTTTATTTTGTATTTTAAACGAAATAGACATTTGGTTGGACTACAAAAGCCGTCCATTTAAAGATTTATACTTTTTCTTGGCATAATAAAATACTTAACTTTCTTTAAATTTTTGATTTTAAATTACTCAGTAATTTACTCATAACATTAACTTCTTAATTCATATATTGTTTTTATTTAGAACATTTTGCAAACTAAACTTTTTATTAAAAAAAAAAATCGTAATTTTTGATTTTTAAAACTAATTCTTTCTATCATTCTTTTAACTTTTAACTTTAATTTTCTTGCATGTATAAACAAAAAAAAATATTAGTTTATAATTTTAAAATATCAATTTTGTTTTAATTCTAAATACATAATTATTCCTTTTAAATTATAAATTATAAGCATAGTTTAATAATATTAATAAATCTATAATTACTTTATATTTAATTTTAAAATGAAAGAAACAGTTTTTCATTTCGATTTTCCTAAATGAAGTGTATTTAGGATGAATATGTGGTAATTTTCTATTTCAGTGTGCTTGTGTGAGTGAGTGGGGGAGTGAAATTTATAACGGCGTGGTTATGATACTGTAGGTATTTTTTTTTGTTAACTATCATATAAGGGGTTACTGCACTAAAATGAGTGTAGCAGTAACATAGGCAGTTTTTTTTATATTTTTTAATAAAAACTTTGGGAGGGAAAAACACTCTTGGAAACCAGTTCCATCTTCGGTTTCCCAACTTCAATTTTTTTTTCTCTTTTTTTTTTTTGAATTTCAACTTATTTTGTTTCGATATCTTAATTATTTGTATGTTTTGTTTTTTTTTTTATAAATTTTTAACTTTGTAATATTTCAATAAGGCATGTAGAGTAACGCAGCTTGGTAAGTCAGTGCAAGATCCCACCCCTCCGTCGAGCTAGACCTTTGAAATGCAAGCATGCCTGCCCGCACTTGACAAGCTAAGCAACCTACCATATTCGACCATTGACTTTTTCCAGGAGTCCTGTGTCTTTTAGGAGGTCTTTGGAAAACTTTTTAATATTCTATCACCAATTTCGAAATGGTAGGAAAATTCTTTTTTTTTATATTTTCACTACTTAGTGGCGATAATTAAAATTTAGGGAATTTCGTTACAAAATATATTTGGGATTTGGAAATACCTCACAACATATTTCCTAACATCTATGGAATCACTAATCGGCCTATTTCCATGCCACTTTTAAGTTTTGTTAAAACGACCTAATTCAATGAAAATCAAAAAAGCGTTTTTTTTCTATAATTCAGTTTGCTAAATATCAAGTGCGTTTTATTGCTAATTTATAGCTAGCGCAACAATACCAGTACATTCCTATAAAACACTTTAGCTGCTTTTATGTAAACTCTTTATTTATGTGGCTGTGTTTACAGAGTATGTTTCCATGTCTAATGCATAATTTAAGGTCTTGATTATCAATATAGGTTCGTAAACGACAAATGCGAATTCAAGAAAATTGATCAAACTGATTTCAGTAGGAAGTTTGCATATTTGACAAAATATATCTCAAAAAGAAAAAAATCAAGTTAGCTGGTTCTTGCATTCAGGTGCCGATATTATATGAACGAAAAATTTACGAAAATATTCATACAAGCATTTATTTTCTATCTTCTCGAAAACGAATTCAACGATTTTGATTAAACATTTTTATCTGTCGTGATTAAAATGTAATGAAATGACGTTTCTATTTTTGGCCAAGCATTTTTTTTAAAGAAAATTGTCTTATTTTTGGTTTATTTTCTCAATTATTTTTGTTAAAATTTGTATATGTGACTGAATTTCTTTTTAATATCTAACATTATAATACATTTATTTTATTTTTAAAGGCATTTCACCAGCAATTCATAAGAATTCGTAATCCTTTGACCGACGAAATATACACAATAAACCAATTAAAGTTCTGAGGCTGTTTCTCACTTCAAAACCAAAAACTGTAAATATAATTTTGAATATTGACGTCGTCTGAATACCATTTCATTTAAAACCCACCTATTGAATGCGATAAACTCTAATAGTCTAAAAAATTTTAATTTCAAGTCGAACGCACTTAAAACTCCAATAAAATCTTATTCAAGACCCTTTACAAATTAATATTTCTGATGTTAAGAAATGACAATGAATTTGTGGGTGAGGAGCTCTGTTCCCTTCACCGATTTCATGCATAAAACCATCGTCATGGCATGGCGTAGTGAAAAGTCACAATCTAAACAGCGTCAAACTCATTGTAGGTATTATATACAGAACGCAATCGTAAAAAAAAATTGTGTCCAGGCTAAAAACCAACAAATCACGACGCATTAATTTTATGATTCATTTTCAACAAGCAGACATTTATTTAAAATTCCACTTGTACTCAATACTCGTATATACTTATATATTTCAAACAAAAACTACGACTACATTTTTTTTCATTGTTTAAAGTATTGATCGAAAGATCATATTTCACAAAGAAAAAAAATTATTCTTAAAAATGTTTGTTTATGTAAAATTTTCTGAGACATAATTTTTTTTTAAGTCCAGGAAAGGCGATCTTTTCATACAATATTTTGTAGAGTTCATGATCATTCGGTGTTCGAGTTCTCGTCGGAAGGGTTGATTTCAATCTTCTAAGTATATTTCTAATCTATTGAAATAGTTGAAGTTTTCTAAGTCATAATGGCGAAATTAAATTGAATTGAAGTCTTAAGAAATCTGATTTTTTAATTAAAGTGATTATAAACATTAAGAAGTGAACTTTAAAAATGTACCTTTTTACGGTTTACCCTTCAATACAGTTTATAATTTTGTTTTTGTTTTTTTGTTTTCGTAATTTGTGATGGAATTTTATAAATTATGGAATGAAAAGTTCTGATTTTTTGTATGAAAAAAAAATTAATTTAAAAGTTCTATGTGAGTAAAAATAAGTTATATATTATGTACGTACATCATAAAAGTCGGTGAGTATTATTTTTACTTTCAAAAATTTGAATAAATTACAACTATTCATGAACTGCAAGAATAATGAATATCAAGCAAAATCAATATTCAAAATTGAATTATTTTATTAATGATGACCTAGGGCTGATTCCCTATCACGAATTTAATCGTAATCGGAAACTTGTTATACGAATCCAGAAAAAAACTATCATAGATTCTATTGTAATTCGTAGTGGAAAATTTCTTACAAATTGTCATTTGGAACAGATTCTGTGATAGATAGAATGGGAATGATTTTACGATATTGCGTCGTGCGTTTGTAGTTTGTAGTTTCCATCGCATTTTATATTTTTGCCATCGGCAATATGTCCTAGGTTGGGATGCACGTTGCGTTCAGTTTTGCAACAGACAGTCAGACATGCAAAAGTGCAGAATTGCAAGATTCACTTTTTTTCGTCTCCCTCTAATCGTTTATGAAATGTTTTATCAAAGTCTCGATTTCGATTTTTTTACGAATCCATGACTAGCTAAAAAGTCCCTATATACCTGCATATGTAATGTATGTATTACAATTTATTTGTAACTTGCTCGACTTTAGATTTCCTGGGCAGATAAAGACATTATTGGCGCAAAATTTTAAACATTTTAACGCGGCTCTAAATCTACTTTAAAATGGGAGTCGGCTCTTAATAATAACTTTAGAATGAGAGGCGGCTCTTTGTAAATTTTAAACGACATAAAGTATACTTTAGCGTTAAAGAGGTCTTCTAACTTTAAAACCAGCAAAACGCTTCTCTATCTTTTTAAAGTATGCTTTATCTGTGGGAAATTATCACTTTGAGTGTGAGTTACACAAACACAAATGCATCCACACAGGGAAGGCGTGCAGTTAGACAGCTAAATGCACCCAAAGGCATTTTGATCTGTTTTGTTTTAAGATTGTTTTGAAATTTTAAATCGTTAAAATAGTAAAAAAGCTTAGTAAATTAAAAAAACAAGTAATATAAAAGTAATTAAAGTGATTACATGCAATACAAAAATGTACAAAAATAGAAAACTACACGCGGTGCTGCGTTAAATACTGCACCTATATTTAAAAACACCTATAACAAGCAGTGTAATTTTTGTTCATTTCACAGGTAAGCTGTATCTCATATTCCACATAAAGCAAGTAAAATTACTCTGCACTACGGGCGCTCAATGGATTTGAGCGCCTTGCCATCACCAACAAAAACTAATGCATACCCTGGGCGAGAATTTCAGTTTTCACAGATGGGGTTCAGCTAATTCCCGTGATTGAAGTGTATTTTTATTTTCAAATAATTTGCTTTTTTAAAGCAAAATGCTACGAAATATCAATTGAAAAGTATTCTCAGATAATGTATTAGCCTAAAAAACACCACTTGTGTGAAATATGAGACACTCCATATTATAGGTGTTTTTACACGATTTAACGCAGCACCTCATGTTGTTTTGTTTTTTTTTTTATAAAATATTGCAATTATTCACTATGTTAACTTTCATTTCACTTTTTTATTTAGTATTTTCACTATTTTAACTCGAAATTTAAATCTCGAAACACTTTCCTATAGCTCGGCAAAATTACAGATTGGGTTCTTTTTGTTTTTTTTTTTTATTTTTCGTTCTGTTTAATTTATTCAGCTGTCAAAATTAGGCGTGTTTCACAAAAGTTTGCTGACGTTTTGTTAAACACGTTCTTTAGTTAGAAGAGTTGTTTAAAGTGTTTAGAATTAAGAAAAATTTAAACAAGAATTTTTAAATTAAGGACTATTTTAACTAGAGTCGGGTTTATTGCTTACACGTGAACTGTTTAAAATTTTGCGCCATTCTTTCAAAACATTAGGTCGTGCGGAGAGAGCAGACGAAGGTCTCATGAATGGTCATATCCTAACATGTAACTATAGTCAATCTCCCTGATGGATCGAATCATTCGCGTCTCTGAACTAGCTGACATATTTTTGAATATGTTGTGGGGGTGAGTGTGATTATAAAACTCTTGTAGGGGTGGAAAGCTCTCATCTGGCCACCATCTGGGAAATATGGGTGTAAAAGGGTTTTCACCATGTTTTAGAAACTAAACATTTGTATAAAATTGAATTTTCTACTTCAACTTCTAGAAAAAAAAGTACTTTTTTACATAAATTTTTAGGAAAAATGTCATGTCAACCAATCAATAAAAGTTAAAAACTTGCAAACGTTCTTCTTTTTGTAGTTATGACAGTATTATTTTGAATTTCTCGGTAAAAAAAATGTTCATAAAAATTTTAGAAAATTCAATTTTCTACAAAAATATGATGCAATTTTTTATTGTGAAATTTATGGTTCTCAATCTATGGTAAAAAACCCTTTAAAACCTTTATATTTGATGGCTTTCTACATCATAAAACCTAGTTTTATACTCACGCTGACAAACCACCCCTGCCTCTCCCTAAAAAACCAAACAAAATCGTGTCCTATTCAAAATGTAGGGTCAATGTAACATATGAAATAAAATTTTTTTTTAGTTATCTACACAACCATCAGCATGAGAATCAACGTCTATGAAGTTGGCAAAACAATTTTCAACTAGACTAACGGGACCACAAAATTCACTGTGAAGTTAGCAGTACATTATGGTTTTTTCAACAGTCAACTTATTTTTCTTAAAGTGCAAAAAGAACTGCAAATTCAAATCCCTATTTCTAAATGATAGGTTGTCTGGATGTTGAAAAAATTTACCCAATTTGCCATTCCAGCATAGTTGAGGTACATTAGAGATGAAAAAAGCATTTATGTATTTTAAAACTTTGAATAAATTCTTTTTTTAAATTTACTTTCTTCACATACAAGTCAGGAAAGCCTACGAACAGGGTTGGCTGAATTAACTACACTACATTTTCTACATCATTAACTACGCGTAGTTAATTTAATAAACTACACGTCTTATTTTCTACAAATTAGTACGTTTTCACATACATAAGTAAATTTAGAGAAATAATAAAATTTCAATAAAAATGTGAACATTTTAACTCAAAATTCAAGCTTCAAAGTTACAACTAACAGGTCATTTGATATGATGATGATTTGATAAACTAAGTTTGCTAGAATTTGTTTCATTAACTAACTACATTTAACTACGTGTTTAACTACATAAACTACGTAGCAAATGTGAAAAATGTAGGGGCCATCCCTGCCTACGAACACTTCTCCTTTTTTTGGTGTCCGTTTTATCATCTTCTTCGTATTCTGTTTCCTCAGACCAGTAAGAACATAGCATGAACGCAATAATTTTGTCTATTCCCCTAACGTTTCGCCCTCTTTCTCTACTCGGCGTTACACTTTTTTGAAATTCTGTTGATTTTTTCACATTGTTAGTAGGTATGCCTCCGCTTAAACATTTCTAATGTTAAAACACCATGTACTGCTAAATTCACAATGGATTAAATCTGCAGCATCATTTTAACAGATTCTTATTAATTGGTGCTAATAAATGAAAATTGACTGATCTGCGATTTCCATGATTAACATATTAAATTTTGATTTCCTTAATACACCATGGGAATACATCATTGAAGAAAAATCAAAAGTCGAAGCAGTTTATACAGATTTTAGTAAGGCATTTGACTCAGTGAATCACAAAACACTTATAAAAAAGCTTGAATTGTTTGGATTTCATTCAGCAATGCTTCGTTGGTTATCTTCATACCTCACTGATAGAAATCAAAAAGTGCAGATAAATAATATATTCTCTAAAAACATCATCTTATGCAAGTCAGGTGTTCCCGAAGGAAGCCATCTTGGTCCACTCCTTTTCATTATTTTTATTGATGGTATTCTTTCAGTGACTAATTACCGCAATTGTCTGATTTATTCAGATGACCTCAAACTGTTTTTAAAAGTCAAATGTTTAGAAGATTGTCAAATGATACAATCTGTGATCTCAATGGTTTGTCTTATTGTTGTCATGCAAATGGTCTCAAACTTAATATTAAAGTGTAATGCGATTTCTTTCTCAAGAAAAACTCAATCGAGTCTCAAGGATTAACGATTTAGGTGTTATACTTTACTCTGCCATTTCTTTTAAATAACACTTTGACTATTTGATCCCTAAATATGTCTTCATCAAGTGAAATGGTAAAGATTTAAGAGACATTATACACATTTCTTGTTAGATCAATTCTTGAATATGCATGTTATTTGGAGACCCCCATATCCAGTTCACTCTGACCGACTTGAAAAGGTTCAAAGACGATTTACTAAATATAAAGGGTGTTTTTTTTTAGACCTGTGGTTTTCAAGAAAAAATATAAAGCATATAATTTAATGTTATGGCCAAGAATTTAGCTTTATTATAAAGATAAGGGTTTGCCATTATGTTTTAAAAAAAGATTTCGGGCAAGTGGCCGCCGCGGCTGACTCGAATAAATTCCAGCCGAGAGGCCCAATTTTCGACCACTTTTTGCAGCAATTGGAGCCGTATGTCAGCAATAATGCGCCGAATATTCTCTTCCAAGGCGTCAATTGTCTCGGGCTTATCTGCGTAGACAAGCCATTTCACATAACCCCACAAAAAATTGTCCATCTGTGTTAAATCGCACGATCTTGGAGGCGACGCAACAGACCTATGACGCGAGATAACGCGCTCACCAAAAGATTCCTTTAATAAATTGATTGTTTCGTTGGCTGTATGGCATGTAGTGCCGTCTTGTTAGAACCAAAGGTCGTCCACATCAACATCCTCCAATTCAGGCAAGAAAAAGTCATTAAACAAGGCTCTATAGCGTTCCCCATTAGGCGTTTTTCTTTTTTAGCCCCGAGCGGGACACTGAGCGAATAGAGCTCACTCCGAACAGAGCGTGAGCTGAACGCACCGATCTACTTAGGAAACTCAATTGAGCACTTAACTCTCATATGCTTAGTAATCTGTCAAATTACATGAAAATTATATGAAGTTAGCCTCGCTCAGCTTTGTGCTCGATGTGCTCGGTAATTTTTTTCCGAGCTCATCGAGCGAGCCCCGGTCGAGCTCCGAGCTAAAAAGAAATGCAAGTTGAGAGCTCGGAGCGCTCCAAGTTAAAAAGTAACATAGTTTTCTTTTTGACAGCTCAGTGCCACGCTCGGGGCTAAAAAAGAAAAACGCCTATTGACTGTAACATTATGGCCGGCTTCATTTTTGAAGAAATATGGACCAATGATTCCCTCTGCCCACAGAGCACACCAAACAGTGACATTTTGAGGATGTAACGGTGTCTCAACAATGGCTTGTGGTCTGTGGATTATCAACACTCCAAATACGACAATTTTGCTTATTAACGTACTCATTCAACCAAACGTGAGCTTCATCGCTGAACAAAAATCGGGATCGGTGGCCATTTCGAACCATTATTTTGGTAATAAATTTGCACGATTTGGAAACGTTGTTCAGGAGTAAGTCTATTAATTAAGGAAATGCAAACCAAACTGAGCATAAATCAAGTAACAGCTGTCAAAAAGACCAACTCCGAAAAAAGTATTCCTAGATTGAAAACCACGCGTCTTAAAAAACACCCTTTATGCGTTGGAGCTTTTGTCCAGAATATAAGCCTAGATGCCAACTGCTTGTGTAGTTCTCATTATAAGAGATTTACTCTGTTATAACATAAAGTGTCCATCACTTTTTGCACTGGTCCCAATTTATATTTCAGCTAGAACTCTGACAGCTAGGATTTTTTTATTTCAAAGAGCACATAAACTAGATATGGCTGTAATGAGCCTTTATCCAGATCCATCGTTTATTTCATTGAAGTCTTGCTAAGTACCTATTGATTTTTATGTCTTAAGCTAAGTACAGACGATTGTCAGATCTAACAATATTGTCAGAACTGTCAATGGTCTGACAATAGCTAACAATTAGCTGACAATTGACATATTTCTTACAATGAAAAATTGTCCGAATTCACACGGTTGGTAGATTTCTTCCCAATTTGATTGTCAGCTGTTTTTTTATCTCTCTTTAACCAACTCATTGACATTTCGAACAATGAAGAAATTGTCAGCAATTGTATAACATGTTTTCAATTTTGGAACAGTTTTCACTGACAGATCTGACAATACTGTAAGATCTGTACTTAGCTTTACTCGTGAAAAATTTAAATCAGAAATTTTGTACATATGTAGGTATGTAGTTAAATTTTAATTTTCTATTGGAGTGCCATATATCTGTTAGCTGTAAAACTGCTTGTATAGATGAAAATAAATAAATTAATACCAGTTTTGGTAAACATGCAAATTCGATGATTTATCAGTTACATTAATCCTTGATTAAAGATAATCAACCGTGAACAAACTGACCCTTGGTCTAGGTGAAAATTGTCATGCCAACTTCACAAACGTTGAGATTCACCCGTATATGCATGAGTATGTAAGAATGTATTTAGTTTGGTTTGGTATTGATAAGTAAGTTGGTATAATAAAGTAAACAAAAAAAATTTCTTTGCATCTTGAATTCTCTTGAAATAATAAATATTGTCTATATGCCTATACGTTTCGCCAACACACAACATTCCATCCTAATTTGTAAAAGAAAACAAATTTCACATAGGTACACTTTGAAATTTACTATCAAAAAAAATTCAAATAAGTATACCTACTTATTCCAAAAATCACAAAAACACTTGAGTCCTCACTAATTATAAACAAATCACAGCTCACAAAATTATGATTGTGCTATATTTTTAAGTGGATATTTGGGGATATAAGCGACATTAAAATATTCTACTTAAATTAACAATAACATTTATACATCCGCATAATATGATATAATTGAGAAAAAGTCAATGTGTATTGATTTTCATATTTTATTGATCAACGACAATGTCATAAAAAAGTATAACATAAACACTACACAAATTTTGGATAAAATATTGTCTGGTTGATCAGTCCCTGCTCACTCCTCAGTCCAGTAAACAAGAAAAAGTATAAGATCATTCAGTAACCGAGTTGTGGTGTCGGAACTCGGAAGGTTTAAAATTATTTTCTAAAATTGTTGAATTAAGACATTCGTGAAGTTTCATTTTAGTAATTGCTCTAAGAGATGAGTTTTATCTTTGCGTCTGTGTTGACTTGTGCGTTCCATGGGTGCATCCATCTATGGTTTCGCCCAACCGGTTGAAGGTGTTTGTTTCAAGTATAGTACCTCACAAAAATGATTTTAGTTTTCAAAATTTTTATCAAAACGATTTTGATTAAATTAAAACTCAGTAATGTTTAAAGTGAATTGCATAATATTATATAGTGCGTTTATTTAATTTAATGAAAACATAAAGGAATCAAGAAAGGATTTAAAATATTACCGCATTTTGTTGTGTTAAAATATCTACAATAACGGTTCATATAAAATAATTTAAAGAGGTGTCAATTAAAAATTTGATTAACTTTCAATTGTAGTGATAGAAAATTTGTTTAACAATTTTGTGTTTTTAATTAAGCAGTAGTTTTAAAGCGTTAAATCAAGCAGGGCAACAAGAAGTTGCGATTTTTAACGATTTCATTGAAAAATCCAACAGAATCAAATCCCAGAACAAAGTATGTTTATTTTTTATTTGTGTTTTATTAAGTTTTCGTGGTACTTTCAATGATTTTGTGGTATACCTATCAGGCTTGTAAAAGAATGCAATCTTTAATGCCTTCAATAATATATGATTGTATTCATTGATTTCACTTTGATACTTCAGACTTCTTTGCAATCTTTGCATTGTCATTTTCCTCCATAAACCCCACGTGCTCTGACTCTCCAGTTTCCACAGGAAATGTCAATGCAAACAATAAAAAGAATGAAAAGATTGCAAAAAAATTCAAAAGAGTGCAAATTAATGCAAAGAATGCAAACGAATGAAAGAATGCAAATGAATGCAAAGAATGCATGAATTCCCAAAACATTGCATTCAACTGATTGCTTTAAAATGAATGGGTATAAAAAATGATTGCAATCTTTTTGATTCAAGTGAATGTTGATTGCACAATATGAAGTCTGAAGTTTGAATGCAATCTTTAAGTTAAATTCAATATAAATGATTTTTAAAGACTGCATTCCCAAAAGAATGCATACTTTTACAAGTCTTGTACCTATATACATATCATATGAATTTTGGCCTTTTCAAGAATCTCTCATTTTTTTTTGCATTGACATCAACAAGCTTATTTGTGGTGTCTGGAGTAAATTATCTACCGTTCTTCTATAGAAGGTTCATTGTTTTGGATATTTTTTTTTTTTTCGGATATTGTTATAAGCCCACAATTTTGATTACATTCACTTTAGGTGGCTACGGTGGTGCGCCTGAGGTGTCATCAAGTGAGGGTAACTCCAATTGAGCTAGGTCTGCACAATTCTAACTTGTGCTTGAGGTCATTGTCCTGGTTGAATGGGAAATTTTGACAAATAACAAACTTTTCGGCACCTTGAATCAAATTATTTTTCAATATGGTATGTACATATTGAGGTACATATATTTTTGTCAATCGGCCCCTCAATAAACTCCTAATTCCTCACCATTATAACCAGACGTGAGACATCCCTCACGTCCAAAACTATTAAACTTAAATTCGTCCACAAAAATAACTCTTTTCCAGAAGTCGGAGTTCTTGAGAATATTCTCCTTAGCCAAGGCAATTCGCATTCTTTGGTTCAAAATTACTATTCCCCACTATTAATAGAAAAAAGGTTGATTTTAAAACTCTCGGTGTTAAGCGTGTATCTAATTACAGGTGTATTCGTGTGACGTGTACACGTGTAGTAAAAAAAATTTAAACACGTTCTAAATACTGAGTAGTTATAAAAGTGACACTTTTTTTTGTGACTGACCAGGGGAAGTGATTACAAGATATTTTTACATTGTAAAAGAAAGGTTTTTAGGTTATTTGCTGATACATACAATAACACTGTTACACGTGTACACGTGCATTAGTGAGCTCCAGTTAATTTGTAAATTCCAAATTACATTGTATAGGTATACTCTTTGAACATGTATTTTAAAAATCTACATTTAAATTTCGGACATATAAACTTTTAACCTGTCAAGATATACATTGTTTTTATTTTGGAAATACATATTATATCAAATAAGCTGCGTGATCAATATATATATTATGACTACTAACTTTAGATTTTTTCAAACTCGGTTTAAGGTGTAACATAAGAAATAATTTAAAGTCTTGAATAATAAAGGTTGAAGGTGTGATATAACAAGTTTACCAAATAAAAAGGAGGCATTTAATAAATTTTGTAAATATTTCTTTTAAGTTTTATCTTATAGCTAAGCTATTGTTTTATTTTCAATCATAATTTAAATTTCAAAAAAAAAATTGCCTTTTTATTCCATGAATCTAAGTTCTTTATTCTGCAGAATTGAAAAGCAATTACAATAGAACTTCGATAACTCGAACCATCACTTGCGAAAAAAATAATTTGAGTTATCAAGACTTCGAGTTATCAAGTTAAACAGAAAATTAATATAAAGTACGTCATATTTATTTGCGAATAAAAAAAGTACAGTTGTTGTAATTATTTAAAATACTCTTTTATACTTGACTGAACATGTATTTTAAAAATAATATGACTTGACTGACAGTGGATTTTTTGTTTTGGTTTACAAAGAAAACTTTAATGGAGTTTAAACCGTTATACACATATTTGGTTGTTTTTTCATTTGTCTTTAAATATAATCGCAAAATACTTAACGAAATTGCAAGCAATTCGTTTGAAGGTTGTTGAATCAAATTCTCCAATCAATTACTCAATTATATCACTATCGCTCTCATCGTTACTGCCGAGATGTGCATCTAATGTATCGAGAATATCTTCATATGTGGGAAACTACGAAGTAACAATATCCTCATCCACTTGCAGAAAATCATTATTACTATCGTAACACCTTGTATATTTCTGGCATTCGTCCAAGCTTAAAATTCCATCTGCAGTTGAATCTGCGTTCAGTTATGAATATCAAAGGAAGTTTATTCCCTTCCTACCACTCGGAATATTCACCAAAACCAGCTTTTTAAAACACTTTGAAATGGACTCGGATCTGACGTCGATATTCCACGCATTGGTTATTTCATCAACACAGTCTAACAAATTTATATTTATTTTTTTGTTTTCTTCAAATTTTGTTCAAATTCCTACGGCGCGGCGGTGATGACATTTTACGTTTTGTATGATGCCTTGATCAAGTGGTTGCAATTTTGCTGTCATATTCGGTGGAAAAAAAGCAAGTTTAATAAATTTTAATTGTTGTTTGATATCGATGTGATCGATATCATCCATATATCGCACCCTTAGAATGAAAGTGACCTAACTTAAAATTTCTGTAACTTTTGATTTTTCAATAAACTGACCATAAAATGTGAAATGAACTCTAAAACCGGGTTGTAAAAAAGATGCCGGATTTTTTAGTTAGGTGACTTTCATTCTAAGGGCGAGATATGTGGATGAGCCGGGCAGTTATCAATGAAAAAAATAATTTTCCTATCCATTTTTTCGGGAAAAAAATTCGACTTATCGAAGGTGACGCCAAATAATATCTTCGAGTTATCGAGACATTCGAGTTATAGAAGTTCGAGTTATCCAACAAAAATTACATGTAAACTTTAGGCTTCGCGCTATTGCGAACCAATTTCATTCGAGTTCGACTGTATTGCATTTGTTGCTATATTGTCATATCCTGATAAAAAAAAACTAATTAAAGTCGAATTAAAGGATTTATAATATATATGCTGCAGAAATGCGAATC
Organism: Epistrophe grossulariae; assembly: GCA_929447395.1. Lineage (NCBI taxonomy): Eukaryota > Metazoa > Arthropoda > Insecta > Diptera > Syrphidae > Epistrophe > Epistrophe grossulariae. The sequence goes on along the minus strand of OV839567.1, from coordinate 148,168,170 downwards.
AATTAGATTTATTATTTATTTTTAAAATTAATAAATCTATTTTGTTTCGCATTTGTTCAGTTATTCACTCTATATATCAATGACAGGTACCAACTCATTTCATAACCTTTAATACGACAAAGATACAATCAATCAAAACAATCGGATAATTATTGAAAAAAATAAGAACGTTACGCACCAATATTTTATTTGATACAATTTTCTAAAATCGAAGACATCGTTATATAAAAAAAAATACTTTAAAGTGATATGTGAATTGTGCTAAAATAATATGTTCCGATTTTAATTAATAAATAAAATAATTTATCATTTCATAAGAATTTATAGACATGAGATTAAAAATAATGCTGGATTTATTTATTTTACTGCCAATATGCCATAATTGTTGCCACAATCTTAAAATTAAATAAATTCTGTGGCAATAAGACAGAGTAGCTTATGTCGACATAAGCGTTTTTCGGTTTTTCGATTGTTTATAGTAGTCAACAGTTTGAGAGCTACTATTCTGTCCAATCCCCATCTTGAAATCATTACCCGTTGAAAAGTTATCTTGTAATTCCTAAAACAAATTTTCATTAATTCTTATTACAGATTGAAGACAAAAGTGCGTTTGTTCTCGAAACCTGTTTTTTTAACATAAGCTACTCTGTCTTATTGCCACAGAATTAATGAGTCAAAAGGACGTTTTGTTTTTCATATATAAATCCACCATTAAATTGTTTTAAACAAGTTTTACATTCTCTTCAAAATTTGACTTAAAAAAAAAAAAATACTTAGAAATGATTACAAACATGCAAGTAATTTAATAAAATTAAAGTAATGTCTCGAGTCATAGTTCTCACATCGTTGCTTAAAATTGAAATCGCAATGATGTGTGATCTATTGATTTGATACGCTACATTATGTTTCATATAAAAAATAAAAGTGGTTGGATATCGTTCCATATTATATGTAGGTATATTTTACTTATACCCAAAAATCTTAATCGTTTATGTAGAAACGTTACCTTTTGCTTTGCAAAATCAAGAAGCAATCAGATTTGGTATTCAGTATTAAAGCATACAAATCTTATCGCTTCTCATTTTTGCGATGGTAAAATTCTCATCAAGTATACAGGGTCTTTCATTAAGCGCTTGCAACATCTTTAAATTTAAATAAAACAAAGTGTGTGTGTGATATCATCGGCACCACATGTTGTTGGTGTCCAATATCCATATCATCCAATTAAGGCCAAAAGAAGTTGGTAATCATCGACCAATAGCATTCGCTGTTGACGGTGATGGCCTGGCCAACGTCGGTCGTTCTCAAAGAAATATGGACCGATTACGCCCGCGCCGCCAGATCGAAATCCACACCAAACAGTGACTTTTTCGAGATGCATTGGACGCTCTTGGATCTCATATGGATTGGTATCGACCCAAATTCGACAATTTTGTTTTTTTATAAGTATCTACCCTTTCATCTAGAAATGGACCTCATCGCTGAATATGGTTTTTCGATGAAAATTAGGTTCTGAGACCATTCACGTTGGCTATGGTCGTTTACCCTCAGCTCCTGGATCTGTTGAGTTTTGTTCGGATGCCAGGCCCGCCCAAGTGATGACGCAAAATTCGCCAAGTTTTTAAAACATTTAAAAATCTCTCGTTTTTAAAATATCGCAATATAAAATTTTTGAATATTAAAATTTCGAAAATTATAATCTCGCAATACAATGTTCTTTCAATATAATTTCTTGATTAAAACTACTAATTTAATTTCAATGTAATAAATGTACATAATATTAAAAAAAAATTGAATACAATTTAAGTGCTGTTTCAAATCATAGATTTTATCTTATTGCTTGCATTTGAAATCACAATAAGATGAGATCCTTTGATTTGAAATTGCTCAATTTGCATCAAACTATAACTACACCAGAAAATAGATATTATAATAAGTTATAGCCATGAAACTTGCAGAGCATGGTAATTATTGTGCTGAAAAAAAAAATTATTGAACCATTCTGTGTAATCTAAAAGTGTGCATTAAAATTATATTTTATTTATTACTTTCAATTATGTTTAGCTCAAAAAATCTTAATTTATTAATTAAATTTTTTATTTTAATAATCAAATTTTAAATTAACAGATTTAGAGTTAAAAAGATGAATTGGCAATCACCTCCCCATATAGACTCCCAGAATAAAGACGTATCTATAGGTAACTCTTTTTGTCCATTCTTCTTATCATCAGGTACCCAATTAGTTAATAGTTTTGTCCAACTATTGTTTTTTAGGTTGAGTCGCGTAATACAACCTGTCTAACTTCATTTTCTGTTTCTTGGTTTAACAACGACATATTATAATATATTGGTTTGGTTACTTTTCTAAGTGATTAGTTTTTGATTAAGTCGGTTATTTTTTTAGAATAGATCGTCCCATTGCCCTTTGCCATTTACTGTTTCGCTGAATTCCAACCCGACAAACAAAATTTTTTCGTTCGGTAGCATCAGTGGCGTTGAAATAGATCCAAATGCTGTACCCCCTTTCAAAAATTAAATTCAGATTTTATAGAATGAATCTCGCCAAAGATTTACGCAATGAACTTAAAATGATTTGAGCAGAAGAAGATGCGTCCGGAGAATCTTCCAAATCCTGAATTAAAAAGTATTAATACTTTCGTATGGCCCATTGTTCAATCCATTTCTGGATTTCATATCATGGATCTCTTAAAGGTATTTATTAATCATTAAAATATATAAGAATTTCGGTGCTCTTCAAGTATGTTTCATTCGCAAATGACAAAACATCTGATAAAAATTTATTAAAATTACCCGGGTAGAAATTTATCTAGGAAAAACTATTTTTAAGCGTGGCCCTAGCTAGATTGGCCACTATATAGTAAATCCTATGCTGGGCCTAGACAACCGCAGGTCTGGGTGATCTTGACTAATTTATCTTATTCTGGCTTTATCTTGGCCCTGGCTAGAATTGCCTATTTATTGGCTTTGTCAGATGTAACTTAGACTGGGCCTAGATAGTTTTAACTTGACATAGCCTAGATATGAAAACTTTTGTTGGTGTCATTTTGGCCCTAGCTAGTGTCGCCACCTTATTGGCGCTGTCTCATAAAAACAGGAAGGGACCCAAATAGTTTTCGCTTGGTGTAGCCTGGATAAGGAATTGTATCTGGGCGTTATCTTGGCGTTAGACAGTGTCAGGTGTAACTAAGACTGGGCCTAGATAGTTTAGACTTGATGTAGCCTAGACATGGAACTTTTTCTTGTCGTTATATTGGTCGTAGATGGTGTCGCCTCTTTATTGGCATTCCCAACGACCAATTTAACTTGTGTAAGGTCCATATAGCAAATACGTGAAGTATCAACTCATAAACATTTTTACATCCTTATTCTGTATCGCAAATCAGCCTGGTGGGTAGTATGCTGGATCTTTGATTGGAGGATTGCGAGTTCAAATCTCGGAAAAACCAAGTAAGTAAAAGTCAAGTTTTTTTTAAATTAAATTAAATTCTATACATTTCAGTTAAAGAGAAAAGCGGTCTCAAACACCCCTAATATGAGAGTGGTGGGGCTATATGGGTTTCAGTAAAAATCTATCTAGGCCCTAGCTAGTGACTAAAAATCTCTAAATTTTTAGTTAGCCAAAGCCTGACTTGGAAGATCTATCTAGGGCCTATATGGGAGCCGCTAGCAAGGCCCACAGAATACAGAGCATTAACAAATTAGCAAGGGCCAAGCTAGTTACTGCTCGAGAGGCCCATTCCTGACTTGGAAGATCTATTAAGGGCCCATATGGGAACCACTAGCAAGGCCCACGGAATACAGAGCATTAACAAATTAGCAAGGGCCAAGCTAGTTACTGCTCGATAGGCCCATGACATAAACAAGGCGAAACTAGCTGGGGCCAAGGCAATACCGAGTCGCAAATTCTACCCGGGTACTGTTGTTTATACAAAAATTTTGCTATCGGGCCATCTGTTGTTCTCGTTGAAGTTGAAAAATTAGAAGAAATATTTCGATTTTTTGAGAAAGTTTAAACAAAAGTTTTTCCAGGCTTCATTTTTTGCAAGATAGTACTGATAAAATAATAAAACCATATTTTTTCTGAGCTATTGGAAAAAATTACAATGCGAATCGATTCAAGGCATAGCAAAAACCTACGCAAACGATATTTCTTTTACCTAAAAATTCAATTCAATTGTCAATTCAATTCAAAGTGCTGGTACAGAAGAAAAATTTTACAAAATCAATATGTTGCTAAAGATATTACTTACTTACACACCCGGTATCAACATCTAATGCTGAGCGAACGGATAAAAACAATTCAAAGCAACAGGACAAAAGAATTGAGTTTGTTCTTTCCTGATCATTTATCTTTCAATCCAGAATAGACTTGTCTTGTTTTTGTATTTTATAAGTTCTTGAATGGTTTGGCTGCTCTGACTATTCAACGTGAAATTTCAATTACAGCGGACGAAGTTTTAGATGAATTAACCAAATAAACCGAAAACTCGATTTCCTTCTACAATTTTAAACAGATAAACAACCCGATTATACATACACGTTCTCCTCCTCTTTTCCATAAACGTCGAAGAGGAGAGCAGTTTCTACCCATCACCATCACAGATAACTATGGTTTTTCATGGAGGCTCAATAATGGTATGGGGAGGTATAAGTTCCGAAGGGTGTACGGAGTTGGCCATCGTTGATCGATTAGCAGCAACGCGATAACGTTGATAAGATCCTTGAGGAACACGTCTTACCCTATATGGGGTTTATAGGGTACGATCAGTTGCTCTTTATGCAGCACAATGCACTACCACATGCAGCGCGTTGCGTATATGAATAACTTCAAGGCACTGGTAAACTCTTATTCAAAAACTGCAGTGGCTCGCGCGCGGTCCGGATTTAAATCTCATAGAACATATTTAGCGGTTCGCGTACACTGAAACCGAATCATCGGCCGATTTCGGGTCGTAGCTATTGGGACGAATGTATCTGACGTTCGTCTGCACATACTGCAGCCGTTCTCGTACGGTGACAGTCTTGGTTTTGTAGTTAATTTTTCAGTATCCATTTTTTTGTTGTATGTTTGACTGCAAAAGTCACCTGCAAACGGACGAAAAATCTAAACAATTTTGGATTCGTCGGTTGATCGGTAATACCCGGCCGGTATCGGACGATGTCGGTTAGAGTGGTGTACGCACTCTCTTTCTTCACCATAAGTTTGGATCGATCGGTCGAGTTCCGCCGACGACTTCCGAGCATACTTCTGCCGATGACGGTTTAGGTGAACACGAGCCGTAGGACATGCTAAAAAGAAAGATAAAGTGCTCATCCCACCCCCTACAAATACTGGACGAGCTCAAGCTGCATTGGCCGCTTGGGAGAGCTTCTCGCTAAGGGATATTAAAAACATTATCCAGAGTATGTCAGATCGAATGCAGGCTGTAGTATGGCCAAGAGGAGGGAACACGCGATACTGACACGTCTCAAAACTCCCCAAATATACGTAATTCTTCATTTTATACTGTTTTTAATTTAAATGTTTTTTCTGAGAAAATGTGAAATTTTTAAATTATCGTTATTAAAAATAAAGTCAACCCTTAAATTATCTTAAAAATGTTTAAAACAATCAAAATATGCACATTTAACATAGTTACAATCAAATCATTAACAACAAAAATATTTGTGGGCGAGTTACAACAAAAGTCAAGTGTGGCCAAGATTCCGTGCATTCCGCTGAGTGTAGTAATTTAACTAATTTTTTTTTCAGATTAATGAGTTGTTTTCTTTCCTCACAAAGTGTTTCAATTTTACTTAAATGCCAAATTAAAATCAACTATTTCAGAGAGTTTTTTTTAATTGATATAACTTCTGATTTAATTGATTTTAATTTGTTGTAGTAAGTCAACATACATAATAAGAATACTAAATTTAAATTCATAATTATTATTTTATTTTAATATATATGTTTTGTGTTTTTTTTGTTTTTTATTTTAATCTTTATTGCAATATGTTCGATAAGTTCATCAATTGATTCTGGATAGAATAATGGTGTTTTTTTTTGCTAGACCTCGAGGAATTGCATGAAAAAAACGACCAAAATTTACTTAAGTGCAATAACTAATTCCCTGCGGGCTTAGCTAAACCTAGAGAAATTTCGGCGTTCCCTCGAACAAAGTTCAGTCAACTCAATCAAAGTATGGAAACTGATGCTGGTATCTTTTCAAGAGGTGCGAACGTGACAATCGCCGGTGCTGGTTTTAACCAAGCGCCACAAAATGACATTATTATTAGTAACGGTAGCCTGTCGCGCTGTCTAGCTTCGCAAAAGTACGAAAATTCGCAGTCCGTAACGGTTCTCAGGAACCAGTTAACACATGAACAAGAAATTGAAAAAGGAGACAATATACAAGTGGGAATCCACCAAAAAAAAATTGTACTGGAAGTACCCCATAATGCAAACAGATTTGCACCTCTCGATGACTTTCCCGATGAAGAAGAGGAGGGCCTTGAAGCTCAAAGGAATAGGTTTCAAGTACCTCAACCCCCTTTTTATATAAATTCAACAAACCCCAACTCTACAACATTGATGGCGGCAGCAAATCACACAGCAGCAAAATTTAAACCACTCTCAACAACCAGAAGTTGCCTAACTCTCAGATGGACTGGTGCCCTCCAAAATTTAATTGATTATTTTATTAAATCAATAATTTATCTTAATTTCGTTAAGTTCGATTCCAAAAGTTTCGGTAAATTAAACACGTTAAAAATATCCAATATCAAATCAATTTAAAAATTATAGTAAAAAATGTAGAAATTCATAGTCTGTTGGTAAACCAACTGAAAAAGCTTCGTATCCGAAGGACCACAACAAATTTAACACTGTTCTGAAGGGAATATCAGCAAATTTTGCTCCTTCTGAAATAGAGAAGAAGCTGGATACTTCGCTGATGGTTGTGGTTAAAATTTTTTAGACCAAATGGTCCAGGGAAAACGATATTCCCTTGGATCTCTTCCTATGTGTTCTGATAGCGATAGCTTGGTGAATCTAAAATTAATTCAAAGTCTTCTAAAACATAAAGTGAGGTGGGACTTGGTGAAGGGGTCCGGACTGAAGTAATTCTTCCGTTGCGTTCCCAATGAGATGTGTGAAGTGCTTGAAGGAGCATGAACCAAGGGCTTGTGAGGTGGGCCCATAAAGTGAGGACTCGTCATGGCTCCTACGTGAATTGCGGGATCTCTGGACACCCGGTAAGCTATAGGGTTTGTACAAAACGAAAAAAAAAAAATTTAGTTAACAGACAGACAGCCAAGACGGCCGTTAAAAATAATAAATTCGAAATTCAAAATAATATTGTTCGTTCTACGGATCCCTCTGTTTACGACGGGTTCTCGTATTCAGATGCTGTTACAGGTTCTAAAAGTGGCCCTCCTGTCCTAGAAGAACTTTAACAGAGCTCTAAACTCCAAGCTTGAAAACGTTGTTGTGCCCACGTACGTAAATCTTGCAAATGTCGAAATAGATAATTACATCTCATGTTACCTCAGTGTACCTCTAACTTCAGCGAGGAAAAGCGTCTCAGAATTTTGAACAACCGACACCTCGAATTTGTTCAAAATCAGAAAATTCTGGAAAAGGAGCCTTAGAAGGTTATTTTATCAACTTGGGAATAAAATTAACGATGAATATAAAGAACTCTCTTCCAGAATTAGCTGTCGGGGTAAAATAATAAAAGATCGAGTCCGAACAGTGAATCTTCATCAAATGTCTTCAAAGCGATTGATCAAATAGTATATTTTAAATTTTTAATAATAATCCATGTACTATTTTGAATAAGACTATGTCTATAAGCTTGTATTTTATTTTGCTTTGAGTGTAGACTTATTGAAAATATTACACAGAAACTCAACTATACATAATGTAATATTACTTAATTATGATTATGAATACTAAAAAAAAATAAATAAATTCAAGCAGGAGTTCCACACGGCAGTGAACTAGGACCAATACTATGTATGCACGCATTAAACAAGTGGTTTTTTAACATTATTAAATTTATTGTTTTAACTTTAAACTATCAGTCGTTCTGAATTCAATTACAGTGCGGATTAATAAGTATTTAAAATCTGCATTGTTGTTGAATTTTGAATGACATCGTGAATTTGGAAAATTCAACAAAAGTGTAAATGGAATTTTGTAAATTTTTTTTTTTTTTGTTCAATAATTATTTTGTTTTAATTTTAAATTGGAGTTCTCCTACTTTTGTTAATTAAATAAAGGGGGCAATTCCAATTTACAAAATTAAGCAAGATCTATCAGATTGAATGAAAGAGAGGTATAAGGTATATTGATATACAAATTCATATTAAAACAAAAGCTGCATTTTATTATCCACATGATCTGATCTGGGTCAGATCCTCATAATTAAACAAACAGGACCTTAGTGACAACTGACAGCCATGGTATATATAACCATCTCTTTTTGCATTGAGTTTGTGTATTTTTCATGCTTTTGTTGGCTTTTTTTTTGCACTACAGTTTAAACTACCTTACCATAATAATAATAAAAAGTACTATTTTTTGAACCATGAAATAGATCTAGAAAATTGCATGCGGTGTTTCTGAATTTACTTGCAAAAATTGTATCTGGATTAGATCATGTGGTTATAATAAAATGCAGCAACAAGTGTTAAATTCCCGTTCTTTACTGTTTAAAAAATTTTTTGAACTTCTTTTCACTTTTAAGAGTCAGACACCTATATGTCAACAGTTTTCTTGAAGAACAGTTCCTTGGTTGGCCCACTTCGCAGGTTCAAAGGATTTAAACTCCCTTCATGGACCTCCGTTCATGCGACTCAGTTACTCCGCTTAGGATTTGTGAAATTGCCGGGCAACATCAACTGTCAACAGTTTTTAACGGTATGTGAAATTTCGATTGATATTTATGGAATTTAATTCGCAAGATTTCGGTTGATATTTTTTGAGATTTTAATTTGCGATATTTCAGTTGCTATGCAACGATTTATAAATGTCAGTGAACTCAATATAAATAAAACAATGTCAAGTTTTATTAGAAGTAATTCAAATTAATAGATAAATGGAAAACTTATGAAGCTACATAATATGTATGTATACACCAAAGTCATTGTTCTGAACTAATTAAATACTGTTAAAAATTACCATGTGTCGATTCACATCAGGGGTAGCAAAAACCCTATAGCACCCCAAAAATTAAAAAATCGAGTTAGCTGGTTTTTGCAATCAGGTGACGAATTGATAGTTGATAAATACTAAAACTCAAAGTTTATCAACTTTTCGTGATAATTATCAATTTTCTTGTAGTCCTAAAGTTTAGGTACTGTTCTCAATTATCAAAAAAAAATTTATTTGATCTTAATTATAAACGAAGTCGCCATCTCTTAAATTTAGTTTGTGTTTTTGTGTTTCCACCTAAAATTCATTAATTATGAAATTTAGTTTCTGTCCACCTGAACGAAACCAGCCTCTTCTTCCTCTGTATTCAGCGAGTGCTGAATTGTGGAACTTGTTTCAGTTCAGATGTGACATTTTGCTATCATTATACGAATAGGTTCTCCAATCTCAAACGTTAAAGCTATGCGCAAACCGACACGATGGCGGTGGCGATTGCGATAACTTTTATCGCGAAGATGCGTTCAAAAACTTGCTCACATCAACGCGATATATTGCGTAGCGGGCTAAGTTGTCAGCGACAATACAAAAGTTTAATTTTTGAAGTTTAATAAAAAAAAACATAAAATGGAATTTCCCCTAATTTTTTCTATTAATTTTTCAGTTTTTCAAATTTTTTTTTTTAGACTGTAATTTTTCTTCAGGCGAAATAGCGATCAAATTGTGCTTGCTGCGTTCAAGAAAAGTCGCGTAACTGAACGCAGCAGTGGAATGTGAACGCAATCCACATATCGCGTCGATGTGTGCCCCTCCATTGATTTACGTGTGCGGCATCCACATTGTTATCGCCACCGCCATCGCGTCGGTTTGCGCGTAGCTTAAAGCCATTCCAGCCCAGGTATGTATTTTAACCAGGTTCTTAATTAACTTAAAGTCAAATAATTAAATAAACTGAAGATCTGGTAAACTAAACATATTTTTTTAATTTAGGTAGATGAAATACCGAAAATTCTTCACAGTATGAAGAATGAAAAAACCTTATAAAAACTCAATTACACTAACTATTCCTACCTATAATAACTGAAAGGTATATCCTTCAGGCTTCATGGTTGTCAAATCGAAAAAATAATCTGTTGGATTTCTTTTAAAAATTTGTGGGAAACCGAAATCAACTAAAATGTGTGTTTTTAATATTAAAATTAGAAATGAAAAAGAAGAATGAATAATTTATAAGTGTGAAGTGAAGTGTAATTAAAAAATTAATTCCCACGAAAAAGTAGGTACTAAAAGTTGCAATTATCTGGACTAAGACTTTTGAACATTTCTTTAACTTTTTTTAAGTTGTGTGAACAAAAAACAAAAATTATTTGAAAAAAAGGAGGCACAGTTTAAGAAAATAAAAAAAAATAAAAAAGTAGAACGACTTCACCGTTTAAGAGAATTTTGTATTTATAAATATGCATCTACATAATATTCATGCCGATTTAGATACAGATACATTATAATAATGATTAATCAAAAATTTTATAATGATCCTGTATTTAATTTGTAATGAATGTAATGCTCCTGTAGCCTGTTCAAAACTATTTAACAAATATCTAATAAAATTAAAATATCTACAAAATTTATGTCATTTTAATTGAAAATGAAAAATAAAACTTTTATAAGCTTAAAAAAAGAATGAAGCTACAAAATGTTTAAGAAAAATACAATAATAAACATACAAAATTGAGTATCTCTTATAATATATATTACATATACATTTATTATTAAAATGTCTTTAATCTACAATTTAAAAGTTCAAGAATTCAACTCCAAAATGTGTTTTACGAAATCCTTTCAACTAAAATTTTCTTCGATCTTTAAGTATTTAAGTAAAGTCAAAAAAATATTATTAGTACACAAAAAAGCTATTTTAAATGAATATTTTGTTTAAGTGTACAGTCACGTCTTTAATAAGCTATATGAACAATAAAAAATTCATAATATTTCTGAAACTCTATCTTAAGAGTTGGCTCGATTTTCATTTAAAATACCAGATCGACCCTTAAAATAGTTTTCCAGTCAAAATATTAGTAACAAAATCAAATAATTCTTTTTATTTAAAATTTTTTCAATGAAATAAAAAAACAATATAAATGCGCAAACCCCTAGTCTAACATTAATTTAATATAAAATGTATGATATTTCTGAAAATCTGTCTTAAGGGATGGTCTGATTTTTATTTTAAAAATATCAGTTCCGCCCTTGAAATAGTTTTACAGTCAAAATATTAGCGACAAAATCAAGAGTGTTTTAAAATTTTAAAAAATGTGTGAGTGCCGGGAATCAAGGTTTAGTTGTGTAAACATCAATTTTTATCCAAAGGCCGTAGTTTTATAATTGAACGTACAACGTAATGTGTGACACCATAGCGTATGACACGAAAGGTATAACACGTAAAGGTCACTTTTTAAGTCTACCCCATCGTCAGCATAGATATTTACATAAAAAAAAATTATTTATTTTAATTTACATATTTTATTAAATATTTTGAATGAAAAAACAACAAAACATTAAATGCGCTTACACCTAACAAGATGACATTAATCAATGAATATATAATTCGAGATATTTCTGAAAATCTGTCTTAAGGGATGGACTGATTTGTATTTTAAAATATCAGTTTGCCCCTTGAAATAGATTTTCAGTCAAAATATTAGCAACAAAACTATTAATATAGTATTTTAAAATTAAAAAAAGAAAAAATAAATTATAAATTTTAACTTACAAAGATTCTTTTTACTAAATATTTTGAATGAATTTAAAAACAACATATTGGTAATTAATAATATTATTCTATTCAATACAAACGTTATATATTTACATAAAATTACTTTGCATTTTTCCAAAATCTATGAAATATGTTTTGCATTTATTAATTTTATTATTTTCTAATTCTAATTGTCTTTAATAATAGCTCAACAAAATATAGCCAAATATTTTTTCTTTTATATTTCAAATCGTGTTTTCTTCTGGAAGTTTTCTTCATTTGGTTCAACAATATTTCACAGGTTATGGAGTATGGACCCAGGACCATTACATTGTTTGAAAATTGTTGTATAACCATATGCAGATAAAGAAGATTTTGAATTGGTTTGAAATTTGTTAAAACTTTTTAATAATAATATATTACTTAGAAATGGCTGCGAGTTCTGCAACGATATATAGTTCCTCACGCATGGAGTTGCTACCAAAGGAGAACTACGATAGGTGGGCGGTAGTATGCAAGTGAAGCCGCTTCTTACGAAGAACGATATATGGGATTTAGTCAAGAGACAGTCCGTTGAACATACAACTATTACTGCTTATGCGATTGCGGAATGGTGTAAGCAGTTTTGCCATGAAATTTTTTAAGAAATCTGCAAATCCGATGAAAAAAAGTCTGCATTGCAGATTTTTAAGGCACAAAATTTAGGTACTTCATAAATATTTTTATACATATGTAAGTAAATAAATCAATGTTCGTAAACTATACCTTACTGATGTGTAATTTGTGTGTTATTTAGTGTTTAAAATGTCTTAAATTGTGTTAAATTGTAAACAAATTATTAAAAAATATTAAAAAATTTTTGCCAGAAATGGCTTAGATACCAACCGAACGACCGCGTCAAATAGTTTAGATCGCGATATTTCCACAATCAAAACACGTTAGTGGTTTAAAATTTAAAAATTCCTTTCAAAATCTTTCTAAAACTGAAAACCAAAATATTTTACAAGTTTTAGTTCTCGAAATATTTCCATCCAAAGACCAAAGTGATATTACTTTATTTCGATATAAACTTAAAAAAATGTTTGGATGGGGATATTTCCGCATTCAAGTAATTGGTTGTGGTTTTCAGTGCTGTATCGGCAGTTCACAGACCTTTTTGTTATGGTTATATAATATATAAAATTCAGCTGCAAAAATTTAGAAATATGAAAATTCAGACGTTTCCGAAAATTATTTTTCCTATGACTTATGAAAAATTGTAAGGATTTACAAGTTACAATCCTATATATAACGGGTGATTTTTTAGCTGGTTTGGTTTTGGCAACACTGGTTTTGACAGCTGACGTGTGTTTAGTACCTTGTGTCACTGTCAAACAGCTTCAGTTTGGTTTGCAATTTAACCATGGATCGTCTTACAAATGAACAACGCTTGCAAATTATTGAATTTTACTATCAAAATTCGTGCTCGGTTCGAAATGTTCATCGCGCGCTGCTTCCATTTTATGGTCGGCTCATTTTTGGTTGAATGGGTACGTAAATAAGCACAACTGCCGCATTTGGAGTGAAGATCAGCCAGAAGCATTGCAACAGCTACCAATGCATCCCGAAAAAGCCACTGTTTGGTGCGGTTTATGGGCCGGCGGCATTATTGGGCCATATTTCTTCAAAGATGATGCGAATCGCAGCGTTACTGTCAATGGTGAACGCTACCGAGCGATGATAACAAACTTTTTTTTGCCCGAAATGGAAGTTCTTGACTTGCATGATATGTGGTTTCAACAAGACGGTGCCACATGCCACACAGCACGCGAAACAATGGCGCAATTGCGAGGCGAGTTTGGTGAACAGTTAATTTCACGTTTCGGGCCGGTCAATTGGCCGCCTAGATCGTGCGATTTGACACCATTAGACTATTTTTTGTGGGGGTATGTCAAGGCTAATGTCTATAGGGACAAGCCCGCTTCGATTGACGCACTGGAAGCCAACATCCATGCATTCATTCGTGAGATACCGGCCGATATGTGTGAAAGAGTATGCCAAAATTGGACTCAGCGGATGGGCTACCTGAGACGCAGCCGCGGTCAACATTTGCATGAAATTATCTTTAAACATTAAATTGCAAGGTTCAAACTATCGATTCAAATAAATATTTCATTCATTTTTTCGAATTTTTTGTATTTTTTTTTTTAAAAAAGTTCTAAACCTCTTAAAAAATCACCCGTTATAACGCTCGGACTATTATGTTATAGGGGTATTCATAACCCCTTGAGTGCATTTGTATTATAAAAAATAAAAACAAACAATCAAAAACCTCAAGTTTGCTCGACCGACTTCTACTTTTTTCAGGAGTTGAGAAATCAAAAGTTGATCAACTCTAGAGTTGTAAATCGAAAGTTGAAAATAAAAATCCTAAAGTTGTGTTCAACTTTGAGTGAATAAAATCGGCCTAAATAACATTGTTTCTAAATTATTACTGTACATAGTATAGTTAATCTGTACAGTTTTTGCTGTTTATTTTAATATAATCTTTACAAAGCCTTATGCCATTAGGTGTTGAAAGTTGCAGTTTGTTTTTTTTGTCAATTTTTGTTTTTATGTCCAATTTTTGTTTAACAAGTGCAGACAAAATCTGAAGTGCAGATTTCGTGATTTTGGAAGTCTGCGAAATGCAAAAAACTCTGCAAAATGCAGACAAATCTGCATTTATGGCAACGCTGGGTGTAAGCAGGATCAAAAGGACAGAGCTGACCTAATTCTATCAATTCATCTATCCGAGTTAAAGCAGATTCATATGGATGTGAAACCTCGCGTGCAATTTGGCTTAAATTGGAGTCAATCTACCCCAACTATGAAAAGCGACACTGTTGAAACAATTAATGCTTCAAAGGTTGGATGATGGTTGTGACGCAAGAGAGCATATATGGCCAAGATTTTCGATGCAGTTGACAAGCTGGAAAGCATGAAGTTCGAAATAAATGGTGATCAGATCATTGTCCTGCTGTGCAGTCTTGGTGTTATATTGTACAAGCTAAAGATGGTAGAGGTGACCTTTACATTCTTACGTCCTTCGACAACATGCTGTGCAGAAGTGGTTGCCCATCCTGATTGTTCCAAACTATGGCATGAAAGATTGGATAATTTGAACAGCAAAAACATTGTAAAGCTGATACAAATCGGTGAAGTTCCAGCTTGATACTAAAAACCATGAACAATTGTACTTGAAAGGAAAAATGGTAGCGTTGGCATTTCCTAGATCTCGAGAATCTTGTGGAGAAGTTTTAAAAGTATTTGCACTCATTAAGTCGTGGGTCTATTTAAAAATGAACCACATAGTGGAGCAAAGTATTTCATTACCTTCATAGAGGAAATTGTCGATTGTTCTAGCAACTTGTTCAACCCATTGACATTTTTGATTTTTTGCTTTTTAAATCTATTTTTAAAATTTGGTGATTTCTCGAATTCTGATTATTCTAATTCTATCAAAATATACATATTGCAAAAGTTACCTCTCTAATGCTGCGTCTAGTTTCAAACCTCTTAAGGTTTTGTGCATTCATTTTTCATGTTTGTGAGCCATGAATTAGAATTGGAAGCACAGCTATGTCGAACGCATACTTTATCGACGTTGCACTTATTTTTGATTCCAAACTTGTCTCCAACTATTACATATAGAGATTATTCTTTGTAATTCTTTTTTCATTCTATTCTTAAGCGATATTATTTGTCCTAAATAAATGTTCCTATTCCTGAACAGGCTTGTAAAAGAATGCAATTTTTTTTGAATGCAATATTTAATGACTTCAAATTGAAATCTTTTTGATTCGTTATTCGTTACCTTTTACAATGAAATTTTTGGCACAAATGTAAAAGTCTTAGAGCGTTACGCCATCTGTTGGCGATTCTGTTTTCGTCAGGGGAAAAATTAGTTGACTGGCAATAGTTCTGTACAGGGCCGTAGCTTGAGCTGGTGGGGCCCCGGGGCAAGATCAAATATGGGGCCCTATTTATCACACAAAATTTTATACAGACTACTCTAAATAGTGAACAAAAAGTATCTCAATCGATACCTATAGTGAACACAGATTTTTTTTTTCAATATTTAACAAGAGTATTCCAGCACGAAAGAAGGTATCCAGATGACCCAGCATAGTACCAGTTGATGTTGTATTTTAACTTTTGTGACATATTTGTTTGTAAAAAAAAAAAAATGTCAGTGTCAATTGAATGGTGTTTGACATTTTTCTGTAAAATTAATTCTTATATCATTAAAAAAAAATTAATTTTTACCTGGGTTATGAAATGTTTCGTTTTTTTTTTATAATTTAATGAAATGATTATTTTGTATTTGGAATGGAAATTATAAATTAATTTAATTAATATAAATTCTAAATAAAAAAATATTCATTTTACATCAAATTCACATTGAAATGCATATTTCTCTCTAAAATAGTGAAAAATCTCGATATATCGAACAGGCCTGGTTTTAATTACTTCACTATATCGAGCGTCTACTGTACTTCCTAAATACTGGTTAAATGAATTTCAACTTTTTTCTTTGTATGTTTGTATTTATTGAGTTGATAAAATTATTTCGACTTACAAAAATAAAAGCTTATTAAAAGTTTTTTTTTGTTCGCCTTGACAAAAGGGAACTCATCAATTACTTTACTTAAATCTATTTGCCGTGCTCTTCGATTTTCAATAGTGATATCAATGATAAATTGCTGAGTCTTTCTTGTGCTTAGCAAGTATAGTTTTTAATCAATTTCAGCTTCGAAAAAGATCTTTCAGCTTTTGCGGTGGTAACAGGAATAGTGTAGAATAGAATAGGACATTATAAGAGCGGTGCATACATGTGTATAGCCCGAAGATAGTGAAGAATTTTTAACTATCAAAAGCATTACCAATTTCTTAACATTTTTCATCGAACTAATTTCTTTCAAATATCTTGTGCTCAACAGATTTTCGGAGATCCCTTTTCAGAGAATAACTAACAAGGGAAACAATAATTAACAACGTCTTTTTTTTGTAAAAAAAGAAAGCTAATTCCGTATTATGCGTAAGTCAAGTCTGATTTTGTGATCAGAGAGTAATACTTTACAGAAAAACTGCGACCATTCTGCCCATTTGGAAAAGGGTGATTGAAGAGGGCCAGAAGCAGCCAAGTGTTTTTTTACTACCGGATCGTTAGTTAAATTTGGAAACTCATTCTGTTCCCCTTTGTTCAGATATGTTAGTAAGATTTACTCCTGAAGAGACTTCATTGGAGTCCAAGATTTCTTCAGGGACAGAAGTTTGATCAAAATTTTTAGTAGGATTTACTACTGAAGAGTCCAAGTTTTCTTCAAGAGGTGTTTGATCAGATGTTATACTAGGATTTCCTTTTTAAAGTTAGTTTTAGTTTTAATTTTTATTAGTTAAAGAACTCTTTTGTACAATCAATTTCTTATATATATACAAAATTATAAAATGCTACGCAATTTGTTTTTGAATAAATTAATATTAGTTTCAATTTTAATATTATTATCTAAATTATTAAACATTTGAGTTCCTTTATACAAAATATTATTTTGAGAACTAGTTCTCCTATACAATGGTAGTCTAAAATCACCCACATTTCTCAGGTTGTAATAGTTACCAACATATTGCAAATTTCTTTGGAGATTAAATTTTTAAGTTTAAATATAAAAGTTAACAAATTAAATTTCAGTCTTTGTGTAATGCTCATCCATTCCAACTCATTTAACATATCAGCTATATGAGTCCTCCTACCACATTGTAACACACATCTCATAGCTCTGTTTTGTAAAATTTGAAGATTTTGCCATTATTACATAAACTCAATATTGTAGAACAATAATCTATGTGTGGTAATATAATAGAGTTATAAATACTGATTGCACATTTTTTTGATAGTTTATTCCTTATTCTATATATAAAATTAAGTTTTTTAGAAATTTTTGCACTTATAAAGTCTGCATGATCGTTTAAGTTTAGTTTAAAATCAATCAAAACACCTAAATATTTAATTTTTTTAACACATTCAATATCATTATTGTCTATTTTTATGTTAATAACATGATTCATACTGCCTATATACATACTTTTGTCTTTGAAACATTCAATTTTAATTTGTTTTTGCACAACCATTTAAATAATGAATCTGTATCAGCATTCAGATTAGTTTCACATTCTTTTAAGTCTTTTCCAACAATGTATATAAGTGTATCGTCTGCAAATAGCGAAACTTTTGAAAACTTCAGACAATCTTTGATATCATTCACATAAAGAAGGAAAAGGACGACTCCAAGTATTGTTCCTTGAGGAACACCCAAATTTATATCTTTTGTTGAGGAATATGCTTCACCTAATCTTACTTTTTGTGTCCTCGAAGAAAGGAAAGAATCAAACCACTTTAGTTCATTTTGCCGAATTCCATACTTGAACAGTTTTCTCAAAAGAATACTTCTTTCAACAGTCTCAAACGCCCTCTTCAAATCAAGGAATAATGCCAGCACTGAATTTCCGGAATCTATATTTCTTTTCCACTCGTTTAGGACCCAAGCTAAAGCGGTTTCTGTAGAGTGACCCTTACGAAATCCAGATTGTTCCTCGCAAAGAACTCCATATTGAGTGAGGTAACTTTCTAATTGAATGCTCACAACCTTCTCCAGAATTTTTTCGTAGATGGGCATCATATTTATGGGACGAAAATGTTCCAATTTGTTTGCATTTTTTTCCTTCTCGACAGGAACAACAATCGCTTCCTTCTATGAACTTGGAAACACCCCTTCCATCAATGAAGTATTAATTATATTTAATAAAACTGGAAACATCTCATTTTTACAGTCCAGTATAATTTTGGTATTAAGACCGTTGAAATCATTTTAAGTATTTAAACTCTTTATTATTTGTTCCAATTCTATTTCATTTATTTGGCTAAATTGAAATGAACGTGTAGAATCTATTATATTATCATAATATTGAGTATAAGGTATGCTATTATTTATTTCAATTACACTTTTAACAAAGTATTCGTTTAATTTGTTTGCCATTATCTTTTTTATTAGTGATTTTAATGTTATTAACTTCAATTTCACAAAGCTCTTGATTATCTTTGTTAAACACATATTTTTTTATAGTTTTCCACATTTCCTTCTGGTTTCCAGCTTTTTCTTCAATTTTCTTTTCTATATAACTATTTTTAGCTTTTATGCAACTATTTTTGAATTTATTTCGCACTCTTCTGTAATTTTCCCAACATTCGTTAGTTCTTGAAATACTGTATAGATTATATAATTCGATTTTAGTCCGTTTAAGATTATTAAGCTCTTTATTGAACCATTCAACATAATAATTATTTAGTTTAAAAGATTTAATTAAACTTTTTAAGCACTGTTGTATACAATTTTTGAAGTTATGGGAAATATTTATTTCACCATGCAATATATTCTGAAAGCTTCTATTTGACAATTCCATTAAAAATTTTGTTTTTTCATATTTAACATATTCAATTATCTTGAGATTTTTATTATCTTTGTTTTTTACGTGAAGATCAATTTGAATTGTTTCATGATCAGTTATTATCCAGTTTTTGTTGACTGCAGCCTTAATACACGAGACCTGATCACTCAAAACGAAGTCTATAAGTGAAGAAGATGAACTTGTGTTTCTTGTTGTTTCATATATTATTTGACTCAAACCAAATCTACATAAAACCTCATTATCAAATCTTCTTTTTTCCGAACTGTCAGATTTAAAGTCTATATTGAAGTCCCCAGCTACACATATATTTTCATTGAAATTGAAATTAGTTTCTATAAATTCACCAAATACTGTATTGAATTCTGATACACTCATTATATCTGCTCTGTATACACCTATTATATTCCAAACTTCGTGTTCACATTTTACTTTTATCATTAAAATCCATATTTTATAATCAATTGCTTCTGTCTTGATTTTAACTGACTTCATTTTATTATTAACATATATAGTAACTCCACCGGTATGTCTTGAGTTCGATAAACAACTAAAAGCTTTATAATTGTTAAGTTTATATTCATTATCATTTATATTTTCTGTTATGTGTGTTTCACTCAATATAACAAAATCAAAATTATTTTTTTGCACAAATTCTTCTAGGACGTCAAAGTTGCCAGTAAGACCTTGAATGTTTAAGTAAACTCCACTTATTTTGTTTAGTTGCTAGTATCCAATTTTTTTCTTTTTAACTTCAAGCTTATTTAAATACACTGGACAAGCCCTGCTTAATGTTGCGTGATTTTCATCAAGTCCAATATTAAAATTATTGTTCGCACGCTTGCAATTTATACACTTTATGATTGTTTCATTTTTACATTCAATTGTTTTATGATTTTCCAGGCACTTCAAACATGTCTCTTCTTCTTTCTTACATTCTGATGATCTGTGATTAAAACCCTTACATTTGTAACATCTTACAATATCAACAGCATCAAATACTTTACAACGTTCCCACCCAATATTAATTTTTCCAGTTTCGATAACTCTAGGGAATGAATCAGCATCTATTTCAACAATTGCATTGTATCTAACAACATTATTTATTTTCCTTTCAAAGTATGAGATCAACTTTAATTCACTATTTTCAATTAAACTATTCTGTTTTTTTAATTTTTCAATAATACCTTCTTTTGACATTTTAAACTTCATGTTAGATATAAAAATTCTAGGTTTTATTTTTGTTGGTATTTTTATTTCATACGCATCTCCCATATTCACTTCAATAGCACTTTTAATTTTATTACGTGCATCCACATCTTCACTTTCGACAACAATAATTCCACTGTGAGAGTTTTCAATATTAGAAATTTTTAAATCTTGCGGATCAACTTTAGTATTTAAGTCCTCCATCGTTTTACTACTATTTTGTTTCACCTTAGGTTTTATAACAAGTGGCAACTCCTTTCTCATTGTTGGCAGCACTTTTTCGTGGGTTCTTTCATTCGACCATTTGGTTCTTTCTGCATATGACATTTGATTTCCCGCCAATATGTTTTGTTTACTTCCAATATTTTTTTGCATTTCAACATTACTTTTTTTAATTTCATCACATGTTTAAAATTTTCAGCAACATCACCAATCATTTTCAAATCCATAATTCCCTTTTTTATAGATTTTTGACCATCCATCATTTCATCTAATTTTTGCATATACCTGCTTTCAGTTGCAACCAACAATTCTTTCATTTCATCTTCATTTTGTTTCAGCGACCTCTCAAATTCTTGTTTGTATTCCTTCAAACATTGCGAATTTCTTTCCACCTGCTCTTGCATATCTTTGACCACCAAATTAACATTTTGAATATATTGCATGCAATCATTACAAATGAATTTAAGCATACAATTTGCAGCCAGAATTCCACTAGAATATTCGTCTAAACCAGAACATTTTATATTACAGTGAAAAACTTTATTGCAAACACCATCACAACGAACACCAGACTCGCCGCGAATAGTTAACTTGCATTTATCAAACTTCGACATTGCAAAATCCTTTATTTTATTCTACTATTTGCAACCGGCATTTAAATGAAACCGAATAAATCCGGTTTATTCATTAAAAAAGAAACTTTAAACCCAAAAAATTAATTTTTATTCAATTTAATCGCGCTGCGCTTACTTTTATAACCTTTCTTCACAAGTTCTATGACTTCGGTTTACAGGTTTACCTGTAAATTAGCGAACAAAAAAGGTAGGGATCAACATTCGCGGAAGCACGATCTTTATTTTTGATGGCACAAACTTTTACAACACAAACAAATAATATGTATTTATATTTTAAGTGTTCGGTACTAAACTGGTTTCACCATTTTTTGGCCTGAGCATGGCATGAGCTTTCAGTTTTCACTAACCATGAACACAAGTTTTTCGAATTTTTGACCAATTCTTTTGATTTAAGTTTTTTTCCTGCCTCTTCTAGGCACCTCTCGGATAAACTGTTTTTTTGTGATTTCAAATATTTATGCACAGTACTTCTATCCTTATAAATTGGTATATTTATAACAAAACAAACAAAAAAATTTATTGCACAAATGAACATATTTCATGAGTCAAATGGACACATAACCAAAACACAAATACTTACTTGAATATAATGAATATGAGTGGGCACAGTTCAAAACGGTGCAATACATCTTTAATTGAATTTATACATGCTCAGTTTATTATACTCGTATGTAGTATCTAAAAATAGAGTTGGATTATAGTAGGGTTAGATTTTTTTCGTCAGTTGAAGTTGAGTTGAAATAACTAAGAAAGTATTAACTATAACTGTTAGATTAACGAAGCTAACTTTACAAGGTTAAAACTAATTCGAAAGATACATAATGAGATCTCTGTTGGGGGCCCCCCTTGCTCAGGAGCCCTGGGGCGTTGCCCCGGTTGCCTCAACGGACGCTGCGGCCCTGGTTCTGTATAGTGTTTGTCATTCCATGGAACCAATATTTCCTCCTTTCTAAATAAAATGGAATTTTCAGAAATCGCCACCATCCAAACCACCCCTGAAAGTATGCAATTTTGCCTTTTACGATTTTCCAAATTTTTCGATCGAAATTTACATTTCATATAAGACCTTGCGTTTTTGAGAAGGAGCATTTTGAATTTTGATTTAAAAAAAAAATCGATTTGCTTTCTTTTCAGGAAAGCAAGAGACTACCTTTATCATATTACTCCATAATTACTAACAAAAGATATCTATTAATAATAAAAACAAAATAAAATTTGATAATAAATTAAAAAAAATTAAATATTAGAAAGAAAATATATAAATAATACCTTTATACATAAAAACAGTGAAGTGAATGAATAAAAATAAAACAAAATTAAAGAACAGATAATAGGTTCTTAATTCAAAAGACTATAGCTGTGAATTGTTAAATGTTTAAATTTATAAATTTGAATAACGGTTAAAGAGATTGGTCCCACTATTAATTCAAAAAGTAGGGTCATTTGCTTTAATTGTGATTCAGTTTTGTTTTTTTACCCAAACAAAAATATTCTTTACTTGTCTTTTATCATAATAATTTATACAATTTGCATAATTAGATTAATTTATAAAATTTTAACATAGGTATGCAATATCTTAAATTTTTGTGAAGGACTTGTTGGGCTTTGAGTTGAATTTATAAAAGCTCAACAATTTCCTTCTCAGAAATGTGAGAAACATTCAACAAAAATCATATTTTAAAGAGAACAAACATGGCGAAGACAAGTTACAGAAGGTTTTGTACAAAATATACGAATAAGGTAAATGATTTTTTTTTTTATTTTGTTGAATTTATCTATGATTATCAGAATTAATTATTAACAAAAGTAGCATAAGTGGATAGTGGATTTTGCGACAAATCGTAGAAGAACATTTAAACTAAATTGTAAACTGTTTAATTTTTGCATTAATAATTAATTAATTTATAAATTAATTTATAAACTTGAATAACAGTTAAAGAGATTGACCCTGCTGTATAATCAAGAAAGCAAGGTCATCTGCTTTTACTGTATTTCAGATTTGTTTTGTTGAAGGTAAAAATAATAAAACAAAAAATATTCTGTGACTATTATTCATTTTATAAATTCATTTGAACAATTTGATTAATTTTATAAAATTTTTTGGTACATACAAACAAAATCTTAAGATTTTTGTGAAAGTTCTGTTGGGCTTTGAGTTAAATTAATGGAAGTTCGAGTTTTCTTCTCAGAAGTCGACGTTTTCGACACATTAATATTGATTTATTTTGACATCTTCCACTTTCTGCAGGTTTTAAGTATTATATAAGCCGTTTTTTATTCCCGGGTAGAATTTGCGACTCGGTATTGCCTTGGCCCCAGCTAGTTTCGCCTTGTTTATGTCATGGGCCTATCGAGCAGTAACTAGCTTGGCCCTTGCTAATTTGTTAATGCTCTGTACTCCGTGAGCCTTGCTAGTGGTTCCCATATGGGCCCTTAATAGATCTTCCAAGTCAGGAAAGGGCCTCGAGCAGTAACCAACTTGGCCCTTGCTAATTTGTTAATGCTCTGTATTCTGTGGGCCTTGCTAGCGGTTCCCATATGGGCCCTAGATAGATCTTCCAAGCCAGGCTTTAGATAACTAAAAATTTAGAGATTTTTAGTCACTAGCTAGGGCCTAGGTAGATGTTTACTGAAACCCATATAGCCCCCACCCCTCTCATATTAGGGGTGTTTGAGACCGCTTTTCTCTTTAACTGAAATGTATAGAATTTATTTTAATTTTAAAAAAACTTCACTTTTACTTACTTGGTTTCTCCGAGATTTGAACTCGCGTTCCTCCAATCAAAGATCCAGCACGCTACCCACCAGGCTGATTTGCGATACAGAATAGGGATGTAAAAATGTTTATGAGTTGATACTTCACGTATTTGCTATATGGACCTTACACAAGTCTAAGCTATCTAGGCCCAGTCTTAGTTACACCTGATAACGCCAATAAAGAGGCGACACTGTCTAACGCCAAGATAACGCCCAGATACAATTCCTTATCCAGGCTACACCAAGCGAAAACTATTTAGGTCCCTTCCTGTTTTTATGAGACAGCGCCAGTAAGGTGGCGACACTAGCTAGGGCCAAAATGACACCAACAAAAGTTTTCATATCTAGGCTATGTCAAGTTAAAACCTTTTAGGCCCATTCTAAGTTACATCTGACAAAGCCAATAAATAGGCAATTCTAGCCAGGACCAAGATAAAGCAAGAATAAGATAAATTAGTCAAGATCACCCAGACCTGCGCCTGTCCAGGCCCAGCATAGGATTAACTATATAATGGCCAATCTAGCTAGGGCCATGCTTAAAAATAGTTTTTCCTAGATAATTTTCTACCCGGGTTATGACCCAGGATCCATATGGATCATCCTGCGAAAATAAAGCAACCTCACAGTGGAGAGAATCAGCAGACTGTTTTCGGATCATGAAACGTGTACCCGATAAAGAGCAGGTTCATGTGTTGTTGTTGTTATGTATGTTGTTTCATGATCCATATAGATCAATATTGATAGTAAAAAACGCCTATGAAATGCATAGATCGATAACTTGTTCGCCAACAACAATTCCAATTCAAGATTTAATAGTAGAAACTATTGCCAGATCATTATAGTGCATGCTTGGATAGCAAGCTTCGGTGTACCTACTATATGTAATATCAACAGATCGAGTAACGCCGTTGTATTCGCTTTTGAAAGTACTATCAAATCCTATTGGCGCAAAACACTTTCGCACTGCAGCTTACCATCCCCAACCTAACGGTATCACAGAGCGCGTGCATTGAACAAAACTGCGATAGAGAGTTACACTAACAGCGACTGGATTGACTCACTTCTAATAACGATATTGGCACTCCCGAACTACTTTCAAAGGAGATCTTAAAGCAACACCGGCAGAAATGGTTTTCGGAGAAAAGATTTAGTTACTAAAGGAATTCTTCAGCAAAACAACAGATGAGTATGCATAGAGAGCGATTTCATCAACAACCTACGCAAAGTCATGGAAAAACTTAAATCTATAGCCACTTCGAACCATTCTTCAAACAAAACCTCCATTCAAAAAGATCACAAAAATTGCCCTCCTGTATTTATTAGTGATTATTTTGTATGAGCTCCTCTCAAATCGCCGCTCCGTATGATGGCCCTTTCAAAGTCGTCAACCGAAATGATAAAAATGTTGACTCGAAATGGCTTCAAAAATAAAAAAAATAAGCATTAAAAGACATTAATCCAGCATACATAACGAATGAAATTTTGATCAATAAACAGCCGCCAGAATCCAAGAGTACATCAACTGAAAGAAAGCCAAATAAAACCGAAGTCAAGTAAAAATCATAAGAAAACACTCTCGTTCAAAAAATCGATTTTTATAGAGTTCTGGGTAGATCTAAAAGAGTTCTAGAGTTCTTGACCAAAAATAGCAATAGTCTTGGCCAGAAATAGAAAAAAAAAAACGATAAAAGGGCCAACTTCACGCGGCCTTTCTTTTTTCGTGAAAAAGAGTTCTGATAAGAAATGTCGGCTCTTGATGAAGAGTTCTGGAGTTCTCAATGGGTTTTGGAAATAGGTCTGCAAAATTAGAATTTATAGTTCTAAACAGAACTCTATTAAACTTTTTTGTCCGACCTAACCATAAAAAGTTATAAGCTTAAACATAAAAATGCGTTGCAGCAAACTTCACACTTAGTTTTTTTTTTTATTTTTTCGGAATTCTGTGGAGTTCTGGGGAGTTATGTTACGTGAAGTTGGCCCCCATATCGTTTTTCTATTTTTGAGCAAGAACTCTAGAACTCTTTTAAATCTACCCAGAACTCCGAAAAAAAAATCAATTTTTTGAAAATTGGGGGGCCAACTTCACGGTCGTCAAGAAATCATTCCTAAAACATACTTGTTCTGACAGAAAAGTACATTTTCCATCTTACCATGAAACTGAAGGGGGAGTAGATGTACTAGTTAAAAAACACTTTAATTTTCAAATTTGCTTTTAAAGAGCCTGTATAATATTTTTTAAGTAATCTCTTGTTCTGTAAAATATATTTCATTCAATTTTTCCTTGTTATTATTTTTCATCCAATATTTTGTAATTTTAATTTTATAAGTCATAAAAGTTATATTTTACTTTTTTCAATTGAATTGTTTTATTAAATGATAGATTTTCTTTTGAACATCCACACATTTATATAGTGTTAATAATTTTGAAGAATCCCTAATATTTTTTTAAGAATACCTAAGGAGTCCCCAACATATTGGCTATAGACCTTGGTAATAAGCTATTATAAAATTAAATGAATTTCTTATTATTATTCAGTCATATAGGAGCTTTCAATAGAGCAAGACGTCAAGTTGAGCAATATTTATCTCTGATCGTGATTTTTTCTATCAATATTAACAAGCGTGCGAGATCTCCTAGCTTCGAGGACAATCCAATGTCCTCGGGCAGTAAGTTTCGGAAAATGAAAGCTATTAATGTAAATAAAAAGGACTCCAGAGGTAACTACTGGAGCCCTTTGCAATGTTTGCCGGATAGTGACACCGAAAATGAAAACGAAGTTGAAAAAATGGACGATTCCGCATCGCCAGATAAACCCTCCAAAAGAGTGCAAATTCCTCCCATAAAACTTTTGCAAAAACCTTGTGAATTTGTGCATACACTAATGAAATCAATTAATATCTCCGATTATTCGATTAAAAAAATGTCAATAGGCATAAAAATTATGTGCGAATCATTAAATTCTTATAACCTTGTGATCGATAAGCTTAAAGAAGACAACTGTCAATACTTTACTCATGCTTTCAAAAATGAAAAAGCTCTCAAAGTTGTTTTGTATGGCTTAAGTGACGTAAATACAACCGTGCTTAAAAATGAACTGATTAAACTTGGACTTCTATGCAGAGAAGTAAAAATGATCACAAAAAAATATGATCAATATACGGATACTTTCTATATAGTATCTCTCGAAAGTGGTTCAGTAAAATTGTTCGAACTAAAGAAAAATTATCGTTCAATTTTTCACACTCAAATTAATTGGGCATATCAACGGAAACAAAAAAATCGTTTGACCCAGTGTAGAAACTGCCAATTGTTTGGTCATGGCGAGAGAAATTGTCATGTAAAAACATACTGCTCTATATGCGCGGCTTCTCATAAGACCGAAGAATGCACTAATACTGAAGTTCACAAATGTGCAAACTGTAACGAGAAGCATAAATCCACTGACAGCGCATGCGCAATAAGAAAGAGATATCTAGAAATGAGAGAGAAGCTTTCAAATAAAGCAAGTCATCGTGCTCAAGCTCAGCCAAAGAACATACAGAAGTTCAACTCTTCCCATCTGTCAATGGACGATTTCCCATCTTTACCTCAACGTATGCATGGACGACAAGTGCAGAACAACAACGTTTATGTTCCCACAAGACCAAGTACATGGGATAATATAACACCTGTGGTGAATACACAACCAAGTGCAACTTTTATAAACAAACCAGCGTCATCTACGTGTGGTGAGTTATTCTCAATGGAAGAATTAAATTCTCTTGTAATGGAGATGATTTCTAAATTAAGTTTATGTAAAACAAAACAAGATCAATTTCAAGCTATCGCACAGTTAGCTACTAAGTTTCTCTATTCTAATGTCAAGTAATATGATAACAAACACAATGCTAGATTATAATTTAAATATTATAACATGGAATGCCAAAGGCATTCGCAATAAAAATATGGAATTTTTAAACTTTTTGAATCAAAATGCAATTGATGTAGCTTTTGTAACAGAAACATGGTTAAGTTCAGATATATATTTTTCTACTATAAATTATACATGCCATCGCGTAGATCGAATTGATCAAAGAGGTGGAGGTGTAGCAATTTTAATAAAAAAGTCTATTCAGCATACTCGTTTACCTGTTGTTAGGACTCGTTATGTTGAGAATGTTGGTGTGGAAATAAGGCTAAGGAATCATTCAACAATAAAAATGTTTTGTGTGTATTTTCCAGGTAAAAATTCCTCTGAAGAAAAGAGAATGCATTTTAAAAGAGATTTAAGAAAATTAATTATTAGAAACGAACATTATATAATTGGAGGTGACCTCAATTGTAGGCATAGAGATTGGGGATGTATTCGTGCGAACTCGTGGGGTAATGTTCTTGCTGGTATGTCTTGTTTGTTTCCGTATTCTATGTTGTTTCCGTTTAGTCCAACTTATTTTCCGTCTGGGTCGAGAGGTTCACCCTCCGTCCTTGATCTTTTTATAACGAATATCCCTTCGTTTTTCAATCAGCCTGAAACTATTAATGAACTAAGTTCGGATCATATTCCTGTTCTTTGTAAAATGAACGAAACGGCTGAAACAAGAGAGCAATGTTACCTGGACTTAAAAAATGCTAATTGGAGTCGTTTTAGGTCAGAAATTAGATCCAAATTTAGGACAATTCCAACTGATTTGGATAGAGTGTGTTCAAAAGAAGATGTTGATGCTCATGTTGATGTCTTCTCCAACCAAATTCTAGAATCAGTACATTCATGTGTCCCAAAAAAAAACAAAAGACCTTTTTTTATTAAAATGCCGGAATACATTCTAGAATACATTCGTATAAGGAATTCGCTTAACAGGCAATGGCAACGTTACCGCTTACCTGAATACCGCATTGAAGTTAAATTGTACAACAAAAAGATTGCAGAGGAAATAAGTAAGTTTCGAAATAAAAATTGGAATGACAAGCTTAGTAAGTTGGAAAAAAATGCTAAACCCTTTTGGAACATAGCCAAAATTATTAAAAATAAAAACAGACAAATACCTAATCTTGAAAATGGTGATGAAATAGTGTATCGAAATCAAGATAAAGCTAATGTCTTTGCATCAACATTTTTGAAAAATCATTCTGTGTCGCAAAACCTTAGTGACAATTCCACCAAATACCTTGTGAGTCAAACTTTAAATACAATAAACTCACAAATAATTGAAACTCCTAGGGA
Source organism: Epistrophe grossulariae (assembly GCA_929447395.1). Taxonomy (NCBI): domain Eukaryota; kingdom Metazoa; phylum Arthropoda; class Insecta; order Diptera; family Syrphidae; genus Epistrophe; species Epistrophe grossulariae. The sequence goes on along the minus strand of OV839567.1, from coordinate 148,138,758 downwards.
TCAGTTTATAACTAGAGGGGACGTAAAGTATATTGTTTCAAACCTAAAAACTAAAAAATCCGACGGACTAGATAACATTAAAAATATTTATCTTAAAAAACTACCAAAGGCAGGGCTTGAGTTTCTAACGTTTTTGATTAACGCTTGTCTCAAAATACAATACTTTCCAATTAGTTGGAAATATGCTAAGGTTATACCAATTCCTAAACCTGGAAAGCCGACTAAACTCCCTTCTAGCTACCGACCAATAAGTTTGCTAAGTTGTATAAGTAAAGTACTAGAAAAAGTTCTTAAAAGTAAAATCTTACACATCGTTGATGAGTTTAAGATATTTCCAAACGAACAATTTGGATTCAGAACGCTTCACAGCACTTCCCATCAAGTTTTAAGAGTTTGTGAACACGTGAGAAAAAATCGATCTCTTGGCAAATCGACTGGTCTTATTCTACTGGACATAGAAAAGGCATTTGACTCAGTGTGGCATGATGGGATTGTGCACAAGATGGTATGTTTCAGATTTCCCATATATCTCGTAAAAATTGTTCAAAGTTTTTTGTCTAACCACTACTTTAGTGTTTTTGTCAATAACAGTCCGTCCAACAATTATCACGTCAACCAAGGTGTCCCACAAGGATCAGTTCTAGGTCCTTTTTTGTACAATATTTATACATCTGACATTCCCAGATTACCGAATTGTCAAATAGCTATATTCGCGGAGGATACAGGCATCTTTTCATCGCATGAATTTAGTCTTAACATTGAGACAAATTTAAGAAATGCAATCGAATTGATGACCAAGTATTATACTAAATGGAAAATAAAGCTGAATGCTGACAAACTACAAGCTATCTTTTTTAGTAGAAAACGAAAGTCTTGTTATCTTCCAAGCAATCAGCTTAACGTAAATGGTGTGAATGTCAAATGGGACTCAAATGTGAAATACCTCGGTATTTACTTAGATCAAAAACTCACTTTTAGAGAGCATATTGCTAAGACTCTTCAAAAAGTAAGTATTGCCATAAATATATTATATCCTTTTATAAATAGGAAGTCAAGCCTTAGCAAAGATAATAAAATGATAATCCAAAAAGTAGTATTCCAAGCGATCCTTCTGTATGGATGCCAGGTTTGGGGAAAATGTGCAAAAAGTCACCTTAAAAAACTGCAAGTATCACAAAACAAGCTACTCAAAATTATGTTAAACCTCCCACGTTACCATTCAACCTTAGATCTACATGACAAGGCAAATGTTGAAATGATTTCTTTTAGAATTAATAAACTCAATAGGACTTTCTTACAAAATTGCGAAGCCTCTGACAATCCACTTATTAATGAACTAATTCCTTAACCATTTTCTGTGTTATTTGTAGTAAAATTTTGTAAAATAATTATTAACTTATTTGTTTTTTCATGTATCTATTTGTTTAATTGTTTATTTATATATATTTATACACTATTTATTTATTTATTTATTTATTCATTGATTTAATTATTTATCTATTTATTTAATTATTTGTTAATTTATTTGTTTGTTTATTTATTTATTTAATTATATATTTATATATTTATTTATTTATTTATTTATTTATTTACTTACTTATTTATTTATTTATTTATTTATTTATTTATTTATTTATTTATTTATTTATTTATTTATTTATTTATATATTTATTTATTTATTTATTTATTTATTTATTTATTTATTTATTGATTGATTTATTTACCATTGTTATTCACTAACCAACTACTAATATACTCAAATATACTTATTTATTATTATTTATACTAACCTCATTTTTACTAACCCTCTTCATAACTATGGTTTTGAAGTTTTAATTTTATTCGAGTCAAATGTACCTGCCCTTTTCGATTCGCACTGAAGGTTTTGTTTGTATTTTCCTTCAAAATTAATTTCTTAACTTTATTTAAATTCAATATAAATTAATATAATTATTCAGTAGAAAGATATCATATGTAGTATATCAAATCTCTGTATGTAAACTGTGCGGTAGCTTACCAAATGCAATTGTAAATACGAAAATAAAATAAAAAATATTTACATATTTCTTATTATTATAGTTGCTTTCATCATTTCCTAAATAATATTATAAATTAAAAAAAACACCTATTTTCAAAAAGCCATTAGATAATTTGCTTTACCCATAGAGTTTCTTTCTTTTGTTTTTTTGAATTCAAAGTTATTTAATAGTTAATCACAGATTTTTACGCCAAGCTATCATTTTAATCTCTACCCATAGCTACCTACACCTACATTAATAGCTTCCAAGATGTCCTTTGTTTTCTTTCTTCCTCACAGCTTATCCCCATTTAAACGAAAACACCAAGTAAAACATAAACAAAAATAAAACAAAAATTTATAAAACTAATGAAAATTAATCACTGTCGTAGAAAATAAATCACTGACAAGCCGGCCGCCCGGCGCGGCGGTGGCAGACAGCAGGGTGGAGGTAAGAAATTAATTCGTCCTGAAATGCATTTTACAGCTATATAGAATAAAGCACTGCTCTAATATTAATCATCATTGTTGTTCTTTCGTGTAAGTCCAGCGGGGAAAGTCAACTTCATTTCCTCCTTGTCGCGGGCTTTTCGAGTATTTCATTAGAGAGCCCTTGTTGTTCCTAGAGTGCTTTTCAAGACTTTCTCCTCTCTAACTCCCAACGAGCACATTTGCATTGTATCGCACGAGACGAGTACTTTATACTTGCTAAAAAATTTATTTCTCATCAAGAAAATGGGTGAGAAAGAGAGAGAGAGAGAGAGAGAGAGGAGAACTGGAGGGTATTAGCATGAACCAAAGGTGTACTGGACTGGTTTTAATTTAATTAGACATTCATTATAATAAGAGGAAGCTACGAGATTCCTTTTCTGTCACATTTTGACATCCTACTGAAATGATATTTCAAATTGCAAATAAATTACATTTTACAAATTATATACAGTTATATTATGTATACGAAATAATTTTGATTTTCGGTGAAAATCTGCGAGCACTGATTTCTGACAGTTTGAAAAATTATTATTTTTATTTTATTTATTTTTTTTTCTGTCTGTATTATTGTTGTTCTCAAAATTCTGACAGGTGTAAAATCCGCAAACTGACAGATGAAAAAAGTGGTTTCACAATCCATCAGCAATATAATAGTAAATATACTTAAGCTGTCGACACTTTCATTATTATTATTATACATACCTTTCCAAACTGTCACAGTTATCCATCAACGGAATTTAAGTGGGAAGTTATTGTCAATGGGGATGTAAATATCAAATTTAAGAGGCGGTTCCACTGAATGGTTTTTATAGTGGAAGAGTTTTTTTTTTTTTGTTAATTAACTTTGAGTAGGAAATAAAATAAATTTTGAATGAATTAACACAAAGTTTAAATTATATATGTAGGTTCTAGGTATACTATAAAATAAGTATGTAATGACCTTTTGAATAGGTTTGGTTTCTGATAAAAAATTGAACTTTTATGCATACGTACATACATGTATTTAAGATATTTTAAATTAATACATTTGAGAGTGTAAATCATATACTTAATATCATTAAAAAAATAAAATAAAATGGGTGGCTCGTGTAGAACCAGAGCCTTTAGTGACTTACAAATTTCAACCATTCATGTGTTCCTGTTAATGGCGGGAATGGAGGGAACCTACAATTTTCTCCTCGCAAGAGGCTGCAGTAACCCGTGAAAAACCTTTCTGTTTTTAGGTAGAATATATAGGCTGGGAATTGGGAAACGAGCCCATGACTTTCGGCGTAACAGTCGTACGCAATAACTATTACGCCACGGGTTCTACAAAGGTAATATCATTAGCGTTTTCATTTTTGTTCTGCTCATCTGTCAAAATCGAGGAAAATGTAGGATCCAGTGTCCCTTTATTTTACGAATGCGTGTTGAGTTCCTGTGACCAGTCCATTTTAATTTTTTGACACTTTCAAATTTGACAACCTACACAATATATACCCTTAAATATGTGTATTGTGGGCTGGTGCAGTCTCCTTTTGATAATATGATGTATAGTTATGTTGAATCAGTGGAATGTCCTCAAATAGTTCTGAAAAATCAAAACCAAAAGCACCCTCACCAATTCTGGTTCCATAAAGCAAACCCCGGTCCAAATTTGTTTTTGTATTTCGTGTTAAAAGATAACCCCGATCCTGACCCGTAGATAATAAAACCCGGCTAATGTCAACTGGAATATCCCCATATAATATAATAACAGATATGTACATTATCGGTGCTTCCTTGTAGTACACAAACTTGATTTTCTTAAGTTCGGTCTGTAACTATCATAATATTATTTAAATATTTCGTAGATAGTACTGCCAAACCTTGCTTGAGCAAGAACAACATCTTAAAAAAGAGACGAAAATATTTATTTTTATTCAAGTACCTTGACAATAAGTAGCGGTCCTTGTTCTTTTGTGAAATGTGTATCTCTATGTGTTGTCTGGAATACAATTTTCACTGATAATTGAAGCTCTTTGTTGATTTTAAGAGAACAAATCAATCATAATTAGCTTTTCAGGAGTGGTATAATATGCATCCAAAATTTTTTTGAATTCGTTCTTGTATGATCGGTATGTGCCTTCATTTAGAGTAAAAATTGGACCTCGCCAAAAATGATTCGAATTTTAGATTTCAACGCCGACTCCTCCTTATACTTTAGCTGTAACCCACATCCACCCATAAAGCGTATCTTCTCGAATTTGTCCAAACTTGAGTGACTAATGAAAAAAGGATAAAATCCAAACCGAACACATTTATCTCAAGACCCATCCGCTAATATTATTTAAAAATAATGCAATTCTATCTTAACATGTCTTTGCTTTTCTTATATTCAATTTCCCTGTGACTAACTGAATGCGGGGACATAGTGTGGTGAAAATATGTACAAAGGCAAAAACAACTTAAGTAAATTTTGGTTGGTTTGATGCCGATGGGTGATGATCTCACCTCACAATTCAAGCTCGCGTTTATATAATAAACCTCAAGCAATTGCCATTATTTAAATTCAATGCGCTATTAATTCAATATAATTCCCATTAACACCAGCTTACAATAAAATCATTCTAAAATAACGTAGATACACGTAGTCTCTTTAAATAAAATAAACAAACAAAAAAAAATTCTAACATACCAAATCACTTCCACAGGGGAAACATAAAAATGTAAATTTAACCGCAAATTCATTGAGTAAAGCCCTTTTCAGGTAATTCCTTTATAATATACACAACACGCATTTTCCAACACTATATAAGTCTCTGCCTTAACAACCAATTTTGGGTTTATAACACGAAGTCCCAAGTCATTTGTTCATGTCCTTTTGCAATTAACCCAGCAGCCAAGGTAGGTACAGCTATTAGCTATACATAAGAACAAACTATGTTGTGTTTTGCGAGGGAGTATAGGTATATAGATATATTTATAAATATACAAGCAGTCAGAGAGTTGCTCCTGTGACACCGATCCGATTGCGATAACAAAACACTAAGTTGCCCAAAGTCAACCTATAATTAGGCTAAGACAGAATCATTCTCAAGTCTCAAACATCACAGCCACAACAACTACAGCAACAACAATTATTATTATCCCAGCTGAAGAACATGATGGCGCAATGATGGCGATATCACGTCCAGGGATGGGACTTTTTTTAAAAATGTCTGAAGTAGATTTGGAAAAAAAACGCAGTAGATTCAACTTTTTCGCAGTAGATTTTTATATTTTGAAAATAAAAATAAGAAATAACATAAATAAACATAAATAATTTAAAATAATAAAATATATATTCTGTTTTAGCTCTGATCGTTCAGGGCTTCAAATTTGTGTTTCTTTTTTAGTTCTGAGCATGTTCAGGCACGCTCTGTGAGCTCAGAATAAAATAGGAGAGTAAACGGAGTAAAATGCGGAAAACAAACAAGGGAAATTAAAAAAAAACGTCGTCAAAACAATAAAAAATGGCGGAATAGGCTGGTTGCTCTAGTGGAGAAGGTAAAATAATAATAATAAATAAATAATTTATAATCATGACATTTCAGTGATTAAGTTGTTTCATAATTAAATCAGAGAACTCTGAACATACTCTGCTTAAAATTTATTCTGTTCGCTCAGACTTTGCTCAGTACTCAGCTCAATCAGCTCTGATCTAAAAAAGAAAAACGCCTATTGAATGATTTTTTTTCGTAAAACCAAAAGTGCAGTAGATTTAATTTAAAGGCAGTAGATTTATTTTTCGAAAAAAATGCAGTAGATCTACTGCAATTGCAGTAAAGTCACAACCCTGATCACGTCTTAATGTTTTCCTTGTGATTCATTCATTCACATTCAGACCTTTAGGCACTACGAAGCACACGAATCCTTAAATGGATAACTTATCCATCCGCATATCCTTGTTGCTGTTGGGGCACACAAAATTAATTGTTGATAGAATGGGGCGAGAGATATACATATGAACAATAATATATAGACGATGGAGTAACATTGATCCGGATGATGGAGATGGAGAGTGCCAAAATGTGATGTGCTTTTGGAAGATTCATCGAAGATTTGATGAAGTTAGGAAGTGAATGTGGCAATTCGTTTGGTGATGGACAATAAATCTTGTTCTTACTGAAATGATTGTGAGAAAAATGTATTTGAATTTTGACTTAAGTACAGGGTGGCGCACCAATTGTGGTACAATAAGAAATTCAAATAACTTTTTTTTTAATCGATGTATTTCATTTATTTTTTTTTTATTGGTTAGAAAATTAAATTTTATTTTAAATAGTTAGTTGCTTTTAAAGATTATAGACCGCAAATGACCTCCACGCTGTCCCACGCATATGCGGCACCTGGTCAAAAAATTATTCATTGCGGCCTGAAGAGTTGAAGTTGGGATCGCCTCAGTTATTGTCGTTACTGACTGCTTTAATTCAGTTAAATTCCTGGGCTTCGTTTTATACACCTCTTGCTTGACATAACCCCATAAAAAGAAGTCTGGTGCAGTCCGGTCAGGTGACCTTGGGGGCCAGCGAAGAGTGGAGTTCCTAGAAATTAATTTGTTTGCGAATTTTTTGTTTAGCTCCGCCATAACTGGTCTGGCTATATGTGCAGTTGCTCCATCTTGCTGAAACCAAACGCTGTTGAATGGTATACGTCTTCGGCGCAGTTCTGGGTAAAAAAACTCCTTCAACATCTTTAAATAACGGTCCCCATTGACAGTAACGGTTACACCGTTTTCTTCAAAGAAGTACGGCCCGACAATACACCTTGATGAAACTGCGCACCACACAGTGACTCGTTCTGGGTGCAGTTCCGTCTCATGGAGCATTTCTGGATTAGACTCATTCCATATACGGCAATTTTGCTTGTTTACATTGCCGTTAAGATCAAAATGGGCCTCATCAGACATGAACAAACAATTGATCAATGTGTTGTCTTCTTCGGCCATTGATATCATTTTTTGGCAAAATTCCAGGCGAACAGGCAAATCCTGAGGGTTTAACTTGCTAGTAATTTGGACTTTGTACGGAAACAAGTTTAAATCGTCATGAAGTATCCGTTGTAATGACCGTCTACTAATTCCAATTTGCCCGATAAGTTTCGGGTCGAAACGTTCGGATTGGCCTGTATTGCAGATGCTACTGCTGCGATTGTATCCTGAACCCGAACATTGGCATCTCGATGGTACGGCCTTCGTGCGATGCTTCCAGATTCGGCAAACATGTTTACAAACCTCATAATGGTCCATCTACTCGGGGGATTACCGCCAAACTCCCGCCTAAATTCCCTTTGGACGGAAATGACGGACTACAAAGCATGGTACCGTTGCACTATCCAAATTCTTTTCTCCGTATCCCAAGCATCCATTTTTATAAATCTAAATAGTAACCTACAAAATAAAAAAAAATAAGCCGATTACTCACACAGAAAAAAAGTTATTACGTTTTATTTTTGTAGCACGATTCGTGCGCCACCCTGTATTTGAGAATGTTAAGATATTGATATATTTTTCTTAATTGATTTTATTTTCAAAATTTTTTTTAGTAAAACTTTTGTTTGCATCAAAATCGTTAAAAAATAAAGTGAAACATTAAATAATGCAGAATTTATTATTAAAAAGAGTGACGCAAAATTTTAAACAGTCCTCACTTAAAACCGACTCCAGTCGTTTAGTTGCGAAACCTGTTTTTTAGCTTTTTCTGAATTTTAAACACTTTAAACAACTATTCTTACTAATGAAAATCTTTAACGTGACATTAACAATAAAAAAAAAAAATATTTGGAAAGTTGCAGCAGTCAGCAGCGAATTGGCTGAAAAGAAAAGGTTACACACCCGATTCTCGAATTAAATGCCCCTTAACACATTTTCAAAATATATATATTAATTTAGAGAGCTTTTGATTGAAATAATTTTCAAGCTTATTATAGTGTCGAAAGTTCTACAATGAGTTTTAAAATTAGCAAAGATTGCACCAAAGGAATCAGAAATGATTTGAAATGCGCAAACTTGTCCGAATACGATTTCGAAATGATTGTTAAGAAGAAAAGAATTCTTTTTATGTGTGCAGACTGTAAAAACATTAAACAATAACCTGAATGCTTACAAACAGATCATCGAAAAGCAAGAAGAAAATATTGAACAAAAAAACAAATGCGTGTTGACAAATTAAATGAAAAACCAAAAAATTGTGAAACAAACAAATCGACAAGGAATGAAAAAAAAATTCTACGTAGAAATAGTTAACAAAGAACCACCGGTAATAATTAGACCACGGGATGAACAAAAAAGTGAAATAACTAAAAAAGTGATAAAAAATATATAGATCCATCATTGCTTTCGATAAATAGTAGGTATCTCTAATACGGAGCTATCGCAGTTATTTTATGTTGATGAAGAATTTATATCTTTCAATAATGTAACGAAGGGTATATATCGGGTTCGTTTTTTGCAATTCATTTGGGTATTAAAAGAAAAATTAAAACGTGTTTGTTAATTTAGAAAAAATAAAAATTACTCGAATAAAAGAAAATGTGTGGATTTTTTATTTTTACTGTACACATTTGTTTTTGCTCACAAAATAAAAATTATACACATATATTTACTCACTGAAAAAATTGGCCCTGGAAATAACTCCCAAATGAACTAACTCCAAATGCACTAATTCCCACTTAAATTGGGACTTGGTTCATTATTCTTGGGACTAACTCCCAACATAAAATTAACTATGTCACAAAATGCAAATGAAGGGTTATACTTATGTCCCACCAAATAAAAACTACCAAATGATAAAAAGAAACTTTGCATACACCCAACCTCACACCTACCCCAATAGTGTGCCCAAGTAAGGGGGTTGCATGCCCTCCCATACATACCTCATACATACCTCAGTGTTTATTAAAATGAACTAGCTACCAAATTTATGAACTAAGTCCCAACGAAATTTTGGTGGGAGTTAAAACAAGTAGTTTTAATTGCAAAAGCGGGATAATAAGAACCGGGATTTTAGGAGACGGGATTATAAAAAGCGGGATTATAAAAAACAGGATTATAAAAAGCGGGATTTTAAAACCGGAATTTCAAAAAAACGGGATTATAAAAATCGGGATATCGAACCCAACCCATCGGGTGCTTTAATTTGTAAAGAAAATCCTGGACTTATAAAGGCTTTTATTTCTGTGACAATAAGACAGAGTAGCTTATGTCGACATAAGCGTTTTTTCAATTTTTCCATTGTTAGTAGTCTACAGTTTGAGAGCTACTCCATCTTCAAATCATTACCTATTGAAAAGTTATCTTGTAATTGCTAAAACAAATTTACATTAATTCTTATTACAGATTGAAGACAAAAGTGCGTTTTTCTCGAAATCTGTTTTTTTAACATAAGCTACTCTGTCGTATTGCCAAAGATTTATTACACTGTACGTAGGTAGCTATGTACTAAACCCAGTATAATTTCGACGCCATAGAACCAATCTCCCGCTAGTCGATACTACCAACCGCTAAGCCACAAACAAAATATAGCTACTCCTCAGCTCATATTGCGGATCTTGTCAGTTCGTTGGCCTACCATCAAATTTCAAATCGATTTGTCTTAAAAATGGCCAAAATCACCTTAGCAAAGACACGAACCACTATTACTTCTTTGTTAACGCCAGTCTTTGTATTATTAATCTAGCCGTCGCGGTCGTCACTGTCAACAGCTTTACATCGAAGCCAGTTAGATTGCAGCCCTAAACCTATGCGTTGCTTCCTTCTAATATTTCCGGGTTGTCAAAAGTCAAACGTGTTCTTGTTTATTCCTTACTATGTTCTTTAAGTTCGGAAATATAAAATCTATGAAATTAAAAACAACCTTTCGAAATTTGTTTGGTATTCAATCCAAAAAAAGTGAAGTTGTGCTAACGCCCTCGCTTCTATCCAGGTTGAATTTTATTTTAAAAATTTTGAGTTTAAAAATCATTTATTCAAAAACTAAGCACTTAAATAACTTAATTTAAAAACACAATAATTAATGAATGAATTACTGGATTTAAAAAAAGTTACAACGTGATATTGTAAGTGTTGCCGTTGTGTTTTTATATTCATTTTCTATTTTCAATATTTTTTTTAATTTGCCTCTGACCTGTCCCACCTAAAGGGATGGACAAATAGATTAGGCCGATATCTTAAAATCATGTTCATATAATGTACCTACCAACAAAAAAAAATGTATACTTTTATCACGAAATGCACAGTTTTTTATGGCACTCATATCGATGGGGACTTTTCACAGCATGAACAGACTATACCAAAATCCATCTTTCGGGTGAGTTTTCTTGATTCAAATGCTTTATTGACTGAACACATATAATTGTTCTCGTAATTTTGATTACAGCATTGAAATTTTTGTCTGTTCATATACAAATATACAGAGCCCGTCTAACCGGAGTAAATAGAAGCTAATTAGCTTATAATCGTATACAGAAAATTGCATGCATCAAAATTGCTCTCTAGAGCAAGTAAAAATAAAAAAAATTGATGCAAAAGATTGAAAAAGGAACTAAAAGTATTTTACAATACATTTCATATTTTTTGTAAACAACAATGATTGTCAAAACCGAATGCTCTTCACTCATATAGATAGCGGGGGTTTGTAAATACTTAATATACCCGGTGCATTGTGCAAGGTTTGTGATGTTTCACTTGCGTGCGACCGACGCACGTCGCGACGGTTAATTCTCAGAGGTTTTATTTTCGCAAGAATTTCCACTTATTTTTCTATTTTTATCCATCATTGCTTAGAGAGTAAGAAATTTATTTTTGTATTAAACGAAAAAACTATGAAGCTTTCTTCTTCCAAGTGTTTTCATTAACTTCTTCACTTTACCCCCAAAGGTACCTATATATTATTGCAGAAAAAAACAATACAAAAGGTAACTTTATCTTAAGTTGCTAAATTTCTCGCGTCTCCGTTGATGAACTAAAAGTCTTGTTAGCTGTGTGAAATTAACAAAAAAAAAAAAAACAAACCTAAAACAACCTTAAGAGTTGGTGGAAATGAAAGAACGAGCAAACTATTGAGCTCTTTTGAACGTTAATTAATAAAGTGTTGCCTTAGAGTGTTACAAAAACAATTGTTTTCTCAACACTTTCTAAAAAAAAGGATAGTTTAATTATTATTATGATAATGATTCTATTTTCTCTTTTAAGATATAAAAAGATTAAGGTTGCAATTCTGTGAAAAGAAAGGTGAATTTTTGTATTGATTTAATATGTACTTTATTTTTATTTAAATATTATAATTTTGGATAGGTGGTTTGTTGTCACCATACTTAACTTATTAAAGTTTTAAATAAAAAATCCAAGAAAAAATATGTGACGATGTTGATGGTTCAACTTGATAATTCGTTATGTTTTATTTACATTTATTTTCCTCATAAAACAGTTTTAAAGAGGAACAAATTGAATACAAAACATGACAAAATATATAAGAAAATGAAACAACATGACTTGCAAATTTAGGATGACATTTAAGAATTGACGTTTATAAAAAGTGACATTGACATATCAATTGTTAACAGTGTCAATAAGAGTGCGTGGACATTTTTAGGTGAGTTTAGACGTAGGTAACAGTTGTAAATAAATACTTTTTTCTTCGGTGCAGGGTCCATAGACCACACCCACTCAGGTGGGTTAAAAGTCCACAAATCTATACTATGGATTTTTGACCCACAGGAAATTCTCGTGGACTTCTGGCCCATTGATTGCGGATTTTTGTCTCACTAGTGATTTAAAAAATATTCAGTTTATTCAGTTTTAAGGGTTCAATAGGTAAAATACGCCTTCTCTTGGACATACTGTATCAAGTGGGTTCAAATGATTTTAACTCCCTTTTTGGGTCCTATGTATACCACTCACGAAATTCCTCTGCAGTACCTTGGGTAGCGAGCTTCGCGGGTTCCAAGAATTTTAACTCCCTTTTTGGGTTGCTGTGTACCGCTCAAGCAACTCCGTTGCTACGCTTAGAGTATGTTAAGTCGCCAGGCAGGCGCCAATGTCAACAGTTTTCTTAATTCCTTGGGTAATTTTCAAAAAAATCTAGAAGATATTTCTGCACTTATGACCCAATTCCTTTCCAATATTGTGGAATATTGACCCACTTTTTTGTGGACTTCTGGCTTATTAGGGTGTTTTATTAGTCCACTATCCACAACTGGTTTGTGGACTTGTAACCCACCCAAGTGGGTCAAAAGTCCATTGTGGACTTTTGTACTGTGGACTTAAGACCCTGCGTTTTTTCTTCTTGCTCTGCTGGACCTCAAAGAAATATAATTATCACTGGGTTGCATTTACTGGCTGTTATGAAGAATCACACTGTGTTTTAAAGCCTGAGTAGAGTATTAACTATAACCGTTTTCGAGGAAAGCGAATTTTAAAAATAGTTGCATTTGAGATACCAATTTATAACCAAAACAACAAGCTCCTGGATAGTAAAATAAATCTTTACTACATATACGGAAAAAAGTATCAGATAAATTTAATATTAAACTATAAAATGTTATTCTTATACTTAAAGTATACTTTTCAAAGATAAATCATCTTTAAAGGGAAAGATATATTTATGCGTACTTAATTTACTATGGGTTAAAAAATATAAATCAAAACCTTGCTGCAAGGCACACAACTATGTATGTATGACAAAAAAAACACCTCCATATATAAATTTTGTTGTTAATATTTCCTACTTTTGATTTTACACAGTATATACATATACACTTAATGTGCCTATCACAAAAGCATTTTGTCATCCCTAAAGATTAGTTACAAACGTCAAAATCCCTGATGGATATGACATGAGTTTTCATATCCATTATTAATGGTCCCGAAATCCGACGAATAACAAAAAAAAAAGAAGGACAGTATAAAACTTTTAAACAGGATAACACGATAAAAGGAACAGATATCCCATATGTATATATATAAAAAAAAAATAAAGTTAAAATTAGGTCCAATACGTCAAGAGACATAAACCAACTTATTTGCTGTTTTGCTCTCGCTTAAAGTCGACAAAATAAAGAAATCATTTTTTCCTTCCGCAAAAGAGGGTAAGATATGACATTAACACAATTCAAACTTATATTTACGTAAAAATAAGAATATTTTCATTCTTGAATTTATTTAATATCCCTAGGCACAAAAATATATGAGGTAAGATAAATTATTTAAAACTGTTTTATCAAATAATGAATATGTATGTTCCTATATGGGTTGAAAAAAAATTGTACGAAGTTAATTGTACCTTAAGCATTATTTACAAAGGAAGCTTGAAAGACTTATTAAGTTGACTTCATAAGCATTTGATTTCCATAGGTAAATAGTTATAATATTTCCCTCCATTTGAAAATTAAATTTTTATAATTCTCAAACAGGTTGACAGAAAAGTAAGCTTCGCCACTAGGTTAGGTTGGGTTGGGTTAGAAGCGGTGAAAATACGTCAAGCCATATCATCCCACTCGGATCTCAATGGATCTATTGTGCTCCTCAGAATTTACATGGGCAAGGAAGGAATAAGGATAATAGGGGAAGTTCTTAAAAAACTGTTCGGGAAATCAACAAAAACCGAATAAATAAGTTGGGGGACCACTTGAAATAGATTAATTAGTCCAAAATTTTAGGATGTTAACGAAAAATAATTTATTTTAATCGTTCTAATCTGTAAAACCTTATATCGTTATTGGACAGCTGTCCATATTCCATCGATTATCTAACATAGACACTGCAATTGGTTTTTCAAACCTATTCTGGTTTGGCTACGTTCAGGAACGTTGAACAAAGAACTGAAAAGTTATCTTGAAGTTGATAAAATGTTCGTAGAACTTATCCAAATGCTCACGAAATTGACATATTACTGGGATCAGTGACGCCAGATCGTGGGATTTATCCCTTTTTGTGGGAATTTCACGTCTAAAATAAGCTAAAAGGGAAAAAGGTATTTTAAGAATCTCATAGACCAAATAAGGGACTTTAGGATTTGCTCAATTTTTTTTCTTAAATTGTTCATTTTATTAAGAAACAAAAGCTTTATTCAGCTATGGTCGAATAAAACGATGTCATGCATATAACGAACTCATTCTAAATATTTGATGAGCCCAACTGTCGTACCTGGGCGAAACGCAATCTTTGGAGTTGAGGTAACTTGAACTTATTAATTGAATTATATTCAATCGCTCCACTGAAACAGAAGTAGTTTTCTAATTTTCTTCACCTTCGTTATTCTTTATCAATAGCCCGATCGGGCGAACTCCCGATAGATACAAATTACAAGTCATATAGTCAAATCATGTTACCTAACCTTTATAACTAAGCTTTTGTTAAATACGCAATTAAATTTTAATATTTTTTATTCAAATTTAATTTAAATACATTTTAAAAAGGGTAGTGGACTGTGGACTGTGGACTGTATATTAATTACAATTTATAGAATGACGAAAAATATTCCTCAGCACACTAGATCTTCGGTGAAGGGTTGCTCATATTTTAGTTGCACCTACTGCTCGTTCGGTCGGTCCGAAATGTAACTGGTGGTTGTTGACTTGTGTACTTCTCGCGCCTCTACCAGTTACCGCTATTTGGGACCGAGAATGTTTAAGCTGTTGTGATGTTCATGATGTTCATGGTCGTCGCTCCCATTTTATCGTATGCTCGAAGATTTGTATTTGTTCTCGGCCCGCTGACAGTTACTGTTATTTAGGACCGAGGTCCGACAATGGTGAAGCTTATGCATTGTAGCCGGTAGGTATATCAATGATGGTATTGATGATCGTCGCCCCATGTTTTGCTCTGAATGGCAGTCAGTGGCTTCGAAGGTTTGTATTTCTCGGTCCGATTTTCGGGACCGAGATGGTGAAGTACAATGATGGCGATGATAGGTTGGTCGCAGCTGCAGCTGGTTGCAGATTTGGTTTGTAGATCTCGGTCCGCTGCCAGTTACTGTTATTTGGATCTGAACGATAGGTTTGCCTGTTGATGGTGACGATGATGATTTGCACCGTGCGTCGTCGCTCTGTTTTGTTTTTTTTTAATACTGTGCGCACATGCACATTTTTTTCATAAGAATTTTTGCCCTTAACTGGCTGAACACAATGCCCTGCTGCAACTGGAATCGGAGCTGCAGCTGCAACTGCTTTCAAAAAATGTCGTACGTCGTTTTTTTTATCTTCTTTTTATATATTTTAAAGGAAAAAAAAAACAACCACGAGTTTATTATTTATATATTATTATTATATATTATTTATAAATCATTTTTTAATTGCATTTTAAGTTTAAAAAAGCATTATTTCGGTCATTTGAAATAAAACGGAAGTTGGCGGACAAAATCTAAAAATCCAAAAAAAAGAAATTGTAGCTGTTTAAATTCTACTTTTTTCCACCAAGAAGAAATATATGTAGGTATATATATAATATATATATTCAAGTTTCAAGTTAGCTCAAAATGGAGCTCCCTAAATATATAAAAAACGAGTCTCCCTAAACTTAATTAAATACGCAAACTTTTATCAGTTTACTCTTCATATTAAATATAATATTTTTGCAGAAAATATATTTTTAAATTGAATCAAGGTCAATGCCTTGAGCCTAGCCTACTTACAAACTTTTTCTAGTATAACATTATTATTTTATTATTCGTAGAATAGGTACTCATTTTAACATATTTATTATTTTAAATATCCGGTTTGCGTTTTCACTTTCCTATATAGACGTCTCTTTCTTTTCTTGGAATCTTGAATTAATCAATGAAATATGTTTTTGCTTGTTTTTTATTAAATGATTTAATTACAGGGCTGTAAATGACAAACGCTACGATGCGATTAAGCTAATCTCATTTTATTGACGAAAGTTTCGTCGTGGTCTCGAATGTTTCGCGTTGGTTTGGGCGAGCCTGCTAAAACATATGAAATACAGAGCAAAATTTGTTGAACATAATTTTTGTCATAATATGTACATACATATATGGTTCTTTCAATGAGAACATAAATTAAAAGTTGAAGATCTACTTTTATAGTGCTCCTCTTTGTATCCGAACTTGATTGAAGGTCATCGTAGATCATCCATGTTTTGTTTGATCTGTACAAATATAAACCAGTCAACGAAATTTTGTTTTCTGGGTTCCCACAAAGATTTCAAATGAAGCTGGCAGATAATTAAGAGCAAAAAGTTTTTCGATAAATATTAACGAACCTTTAAAAAAAATTAAATATTTTTGTTATATCAATCCATTAAAAAAGCTATCACAATGTTTTAGATTTTTTTCAGGAACTTCAAGTTCTTTTCAAATTGTCTTGTTAAAATTTTGAGCTACCTATTAATAGCTTATCCCCCATGAACAAAATATTTGTAAAATAATGTTTTTTTTACATTTTGCCGAGCATATAAAGTTGTGCTTAACAAAGGGGCAATTTTTTAACAACTGTGATGCCATGTGGCCAGTTGTACTAATACAGTTGATCAGTGGTAGACTATTTAAAGTTTGCATAGGTGTTTTTGGACAGATCTCAGATAAAACTTCCGCTCGCTGTTTGTATGTTTTTGAAGTAATAATTGTACCTGAAAATACAAAAAAAATATTATATGCACATTGGTTCTGAATATTTTGAAAATTCTATTTTCTATTCTTTAAACAAGGCTTTGCATAGGCTATCAAAATCACAAGTATTAATCACCGTTATTTGGTTTCCTTTTACCATTGGAGAGGTTAATTTGAAAGAATTTCCATTTTCCAGTACAGGAATTCTTTTGTTTGGTTTTGAATTCACTATATCGGTCACTTCATCTTTTCTTTTGCCTAAATATCTGGCAAGTGTCCGTTTTTTTTTTTTGCGACTGGTTTCGGATTTCCCAGTCCTCTTATTTTCAATTTCATGTGAAGCTAAAATTTCTTGATCAATTTTAGAATCAGAAGACGATAATTTTCTCTTTGTTGCTTCGCATGGCATTTCTAAATAAATTTTGTCGATTAGGGAATGTTCTAGTTCTACAAAGGTCAAATGTAATATTTAATAGAAATACAAAAAAAAAAAATTTAATATGGAATTTTTTCAAAGCATACCTGGGGGCGATTCTCGTTCTGCGGAAATATGAAACCAAACATCAAAAACATTAATATGAATAATTTGCTTTCACGTGCGTCGGTTCGCATTTGGAAGTGTATCTGTGAATAGAAGGGTTGAATATGATACGACCAAACAATGCTCAATTCAACCATTCCTATTTAATTCTCTCATCTCTGTCCTATTCATGAGGAAAAATATCTTTCTATCTCATGCGTTCCTCTTGTCTCTTAAAAAATAAGAAAAATGAGAGAATTGCACTGACTGCCCAATGCGCATGCGCTTTAGGGGAAATGATAAGGAGGTTCGGGATCGGTATTATAGTTCGTCGGAGAATTTTATTCACTGAACCAGAATCGCTTATTTGCACAAAGTGAATCGAAAAAGTGAAAGCAATGCGTGAGAGCGAATGTGAAACAATTAATTCGATTTAATTTTTCACAGGACCAGAATCGGCGCCTGGTTGCTTCATAAATGACTTATGTTTTTAATTTCTTAAATTCACCCTCGACGCGGGGGTAATCTCCCGGAACCAAATTTGTCCACATAGATTAAAATCCACAAAAGTATCGTACCTAAGAAGATAAATTTAGATTTTGAATTTTTGATATCAAGTTAAGAAAGTCTAGTTACTAACTTAGGCATATAATATGGATTAGCAGATGTTCCAATTTGTATCGTAAGAGTTTGTATATCATCATCTATCGTGTTCAGCCACCGAGTCCACCAATTCGAAGGAATTTTGGTGTCACTTTCTTCAATATCCGGTATATTTTCTTCTTCTTTAACTTGGCTTATAAGACTGTTCAGTTTCCCCGGTAGAAAATCCTTTTAGAAATAGTATTTGCTCCGAGCATTCTGTTCTTGATTTGATTCGAGCAGAAACCCTTCAATCTCAGATTGACGAAACTATTTACAATGCTCTTAAAATTAGTTTGGAGTCTCCTTCCTCGCGAAATATTATCAGTTAGCCAATTGACGACAGATAAAACATTCTTGCTGGCTTTGAGTACTTTTTGAATTCCATGGAGTAATTTTTAATGAAGTGTGCAACATCGATGCGAACAAAGCAGGTCGGAGTTTCTTTCTGATATGCATCTGCATACTGCTCTATGGTAAAGTTTCCTGCAAATTCGAGTATGACTGCAGTCAATAGGGCCCTTGATCCATCCGTGATAACTTCTTTTGGGTAAGGAGCACCGAGCATTGACCACTTCATCCACCAGGATCTAATGCTTGTTGAAGAATGCGTTTCTGACATACTGGGAAATAGCAAATTGCCCCGCATCGCAATTGACAACTATCTAATCGTTTGAGTTTCTACTCCACTGGGGTCAATACATAGAGTTACATATCCTGACTTGCGGAGGCTTTTGTAAATATTCAGTTGGTGGGACGTCATATAAAAACATAAAAAAGCTTGTGTCCAATATCGTGTATTGTATTTGCCTTAATAAACTAGCATGTCTATTGTCGAAGGCACGTATAGGATCCGGATCTAGAAATTCGTTGGCAGTTTTATCATGATTTGCTTTATGCAATATATTTGAATCGTAAAGAAAAGGTGCTTCGGGTTTTCCAGGGGCCATAAGCTGCCCGAAAGGCTTCAGTACTTGTATGGCACAATAATTTTGTCACTTCCACTCTCCTGGCACCTCTCACATTGCGCTTCCGCACTGTTTTGAACCTTTTCCCTTACTAACGGGTGATTTTTTAAGAGGTTTAGAACTTTTTAAAAAAAAAAAAACACAAAAAATTCGAAAAAATGAATGAAATATTTATTTGAATCGATAGTTTGAATCTTGCAATTTAATGTTTAAAGATAATTTCATGCAAATGTTGTCTCAGGTAGCCCATCCGCTGAGTCCAATTTTGGCATACTCTTTCACACATATCGGCCGGTATCTCACGAATGAATGCATGGATGTTGGCTTCCAGTGCGTCAATCGAAGCGGGCTTGTCCCTATAGACATTAGCCTTGACATACCCCCACAAAAAATAGTCTAATGGTGTCAAATCGCACGATCTAGGCGGCCAATTGACCGGCCCGAAACGTGAAATTAACTGTTCACCAAACTCGCCTCGCAATTGCGCCATTGTTTCGCGTGCTGTGTGGCATGTGGCACCGTCTTGTTGAAACCACATATCATGCAAGTCAAGAACTTCCATTTCGGGCAAAAAAAAGTTTGTTATCATCGCTCGGTAGCGTTCACCATTGACAGTAACGCTGCGATTCGCATCATCTTTGAAGAAATATGGCCCAATAATGCCGCCGGCCCATAAACCGCACCAAACAGTGGCTTTTTCGGGATGCATTGGTAGCTGTTGCAATGCTTCTGGCTGATCTTCACTCCAAATGCGGCAATTGTGCTTATTTACGTACCCATTCAACCAAAAATGAGCCTCATCGCTGAACACAATTTTTCGATAAAAAAGCGGATCCTCGGCCAGCTTTCCAAGAGCCCATTCACCAAAAATTCGGCGTTGTGGTAGGTGTTTGTAAGACGATCCATGGTTAAATTGCAAACCAAACTGAAGCTGTTTGACAGTGACACAAGGTACTAAACACACGTCAGCTGTCAAAACCAGTGTTGCCAAAACCAAACCAGCTAAAAAATCACCCTTTATTTGAAACCT
Organism: Epistrophe grossulariae; assembly: GCA_929447395.1. NCBI lineage: Eukaryota > Metazoa > Arthropoda > Insecta > Diptera > Syrphidae > Epistrophe > Epistrophe grossulariae. The sequence goes on along the minus strand of OV839567.1, from coordinate 148,118,524 downwards.
TTTGGTGCGGAACACTCAATTTTGATGCAATTTTCATATTTGGTTAAAATTCCTTTTAAAATAGAACCACATTTGCAGTAACCTAAAGAATGAATGAATTAATGAATTTTTTAATCGCTTTGTTTATTAACATAATAAATACTTCATATTATTTTCATAAATATTTTTCTCATCTTTATGTAAGAAATGACGGCCACGAGCGCCTAGCTCCGTGACCCAATTATTGCTTGATTGCGCAGTTTTGATAACTCGTTTGACCTGTTTAAATAAAGAATTGTTGAAACGTTTTTGTGGAATCATCATTACACTCCCCCAACCACAGTATGCTGAGGTAGGTAGGTAAATTGATTTCCGGTTTAAGGCGAAACTATATGACTTTCAGAAGAAAACATCGTCCCCTTACTCGCGGTTGAAGTTCTTAGAGCCAATTTGTTATGTTGAGAAAAGAGACCAAATCTTTGATCTTTCGGAGAGTTCGTTGAGGTCGTCAAAGAATGGTTTACCAAATGACTGTAATCTCATTCTGGCTAGAGCGGGGCATTTGCAGAGGAAGTGAGGGACCGTTTACTTTTCCTGCTGGTCCCCACAACTACGACAGTGTGTATTGTGAGGAATTCCCAGCTTTGCCGCATGCTCTCCCAATGCCCAGTGTCCAGAACAGGTTGCACCGATCTTGGGTCTGCAAATTAAGTCATTTGTTCGGGATTTGTTATAGGTGGGACAAATCTTTCTAGAAATAATGCAGTTTAATAGACTACGGTTTGATTCGTTAAGAAAAATTGAAAATACATTGCCCTTCATAACCGCAAGAGGAATGTTGACTCTTTCTGCGTGAGCTTTGAAGGGCTGATCCTTGTCTGGCCAGTTCGTCCGCGCACTCGTTTCCCTCAATGACACAGTGACTTGGAACCCAGATAAGAGTGACCTTGAGGTTAACATTCAGGCTTTTGAGTTCATCGCGGCATTGCTGAACCAATCTTGATGCTGATACAGCCGAGTCTATGGCTTTCACGGCTGCCTGACTATCTGTCAGGATAGCAGTATTTCGATTTTGGTTAGGGTCTTGTTTCAGTATTTTGTATGCTTCACTAATTGTCAAAAGCTCCGCCTGGAAAACACTAGCAAATTTGGGAAGCCGAAAAGATGTATTTATATTCAGAGACTCGGAATATACCCCTGAACTAACACCACACTCCATCTTTGATCCATCAGTAAAAATAGTTGTGTCGAAGTCTCTCGTCACGACGTTATTCTCCCAGTCCTGTCTGGATGGGAATTGAACTTTAAAATCCTTATTGAGGTCCACAGTAGGAGTGCAGTAGTCGGTAGGAGTCGAAAACATAGCCGCTGGAATCAGCACTGTGATATTGCTGTGACCATAGGGTTTAGTAACCCAGCTATTTGAATCTTTTATTCTTATCGCGGTGCAAGTTACTAGGTATTGTATATGTAAGTCAAGTGGTAAAAGGTGCAGAAAAACGCTTAAGGCATCCGTTGGTCAGGTACGGAGAAGCCCTGTGGTGCCGACGCTACATTTTTAAGTTTTCTGATGTTATATGCTTTGTTAAGAGCAGGCCACCACACAAATGAGCCATACGTGAGTATATGGTCTGACTAAGGCAGTGTACGTCCAAAGTATCATCTTTGACTGCAGGCCCCACTTTTTACCAAAGGTTTTGGTACAGGCGTAGAAGGCTATGCAGGCCTTCCTAACCCTTTCTTCAATATTAAGTTTCCAGTTTAATTTCGGATCGAGAATTACATCGAGATATTTTGCGCTGGAAGAGAGCGAAAGTATTTGTCCATTTAGTCGGGGTGGAGTGGAGGGTTAAATTTTAGTCCTGGTAGTGAAAAGCATCAGATTAATTTAGCTTTGGTTAACGCCTAAACCACAGCTCTTGGACCAACTGCTAACCTTCCTCAAAGTCATCCGCATATGCAACTGCCTTCACCCCACAACTCTCCAACTTCACAAGGATTTTGTTCATGACTAAAAGCCATAGGAGAGGCGATAAGACACCACCCTGAGGTGTTCCCCTACTAACGTACTTGATATTTATATTTCCTAACATCGCTTGAATCTTCCTATCTCTTAACATGGATATTATTCATTCCCTAATATAATCTTCTACCTCAAGGTCAACTAGGGATTCGAGAATAGAGTCAATTAGGACGTTGTTAAAAGCTCCTTCTATGTCTAAGAAGGTGGCAAGAGTAAAGTTTATTGTATTCTCAGCTGTTTGCACAACCTCATGAAGGGCCGTATCTGTTGATTTGCCCTTCATGTATGCGTGTTGAGAAATTGATAGGGGACGCACATAAAGAATATCTCTAATATGTGTGTTTAGAATGCGCTCAGAGTTTTAAGAACGAAGGAGGTTAAACTTAGTTCCCGAAAATCCTTTGGAGATTCATGGCCTCGTCTACCGACCTTCGGTAGACCTGAATCATGTCTCCATGATTCAGGTACATGACACATTATATGCATTATATGCACATTGGTTTTAAAAATTTTGAAAATTCTTGTATGCAAATACATAGTTAAATGAATGCTGAGGTAAATAAGTTTAAACAAAATTACCATTTCGTCGCCCGAGAATTGTTTTGTCGTAAACGCCAAAGTGCACTTTTTTAAGGTGGGTATGCAGTTCTATGTTTTCAAAGGTCCTCTATCCATTTCTGAAATCAGATTTGATCTATTACTTACCGTTACTGAGAAAATCAGTATGCATTTTGTCGTATATCCACAAAATAACACATCCCTTAGTTTTGTTTTGTCGTAAACGCCAGATTTTGGCATATACGACAAAATATCCATTAATTTTCGAGACAATTTTTGTTTAATATTGTTTTGTCGTACGTACATAGGCTTAACAGATACGATACAAAATTTGAGTAAACCGAAGAATTGTTTTGGCGTACGTCTATGTAAAACATAAATATAACGATGGCTTTGTTTTGCACAAGCATACAGATTTTATAATTTTCGCAGGCTGTGGTGGCGGCGCGCGTTGCGGCGGATCAAAAAGGCGACAAAAATATGCCTGTATGTTACGTCTTGCTGTCGTAATATTGTATACTTGCATCAGAGGCAAGCATATCATGAATGTGTTGTTGTTTTTGCCGCCGAATTTTCTATATAGTGTTCTGAAATATATTCATTTGTCCCGAAAGCCACCGCGGCCGACTGCTAAGGCGATGTGTATGTATCGTAATGTCCCTTCGTGTTTGGAGAATTTACCTGGACCTTCAAACAATCTATATAGAAAGTGCAAACATGATTAGCACGTAGGTATTTTGTAAAGTTATGTGTTTTGCATGTTATTATATTATATGACAAATCCCATTTAAAAATAATAGATCAAATTCTATCTGATAACCCACACATTCAAGCCTTGACTTTTTAGAGTGACTCCTCTGTCCCCTAAATTAGGAATAAGGTAATGACGACAGCGTTGCTGTGTCTTCTTCAAAAACCTGCTTTATGGTAAGTAATAAAGGGAACATTTTCTGAACCTGGCCATTCTTTAATTCAAGAAATGGTGTTCACAGCACGAAATCAAAATACAGCAGGTATCTTAAAATTTAAGAATTTTTTAGTCCTAAGGCATTTTTTTTAGTTAGAAAATAAAATATTTAAAATCAACCGCAACACTTACAAGGTCATGTTATGCCTTTTTTTAAAGCCAAAAATCCATCCATTAATTCCGTTTTTAAATTTAGTTTTTTTTTAGAGAATAGTTTTGGAAAAATTAATTTTCAAAATCAAATAAAAAAAAAAATGAAGAAAATTTTGTTCACTCATTTTGTTTTCAAAATTTTACATTATTAACTAATAATTTTGTTTTTAATATTCAATGCTCTTATCAATTTGTATTCAAACACTAAAAACCACATGTTAAAATGTCTTCTAGTTTTTGAGAAAATCGAAAATTTCACTCGATTCCATATTGCATTGCACTGTCGCATATGTGTTTACTTTGTCGTATGTGTATGGGATTCTAACAAAGTACTGATTTTCGTGGCGTATACGACAAAATGATTTTGGAGATAAACCTCTATAGTTTAAAAACCAGAATCGACTGAACAACCTGGAATACCTTAATCAAAAAAAGATTTTCCACACAAAATTATATTAAAAATGTAGAAAATTTCATCGGTCAGTTTCTTTTTTATATGAACGCGAAACTTTAAATGTGATTTCCCAAAATTGCTCAAATGGCGTATACGACAAAAAAATTCTCGGGCGACGATTTGGTATTATTTGCGTTACTAATTTAAACAGTGGCATGTTAACCATTTTTTTCTTATATTCCTCAAAAAAAAAGTATTAATCACCGTTATTTGGTTTCCTTTTACCATAGGTTAATTCGAAAGAATTTCCATTTTGCAGTATAGGAATTTTTTGTTGGGTTTTTAATTCACTAGGTATATATCGGCCACTTCATCTTTTCTTTCGCCTAAATATCTGGCATCTCTCCGTTTTTTTGTGACTTAATTCGGATTTCCCAGTCCTCTCCAATTTTCAATTTCTTGTGAAGCTAAAATTTCTTCATCAATTTCAGAATCAGAAGATGATAATTTTGTTTCTGTTGCTTCGCATGGCATTTCCAAATAAATTTCGTCGGTTGGGGAATGTTTTAGTTCTACAAAGGTCAACTGTAATATTTAATAGAAACAAAAAAAAATATTTTAAAATTATTTTTATGTGGAATTTTTTCAAAGCATATTTGGGGGCCGATTCTGGTTCTGTGAAAAAGTGAATCGAATAAATTGTTTTCACATTCGCTCTCATGCATTGCTTTCACTTTTTCGATTCACTTTTTCTGTGAAAATCAGATTCTCGTTCTGCGAAAATGTGAAACCAAACGTCAAAAACATTAAAATGAGTAATTTGTTTTCGCGTCAGTCAAAATTTGGAAGTGTATCTGTGAATAGAAAGGTTGAATACGACATAACAATGCTTAATTCAACCACATGTCCTTCTCTGTCCTATTCATGAGGAAACAAATCTTTCTATCTTATGCGTTTCTCTTGTCTCTTAAAAAATAAGAATAATGAGGGAACTGCACTGACTGCGCTTCAGGGGAAATGATAAGGAGGTTCGGGATTGGTAATACAGTTCGTCGGAGAATTGTATTCACTGAACCAGAATCGCCTATTTGCACAAAGTGAATCGAAAAAGTGAAAGCAATGCTTGAGTGCGAATTTGAAAACAATTTATTCGATTTAATTTTTTACAGAACCAGAATCGGCCCCCTGTATTTAGATTTTTGTTGCAAAAAGAATCATTGCTACTTATTGCGGAGGTGTCACCAGCTACATTTGGTAATTTTGCTTCCACAATCAAGCATTGGCCAATCAAATAATCCAAATGTTTTTCTGCGAACTTGTCAACTCTGTTTGCTTCATTAATGACTTGTGTTTTTAATTTATTAAATTCACCCTCGAGAGGTGTGCTCTACGCGGGTACTCTCCCAAAACCAAATTTGTCCACATAGATTAAACTCCACAAAGGTATAGTAGCTAAGAAGATAAATTTAGATTTTGAATTTTTTATATCAAGTTAAGAAATCTTACCTGCGTCCTTTAGGAGTCTATTTACTAACTTAGGCATATAATATGGAGTAGGAGATGTTCCAGTTTGTATCGTAATAGTTTGTATATTATCCATCTATGGTTTTCAGCCACCGAGCCCACCAATTCGAACGAATTTTGGTTTTGTCACTTTCTTCAATATCTGGTACATTTTCTTCTTCTTTTACTTGGCTAATAAGACTGTTACCGGTAGAAAAACCTTTTAGAAATAGTATTTGCTCCGAGCATTCTGTTCTCTCATTTGATTCGAGCACCCTTCAATCTCAGATTGACAAACTATTAACAATGCTCTTAAAATTAGTTTGGAGTCTCCTTCATCGCGAGATATTATCAGTTGGCCAATTGACGACAGATAAAACATTCTTGCTGGCTTTGAATACTTTTTGAATTCCATGGAGTAATTTTTAGTGTGCAACATCGATGCGAACAAAGCAGGTCGGAGTTTCTTTCTGATATGCATCTGCATACTGCTCTATGGTAAAGTTTCCTGTAAATTCGCGTATGACTGCAGTCAATAGGGCCCTTGATCCATCCGTGATAACTTCTTTTGGGTAAGGAGCACCGAGCATTGACCACTTCATCCACCAGGATCTAATGCTTGTTGAAGAATGCGTTTCTGACAGATACTGGGATACTGTCACTTCCACATAGAGTTACATATCCTGACTTGCGGAGGATTTTGTAAATATTCAGTTGGTGGGACGTCATATAAAAACATAAAAAAGCTTGTGTCCAATATCGTGTATTGTATTTGCCTTAATAAACTAGCATGTCTATTGTCTAAGGCACGTATAGGATCCGGATCTAGAAATTCGTTGGCAGTTTTATCATGATTTGCTTTATGCAATATATTTGAATCGTAAAGAAAAGGTGCTTCGGGTCTTCCAGGGGCCATAAGCTGCCCGAAAGGCTTCAATACTTGTATGGCACAATAATTTTGTCACTTCCACTCTCCAGGCACCTCTCACATTGCGCTTCCGCACTGTTTTGAAACTTTTCACGCACTGTTTTGGACCTTTTATTGCAGAACACTCAATTTTGATACAATTTTCATGATTGGTTAAAATTCCTTTTAAAATAGAACCACATTTGCAGTAACCTAAAGAATGAATAAATTTTACTTTTTTTAAGTTTAAGATTTGTTAATCGCTTTGTTTATTAACATAATTAATACTTCATATTATTTTCATAAATATTTTTCTCATCTTTATGTAAGTTGCAAAAAACAAAATTAGTTAAGGTTTATTTATACGAAACGGTTAACATTGACATAATTCATAGACCGAATTCTTTGAAGAATATGACAGAAGTTTCTTAAATCTTAAAATTAATTACAAAATTCATTCTTGCGCAACAAATTATGATTTCAAAACCTTCAATTTCTGAAAAAAAATTCTAAAATTCAAATTTTTATTTAAATTTTGACCGTTACATATGGGAATGACGTCTTATTTTAGCGGAAAAAAAATTATGCGAGCTACAAAATCGGGGCTTACGTGTTTAATTAAGTTTAGGGAAACTTCAAATTCTTGCAAAAAAAATTGTATTTTCTCATTTTTTTAGATTTTGGAAGCTCAATTTTTGAGCTAACTTGAAACTTTAATATAAAAAAAAACAATTAGAGCTACAAATGTCTACTTGATGGACAAAGATAGCATTTAAAAAGTTACAATTTCTGGCAAAATTTTTCCGAAAATCTCATTTTTTAGATTTTGTCCGTCAACTTCCGTTTTATATCAAATGACCGGAAATGCAAATAAAAAATGATATATAAAAGCAACAAAATGTATTCTTGCGCAACAAATTAGCATTTATAAAGCTTAAATTTTTAACACCAAGAGAATTATTGTTTTCGTATTTTCGTCCGCTAACTTCAGACTTATTTTGGCGGAAACTTGAATATAAAATAAACCAATTGAGCTATAAAATCGAGGTTTTCACAACTCAAGAGTATTTAAAAAGCTACACATTTGGGTGTCAATCAAACTTCAAAATTCGTATAATTATTTTAGATTTTGTCCGCTATCTTCAGACTTATTTAAGCGGAAACTTGAATAACTACGAAACTATGTGAGCTAAAAATGTTTGGTTTGTGCCAGAAATTAGTATTTTATTGCCTTCAAATTCAGACATCGAAATATTTTAAACTCTCATAAAAAAGTAGTTTTAGTAATTTTCAATTTTGTCAAGAACTACAAGACATAAATCATTCGGTTTTTTTTTGTTCCATTCAGAAATGATATCATATACATTGATCACAAAAAGCCAATTTAGCACTTCATTTCACAATTTTGAAAAAAATTGCTTTAAACATTTGTGTTCATTTTTTAATCAACATTTTGAGTTTGCATGTGAATTTCTCAAAAACTATTGACATAAATAATTTAATTTAAATTTATCATTAAAGAATAGATTTCTGGCTTTGGAAACCGGTATAGTATACTTTATTGTAAGTGTTGCCGTTGTTTTTTAGTATTTTTTTTCGTTTTAAGTCATTTGTTTCTTAAATTGCCCCTACCTCCTAAACGGGTCGAGATAGACCCCCCATCCCATAAGTTTGTTTTTGACCTCTCTACAAAAAAAAACCGTTATCAATTTTTGGCGCCAAAGTCATCGTACTCCCCACAGTTGTTATATCAGACTCTTTTCATTTTGTATTCCTAAAAAATAATTTGCGGAAGGAGGAGATGAGAAATTAAAATCTCCCCTTGTTTATTTTTTCAGCAACAGCAAACATTACCTTAAGTTGAATACATATTCGGCTGTTTCCTGCTAATATTTAAATTCAAAAATAATAATGTTGAAAAACATAAAAACGTCCTTCATTATGACATCTAGTTAAAACCGAGATAAAAGAAAAGCAAGCAGAAAAAAAAAACACCAACAAAAATAAAATAAAATAATTCCTTCCAAGAAAATTCCAAGCTTGTGTAATTTCTTTTTCTTGGTAAAGCCTACCGGTTTCAATTTAGAGAAGATATTCTTTCCCACGCCACACCTTGACATAGCCATGATGCCTTATACTTTAGATGAGTTCCCCTGAAAAAGTAATTATAATTTAAAAAAAAAAGAAATAAAATAAAAATAAATACCAAGTAATCTTGGAAAAGCTATGCAAGAGCGGAAGCTTTCATCCGTATACTGTATATGGTTGTGTGAAAGATTTCCTTAAATCAAACTTCGACTCTACAGCATTATAATATAGCAAAAAGATTCTCGGTACTTGTTTTTTCTGTGGACAACAACGCCTTGAATTTTAGTTATTCTGAAAAGTTGACAAAGGACATTAATGCTTGCGAACAACAAGGAATTTATGAAAATAAGTCATAAGCAAAATAATGTAATCCTTTTATTTCCCTGGGTTTGGATTTCAGTTTTAATTTTATACAAGTAGTCAGGAAAATTTACCAAGAAAATATGGAAAAGTTATAACCATTTGGCCGAAACTCAAGTAAAAACCTATTAATAAAATCCCAAAATAACAATATTGGAAATTTTTTGTGACCTTGAGTTAACTTTAGGTGAACAAAAATATAAATTTTTGTTTGCTTTTATAGTATCCTAATGAAAGAAAGTGGTTAAATCCTGCAAAAGAAAGTTTTTAGAGCTTCATTGCAGCTCGACAATAATGGAAATGCAATGTGGTTTACAAAAAAATCTCAGAAGCTTACCATTTTTCAGGTTTCTTCTCACTGTTGTAATGTTATAGTCGACGTTATGGCAACAATTATTTGAGCTATAAGATCGAAAGAGTGAGAAAGGTAAAATAAACTTTTGTGAGGGCGCGTCAGAAGGCGGAAATTTTTCAGTGGGCATTCCTTGAAGGTTCCATTCTTCAACACGTGTAAAACACTCACCAAAATGAATTTGATGGTTCAGAATTCAGGGGTGCCAACATGTAATTTGATACAATCGAGTTGAGTCGATACAATCGAGGATAGATTCCTAATTTTGTTCAATCGAATCGAAAATAGTCGACCGAGTTAAATTAGGAACTGCCTATCCTCGATTGTATCAATGAACTCGATTGTATAAAAGTTACGTGCTAGACCCCTAGATTTTATTGAAATAAGACCGAATTAATGGGCGTGGCAGAAGGCGAATATTCAAATCTGCAAATAAAATAGGTGTGGGAAAGCTTTATATAGCTAACTAGTATATTTACCCGAACAGTTGGCTTCGCTAACTGTCACACGATGTATGTGCAAGACAATGTATTTGCAAGACAATGTATTTGCTACACAATGTATTTGCAACACAATATATTTGCAACACAATGTATTTGCAACACAATGTATTTGCAACACAATGTTTGTTATAACGCCATGTATTTGCAACACAATGTATTTTGCAACACAATGTTCCAACACAATGTTTCAATACAATGTATGTTGCAACAGAAAGTATTTTGCAACACAATGTATTTTGCAACACAATGTATTTTGCAACACAATGTATTTTGGAACACAATATATTTTGCAACACAATGTATTTGCAACACAAAATATTTGCAACACAATGTATTTATTTGCAACCAATGTATTTGTAGCACAATGTATTTGCAACACAATGTATTTTGGAACACAATATATTTTGCAACACAATGTATTTGCAACACAAAATATTTGCAACACAATGTATTTATTTGCAACCAATGTATTTGTAGCACAATGTATTTGCAACACAATGTACCTATTTGCAACTCAATGTATTTTGCAACACTATGTACTTGCAACATGTATCTCTGTATCTCTTGGTTCAGTATTGACCTACTTTTCTACCTCAAGCCTGATAATTCACCTTAATTTTAGGAAATTAACCTTGAAAATCTGACCATTGTTACTCCATCTAGGCTACCTTTTATTCCAGTAACTCACTTAGTTTCACCTTAGTTGATAAAAATCGATTGCGGGTCCCCTGCAGCGCTCACGCAACTCCGTTGCTCCGCTTAGGGTATGTTCAGTCGCCAGGCAGGCGCCCAAGTCAACAGTTTTCTCGGAGAAAGGTACCTTTGGGTGAACCGTATGAATTGTTTTGCTAACTTAATATAGGTTCACTGTTTAGCCGGATAGGTACATACTTAATTAAAATTTAAAAAACTTGACCTTGAAAATCTGACCATTATAACCGAAGTTATACTTGCCACGTCAATCACTTGACTTCACTTTGCATGATTCTAAATTATTGCTTAGTCGATTTGATGGTTAGGTAGGTAGATAGTAGATACCTAACAAATATAATTATACCTAGGTACCTACTTTAACACACTGTCGTTTAAGAATACCTATAAGATTAGAAGATAATTATGAATTTATATTATTGCAAATAAACAATACAAATATATCACAAACTTTTGTATGTAACTATGTATATGCGTTAACTGACATTATACCTACCTAGATACCTCTCTTAATTTTAAGACCTTAATCTTAAAAATCCTATCATTAGAAAAGAAACCAACCAAATCAACCCTTTTCTATTAATTCACATACCTACATTATGTGCTTATATAGACACATACATATAGATGTAGGTATGTACATAATATGTATTTTAATATCCATGTCAGCGAAATCGATTTTTTTAAATCAACGTCGAAATCATTCACCTTTTTTAAATACCTACCTACATTTTCATATGATTTCAATTATTATTTTTATTATTATAAATAACTCAAAATAAGTTAGCCTACCATTTAACCTTTATTTTAAGATTAATTTAAGACCTAAATCTTACAGATCCGATAAGTAGAACAAAAGATATAAGCCAACTAAAAAATATACTCTACCCACATCATAAATTTCCTTAAAAGGTTCCAGTACACGTGCATGAACATTTTAAGGCATCAACCTTAACGATCCGATCATAAGAACAAAAGTTATCAGCCAACCAAACCAACCATGAGGGGACTTTTAGTATTGTTGTGCATGAAAAAAATACCTACAACCAACGTGCTGCCTGCATAATATTTAATAATATATATACCTACATGTATAGGAAATTATGATTTTTTGTTGCACACACTCGACCATCTTTAGAACAGCCATCTCCTTCCCACCAGTGTATTGATATAGGAAAGTTTTTTTTTTTGTTTTATTGTATTCCTCTTTGTTTTTACGTTTGCCTCGATGAAATTTTTTCCCGAAAATATTATTTCATGTTTTTAGTATGAAATTTTGAAAGGTTTTGAAAATTTTTTTGTTGCTCTAACTCGACTGTCATTGTGGCTTTAATTTAAAGTTCGAATTTTAAAAATCGGACAATTGGTTGTGAAGATATAAGCATTTGAATGAATGGAAAAGGGGTGTTTTTGAAATTTAACAAAAATTGGACAATTCTCCACTGAGACACGATGGTTGGCAATGAATAAAAACCCCATTTTTTTGGTGTTTTGCGAGATTTTTCAAACTATTTCTTTTTAAACTATTGTGAAGGTCGTGTGGGGTGTACAATTATGAATGATGTATCAAATTAATTGTGTATTTTCGTAGATGCGATTAAAAGAAAAACTAATCGTATGGGTGCAATAACTAATGAGTTATGAGGTGATTAATAAAACAACAGAAAACATGTCAAAATGTGTGTTAAAAAATTTTGAAAAATCTAAAATTTTTATAATAAATGTAACTCAATTATATGTATGAGGTGTATGATTTTGAGATTTTTTAAAGAAGCGGTTATTTTTTAAAAATTAAAAAAGTAGTAAAAATTGTGTTGAAAAAATGTAAATTTTTGAAAGATAAAAAATGATGTTAAAAAAAAAAAAAAATCAAAATTTTGTAAAACATGGATAATTTTTTTTTGAAAAACCTTTCCAATGGTATTTTATTTATTAAAATCGGATTACCCCCTGATTTATTGGAATTATGTAATTTGTGAAGTTTGAAGTATAAAAAATTTTATATCTCGCTTTGTAGATTTTATAGAATTTATTTTTAAATTAATAAAGTTCTGGAAATTTAATAATGCATTTAATAAAAAATAAATGAAAATTGTAGAACTTACCGTTTGAAAGTTAGTTTTTGAACCTTTGACCAATTTTACCTTATTTTACCCTATTTATAATGGGAATTTTAAAAAATCCTCTCTTAGTGCTCACTTACATAAAATTTGTAATATAAAAAAAATAATAAAATATTTTAAAAACTTATAGTATAAGCTGTGCGTTGATAGCCTAAAAATGAATGAATAAGTGATGCAGTGAGCGATTCTTTCTTTTATATAGTTAATTTTCCTAAGCATTCCATATTTATAAAGTTTATTTAGACAACATAACATTTTTTTAAAATGGTCGTGGCAATAGGCGAAATTTAAGAATATTAATTTTTGTTACATTCGTTATCCTGGGTCTTCACTAGAAATGAACCATTGCAAAATATGTGTTATGTCGTCAAAATTTCTTGTGGAGGCCACTTAATATGTCAAGAAGATTTTTATTTTCAGACATAAATATCTTCATTTATATCTTGTCTTCGCAGAAGAAATAAATGTGGACATAAATTAACTTTTAGTGCGGTAATAGTGCGAATAATGCGGTGCTTGCTCGGCGGGGACAAGATTACAATTAAAATATTATGAAATAATTTGCCCACTCAGCGAAGAAATAAATACTTCTGAAATTATTTCTGAAATAAAATTAGAAATAAAAATTGCTTGTGGAGCCAGGGGGTTATTACGCTTGAAATTTTCATCAAAATCAAGTGGTTTCAGTTTAAATAGGATTATTTACATTTTCCAAAACACCTACATGGCTCATACGTGCCACGATGAACGAGATATTTCAGGGCATGGCTTGTTAATTGTTATTAAATGCCTTCAAACTTCTTTCTTTTGGTTTATTTTATATTGCAGATCTATACGAATAAACCACAAACACTTGATAAGCTAAAAGTCCAAATATCTTGCGCTATCCAGCAAATTCAGTCAAATTTATGCGACGAAGTCATTAAAAATTGGACATACCGAAGAAGTGTAATCAATCAAAACAGCGTCAGATATTCAAACGATGACATATTACATATCTTATGCCATAACATATTTTTTCAAACTAAAAAAAAAAAATGGATATCGCACACACAGCTTGTATTATTAAAATTTAAAAATCAAACTTGCCGGTTTGAAAGACCCTATTTACATTTTGTAATCTTTTATACAAAAAGTTGTTTTGGGTATAAAATGTGTATACATTTTTCTTCTTAAACTTTATAAATACCTATATACCAGCACAAAAATTAACTAGCTGTAATTGACGAAGGATGATGCTAATATTAACCCACAAGATATGCATCTATATTTAGGTACATACGTGGATCGTGTCCTTTCAAATGTATGTCGGATATTAATGTCACAAATAAAATAAATCACAACACCAAAACAAACCCACTCCTTTTTCACACAATCTTAAATCTGGATTCTGCCTGGATGTCCTTTTTTTGGCATGGTTTATCCCTTGCCTTGTATGTTTTTCAAGGTTTCTTCTCTATACACATTTATATGCCAACAAAGTGACCCACTATACTTCTTAGCCAAAGAGTCGATTTATCATTCCAAGAGAATTTCCAATCCATAAGCGCAATAAATTTTGGTAGGTATATTTTTTTTCTCCATTCGTATCCTATTTTTGAGTATATGTAGGTATATTTAGGTATCCCAAACTTGTGTGGTTGGCCACCCGAATGTGTTTTAAGCCGGGTCAGGTCAAAATTCACATAAAGAAATTTTATCCATTCAAGTAGGCACAATTCGATTAAATTTCCACCCTAGAAACTCTCACTCTAAAGATAGAATATACGAGAAGACAGAAGAACAGAACATATAATAAAAGGACTGACTATGGCAAAGTAGATAGGTATAGGTACAAGTATTGATTCGATTTGATATATCCTTGGGTTGGGATATACATATAATATGTGGACTCTTTTCGGAGGAGGCAAAACTGTTTTCTTGAATGTGTATTGTACCTATAATATACGCTGTCGCATTCAATTTGAAGTTCTTGCAATTTCAGACTTTTACTCTCACTCTCAATGGTCTAGTTCTTCAAGGATGTGTGTCTGTGGTGTCTATTGATAAATTGTGATTGGTTTTCGAGACAGTCCTCTTACTTTGTGGTGTGTGCTCATCGTTGTTAGTTATTGATTAAGTTTTGGGTTGACGGTTAATGGTGTGTGATTTATTAAGTGTTGTGTGTGGTATTTGTCGTGTTAAAGATTTCAATTAATTATGCTGCTCCGATAGAGTTTCTCTAGGAGTTTGCTCAAAAGTTTTGATTTTCAAATTTTGTAAATTTTTATATGTATGGATTTGTTATATTTTGAATTAATTTTCAATTCCTGTGGCTTTAAGGAAAATTTGTTTTTTTTAATTTTCATTTTATAACTTTGTCATACATGAACATAAAAAGGGCAAGAAGGCATCGGTTTCTTGGCAAACAAAATCGAAGTTCTTTATTATCAACACTAACTATTATGGAAAAGTCAAAGAAAATATATGATTTTCGTCAAACTGCCTGTCGGTATGTGGGTCCAGCTGTAGATAAGGATTTAAATTTGCTTGAAATTTCATACTGGCTGGGGGATCAACTGACTAATTTTAAGATGGTATCAGCATGAGACAAGGACAAAACACTGCCGCTTCTACTTTACTTTGGACAATGCTAGCTTAAAAAATCGTAGAAGTAGTTTTTAAGGAAAAAAAATATGCAAGCCTTATTTTTGTGATTAAAAGCAATATGTAATGTAGGTAAATATTAAATAAAACGCGTCCGTAAAACCCGTCCGGCAGTAGCCTACCCATTCGCAGTAGGATTCTGCGTCTGCTCTTATTGGCAGTAATTCTACTGTGGATGTTGTATTTGTAACTTGTGTAAAATCCTACTGTACTGTGAATAGCTTTCCCAAAAAAACACGACTAAGGTATAGAACAATTTTCTTTTCAAAAGCATTGCTGTTATTCGCGAAAAAAACTCCTTCACTGCTTTAATTCTGGATAACGGCAATACTGAGAGGTATTTATGGTTGAAAATGAATTTTTGATTTAAGCTGCCTAATGATGGAAAAAGCTCGTAAAGCAGGTTCAAATCCCAAATAAAAGCTGAAAATTGTTATGCAAACTTCACAGACGCGATTTTTAGCAAATTATTTTTTAGATTTCTATTTTTTTTTCTCTCAGTAAAAAAGTATAGGAAAACTGTATAGATTTTAAAGATCCTTATACGGTTAAATCCCTTTTCTGTTCATTTGTACGACCTACTCTTGAATATTGCTGCATTGTATGGTATCCTAACACTGTAAAAAATATTAACAGGATTGAGAGGGTTCAAAAAAGTTTTTTGAGATTTGCTTTGAGAATTTTTTTATTAACAGGAAATGTGATATAAAGATGTAAAAGTAAATGTTTAATGTTAGGAGTTGAGATTCTTGAGAGGCGAAGAAAAAATTAAAGTGTAAAATTTGTCCGTGATATTTTATGTTTTTCTATAAAAAGTTATTATCTTCTTTCTAAAATTCAGTTGTATGCACCCTCAAGATCCTTAAGATCAAGAAATTTTGTGTATGTAGCACATCATTCAACTTTATATGGGCAGTATGTGCTTATTTCTAGACGTATAAGTTTATTCAATACTTTTTATGAAGATGTTGACATTTGTATGCCCAGAGAAAAAATTAAAAATATTCTTATGTTAAGTAAAAAGTTTTAAAATTATTAAATTAATTGTGTATGTGTATATATTATATATATATTTATATTATTAAAATTATGTTTTATTTATCATGTATTTTTAAGTTTCAATGAAAGATCTGTTGATGTACTGGATCGTAGATTAAATAAATAAATAAATATGCAGCTGCATAATATAGCTACATAATTCATTTGAGAATTAATATCATTCGAATATATTAAATTTCCATAGAAAAACTCTAAAATGCCTAAGTGCTTCTTGTAAAAATATATAGGTATATCTACCAAAATGAACATAAAATACCTTTGTGCATTATACAACTTATAATATGAACGTTACATTTTGTTCCTATCGTATATGGTGCGTTTACATTTACTACACAAAATGTATCCTCATGGAAAAAAACTACAGCATATAGTTTTTAATGAGTTCACTAAAAGCATATTAATAAAGTTTCATATTGCAAAGGCTTTCGCTGCATTAAAGCAAATGAGTAAGTTCACTTACCTTGTATAATGTATTCCGTATATACGTAACTGAATTTAAACTTGAAAACTGACGAGGACATGTTCTAGTTTTGATTTTGCAAACAAAAATAATGTTTTAATAACATGTAGGTGTACTTATGTATAGGTACACACAAAAACAGTAAATTGCAATATTTATACTGTAATAGTATGCACCTACACAATAGACAAAAATTTGTTTAGTGAATAATTTTATGCAATTAAATTAGGTACCTTCTTTGTTATTATTTACTTTAACTTTTGTTTTAATTTGTATCTGTTACATGGACATTCTTTAAAAATGGATTAAAGAATAAAGATCCAATATGGATTCGGAAATATTATACCGATCTGTAATTCGCTTTTTACTTGCTTAATAGGGCAAGTATTTGTTTCGTGTACAATCAAATTTTACAGTTGTAATCAAAATTAACCAATTTACGATGTTGATAATGATGATGACGAAAAAGTGTGTTTCATCATACCGCCTGTAATCAATCTGTGCTTCTGTAATTTGAGCTAGAAGAGCCTAAATTAAATTTTGTTGGTCATTTGTAAAAAGAACATTCGAAACACCACTTATTCTTCGGTTCCAACCCTCTTTTTTAACCCTCGTTTTCAACGACACCCTTACTGTTGATTCACAAGAGACAGCTAATTTGCTTGAAGCACATTGCGCTGTCAATTCGACCTTGCCTGAAAGTATCATGACTCCTCCTGTACTTGAGAGTCTAAACAGTTGCAAGAAATCTGAAAGATCTTGATATACACAAATCCGCTGGCCTGGATAGCATCCCACTCATTGATCTGAAGAGGTGCAGCACAACACTTATCACCAATAGAAACAGTGTGGGTGACAGTATGCAACCATGCTTAACCCCACTTTGGATTTCAAACTCCTCTGACAACCTTCCTTTATACAGAACGAGAAATTCGGATCCATCATGTAGTCTTGAAAATAGCAATCTATTTATCTGGGTGGGATGCCCCTCCTGCACACAGCAAACCAAATAAATTCTCTATTTACACGTTCGAACGCCTTTTCAAAGTCGATGAACAGCAGGATCGATATTCAACGCACTGTTTGATGATGATCCGCAAGGTGTGGTCCACACGGGAAGATCCAGTGCGGAATCCTGCTTGTTCGGCGTCGAGTGTGGCTTCGAGGTGGTGTTTTATTCTTGGCTACTGCAGGTAGCACGCATATCTCTCTCCAGTCTTCGTACTGCTTAGTCTTCTTTTTTGGGAGCTTGACAATCATTCCCTTTTTCCGATCTTCAAGAAAGCTCTCTGGTACCTATAAGGTTCTCTTAATGAGTTGGTACAGTAGCTAACACCATGTTGTTGGGACTGTCGTAAAAGCTCTGTGGGAATACCGTCAAGTCCAACCATTTTGTTTTTCTTCAGTGCTTTGATTGCGGTAATTAATTCATCTCTACTGGGAAATACAGTTCGAATTCGGGAATTTGTTACTTCGGACTGCTCGTATTGTTACTGTCATTTTGTTTTTATGAACACAAATGGGAACTACTACAGTACAAATGCAAAGATAATGCAGTCTATTTTTATTTATGAACGCAAATCTTGCAGGACTGCTGCATTTTTACATTTATGAACTCGACCAATGTCTACAGTAGGTATCGCCCACTCTTTATCGAAAGTGTTTTGATACAAATTTGTCAGAAATATTTATATTTAGTCTATCCAAAGTTAACTCATCAAATTCTATGAGTTAATTCTGGGATCTTAAGTGACTGAAAAATATTTTTCAGGAGCTAAATCGGGCACTGAAAAATTGGGCCTAATGACCCAGCCACCTCTTTCGTTGGCTTTTTACTTTTATGTCTATAGATTGGTGTTGCTGAACAGCTCGCACAATTAGTTTTTGTACCTTCTCCCCCTCTCGCATTTTATGCAGACGGGACCGAAAATCACACATCACCTCTCTAAACAACCTAAGTCCAAAAGCGTTCTTATATACACCTTTGACAAGGTCCATCTTTCTGCACCATAATAGCCAGGAGCGGAATGATAAGCGACTTACAAAGGGACCAAGAGATAGTTTTGTTGTTCAAGCTTTCGAAGCCCGCAGAAGCAGTTATTCGTAACAGTTATTCATCATTAACTGTTTTCTTAATTTCAGTTTTTTTCTTCTTATATTTAAATAAAAGAAGACAAATCTTTGGGTATATTTTAAATAAAAACTTTATCCTAAAGGTAGGAAAAGTAAAATTGCTTTTTTCGGAATTAAATTTATCGTCTCTTAACACATTGTTTGTAAATGGAATAAGCATATATGTATGTAGTTACAAATTCATTATAAATAAATTAAATTTTATACATCTCGATGGCTTAATTCAACTCTCTTGATGGGTCTTGATAGAGTTTGACCCATTCTCCCCTAATTATTTTTTCACAATTTTCGACAGACAAGATATCCAGTTATCGTTGAAATTTTTGCTAAAAATGGTGTTATTAATTTCAAACAAATGTTTCTATTGTTTCCTTCCTCCCTTTTTTCATTTCTTAGATTAATCCACCTGGCTGTGAATATATATATCGCAATCTTGTTGGTTTTGTTAACATTTAGCACAAAGGTAATGGTGTAATTCCCAACACGCAAACCATAACACCCATTTAACCGCATAGTGATTTTATGTTTATGTCGGTATTTGTTTTTTTTTTTTTTTAAGGTCGCAATCGTTTTTCCCACACAGCTGCGTCAAAACGTGCGGAAATTATTAAGACAGGATTATGGGGCGGAAAGTGGGTTTTAACTGCTGGTCACAGTTTAAAAATCGCTTCTTAACCTATTAATGGAATGAATCTTTGGTATATGATGGGGATTTTCATCGACATTAATCCCAAAGCACAAATCACAATTAAGTATAGGTCAATATAGACTTGTGCAAGTGCAAATAAAAGCGGAAACGATTGTTATCAAATTTGATTATTTATTACAGCACTCACTTTATATTTTAGGGTTTGAGGTTAAGATCGAATTAAGTTAATTTGAGAGAAATAAATTTTGATATTTAATTAAAGGGTAAGGGAATAGAGGAAGTGTGGTAGACAAAAGAAAGGAATGTAAAGGAAAAGGGACTCACTATAAGCCATCTAGGTCAATCTTACCTCAATCCGGAAAAATAGAACAATTCGTGTTTTACCTTTGGCTTCAACATTATTTGCTTTGAACTTAAGTTTCCGGAACAAATTTATAGGTAAATGTATTGAAAATATCAGCTCCTACAAGATGTTACCTCATTGATTATATGGGGTCGAGGAGGGAAGTAAAATTGGATTTATTTCCTTTTAACTGCAATTAGTCCTGCAAACAATCAGATGGTCCTTATAATAAGTGTTTGTTTTGGTTCATAAGCGTTGAGAAAGTGGGAATTCTTAATGTGTGGAGATAATTTGTATAATTTATTAAGTGTAATGGCGGGGAAGAATATTCACCAAACATATACATAAAAACATTTGCTTTGTTGCACAGAATTTTACCTGAAAGTCTGTTTTTGAACAACACAAAATAATTAACGAAAATATTTGGCAAAATTGACATGGTAAAGGGTATGCGACAAGTTCCAGTGTATTTTGACTTTTGAATGTATAGGTACTAACATAGGAAAATTTAACTTTTTTAAATACTAAAATTGTTTTCTGTTAAAAACATGTAATAGGTATGTTTATTTACTCGCCCACGGGATACCTTGGTATTCCAAATCTACCCAAAATGTTTGTCTTTACTTTTTTCTGGCACGAAAATGCCATGAGCTTTTGATTTTTTTAATTTTATTTATTTAATTTTCCCGCCAGCAAAAATCTACCCGAAAATTTTACCTACTGCCTTCTCTTGCTTGTCAAACTAATGATAATTTTTGTTGTCAAATCAGAAGCATCTGAAATACGTTTCCTTACTTTTCATTTCTGGTCAAAAATTACAACAACAACATCAAAAAGCCCAAGCTCAAACTTTTTAACGAACTTTTCCCCAAACTTCTCCAAAACAGTAAAGAAACAGACCTAATATATGCTATCTCAAATTGTAATTTAGATGACATCTGCTATCGAAGAATGTAAATAATTGACATTTTCTTTTTCAGACTGTGTTAAAGTGTATTTAATTACCGCAGGCTGTAAATAAATGATATCTGAGGCAGTAATTCATTGACATCTGCTATATCAGACTGTAATTTAGTGACGTTCATTTTCTCAGACTGTAATTTAGTGACACGTGCTATCTCAGACTGTAAATAATTAAAATTTTCTTTTTCAGACCAACTCCATTTTAATTGGTTTTATTCTTTCGATTCCGAAGCAGGACTGTTTACCTCCGCCAGTCAACCTCTGCCAGTTTACCTCCGCCAGTTTACCACCGCCAGTTTACCTCCGCCGGTTTACCTCTGCCAGATTACCACTGGACAGTTTACCACCGCCACTTTACCTCCGCCGGTTTACCTCGAGAGCGGGTAAGGTACTCCGAAATTTAACATATTCCGGATTACAAAGAATGAATGAGAATGAGAAGTATTTTAGTGCTGGCGAACAACGTCATCTACTACTTCCAAGTTTTGGTACTAACTGGGCACTTTGCTTCAAAATTTTGTCAATTTCAAAGCACCCTGTAGCAAAAAATAGGTAGTTCTACGTCACATTTCACACTACCTTACCTGCTCTCGAGGTAAACCGGCGGAGGTAAAGTGGCGATGGTAAACTGTCCAGAGGAAAACTGGCAGTGGTAAACCGGCGGAGGTAAACTGGCGGTGGTTACCCGGCGGTGGTAAACTGCCAGAGGTAAACCGGCGGAGGTAAACAGTCACGTACCGTTCGATTCCGTCTGTGATATTTGTTCTTCGCCTTATCTCATCGTTTTTGATTCTTTGAATAGTCCTTATGTTAGGAGGCAGTCGTCTTTCTATTTTGACTTGACATACTCTCAATTTTGACTTGACATACTCTCAATTTTTCAGGAGAATTTGAAGTACTCGACTGCATTTAAGTTAATTTTATTACCTCAGACTGTAAATAAGTGACATCTGATATCTGTGGCAGTAATTCATTGACATCTGCTATCTCCAACTGTAATTTAATGACGTCTTAGACTGAAGAGGACACTTCTATCTCAGTTATTATTGAGAATAAAAATAACCTCGAATACACTTAAATTTCTTCAGTTTTTTGGTAAAACCCTTGACTCGACGAGCATAACTAACCGTATGATACAAAATGGCGCCATAGCAGGGATATCATTTATGTTGATTCACAAACTATTATATCTTTAGAATTGTGGATATGTTTCTTACAACCATAAAATGTATAGGGTTATAGGGTTGTATAGGGTTTTCACTAAGCGTTTACTATCTTTAAATTTAAATAAAACAAAGTGTGTGTGAGGTAAATCTTAATTTGTATTCTTTTGAAAGTCCTATCGATGCCATTATGTATGAAATATAACATCGTTCAAATGTCCGCTTCTCATGTGTAGCGCGCATCCGAAATGTCCAGTTTTTCTTGACTGGCGCATAAATCAGGCTAAATTTGACCTGAAGTCTGTTTTGGAACGATATAAAATAATTTAGGAAAATATTTGCAACTGACACATGGACTGGATTGTGGTTAATCTAGTAGCTGGCTTTTAGGGCCAAAACATTTTCAAAGGAATGCGAGCAAAGTTATCAAATTATTACAGTCGAAGAATATATTTCTCTTGTCCCAGAAACTAGTGCACACTATGTGGGACATATAGATGTCCCCTATCGATGGGAAATTTAAAAGTGACTGCGAGTCCATATTCAGTTTTTTATGCACGCAAGATATTTTGCAAGACAAAATAAGAAAGTTAAGTTTCACTTCACCCCAGTGGGCATATTTCGGACACCCTGCAGAGTTTCTTATCAAGTCGCGCGAAGCTTGTTAATGTACGAACATAAAAACTGTTATAACTGTTATAAATTGGCTTTTCTTTAATCCCTTCCTTAAAGCCCTTCCACACTATCCCACTGAGTATTAATACAATATGCCTGTTTGGTAACTTTTTTTTCAACAAATTTCCCAAAAACTGATTTTTTATGGTTTTTTGACAGAAATTTGTGAAATTTTGTGAAAACTTGTGCAAATTCGCAAGAAATTTCACGTCACCAAATAGACCAAATATGTAAAATTGAAATCGGGAACGAATTCCATGCTACTGCCAAATTTGTGGGAGAGAAATGCCTTTTCATTTTTTTACCACACACAAGAGTTTAATTGAACCTCAATAAAAATGTGATGAAATGTGTGATAGAATTAGAACCTTTTCTAAAAATTCTCATGTTTTAACACATGTCAAATCGTGTAGGCTGGAATATCATGCTGGTGTTGTGTTAGATGGGCTCTCTTATTTTGTTTACACACTATTATAAAGGGTGTTTTTTTTAGACGTCTGGTTTTCAATCTGGCAATACTTTTTTCGGAGTTTGTCTTTTTGACAGCTGTCACTTGATTTATGATCAGTTTGGTTTACCATTTCATAATTAATAGACTTACTCCTGAAATTTATTGCCAAAATAATGGTTTGGTTAGCGCGACGCATCGCGCGCTGCGTCCAATATTCAGTCGACATAATCCGCCAGCAGAGTAATTCGAGCAATCATGGAACGGTTTCGCACCACGTTTACTCTAGTGGATAATATCCTCAGAGACGCCGCGCCGTACAGTGCGCACTGCGCACAGAAGACGTTATTGCTGCTTTGGAGCAGAGTATCGAAGAAGACCCGAATGAGTCCATCCGCCATCGCGCGCAACAATTGGCCTCTTGGGCCTCTCGGCTGGAATTTATTCGAGCCAGCCTCTGTCTATATTTTGATCTTGGAATTCTAATACATATCTTAAAAATAAATAAAATAATAAATAATAAAATAAATAAATAAAATGATGCAGCAGAACCAATTACTTAAAATAGCTATGTTTCTGACCCTGTTATAGGTATACCTTTCAAAGAATAAAAGATTTCCTTTTTTTCCTCGATTTATAAGAGGATTTTAAAAATAGTATCCTCTTTCCTCTCAATTGCACCATATAAAAATTTGTATTCTTCTTTATTGCCAAAAACAAAGGTAATAGAATTTATTTGTGTGTTCTAGAACTGTCAGAGGGAAGTGAATAAATGCCACATTATTTTAATCTGTAATCCTGAATGAGATGGATGACTTTTTTTTTTTAATATTATAGAACAAGGATTTTACAAACCAAAACATAAAAAAAAAAAATGGAACGCCTGTAGCCAAGAAGTATTAGATGGGGCCGAATTGGTTTTTCTATATTACTTGAAGGGGATAGGAAATAAAAACGCCTTTTTTTGTTTATCCTTCCTATATACCTATAAGGAGAAATAACAAGGACGAGCAACGGTGCAAGGTTCTTTCACACTTTTTTTTTTATGCTGAAACAATAATGTTTGTTTCTTTTTTAAAGTGTGTCATAAATCAATTCAAATTTAAGACGAAAATATACATGGTAAAACTAAAATACCTATAACTACACTCTGTATTATTTGATTATACATATGTACTTTCGTATAGTTTCATTTTTTTTATGAAATGAAGTTAAAAACATAAATTTCTTTGATAAAAAATTGTTTTCACAGCAATTAATATTTTAGGAACTACCCGTAAACACAGCCCCCAACCTTGAGCACCAGTTCCTTATATTCATCCTATACGAACATGATTTAATGTATCTGTTACTGTAAATGTTCGATATATGGAAATCCTAGAATTTATCGGTAAAACTAAGAATTATTCAGCAACATATTTGGTAAAAGTAAGGAACGAAATGGTTCTTATGAGCTCTTCTGCTGCAATCCCAATGAAACGAGAAGATGGACGAGTTAATGCAGTTAATTAACTTGAATTCGTTGGAAGGTCGTAGAAAAATTTCCCAAATTCTATTCTATTTATTAGCTCTATGCTAATTTTTCCAAGCAGAAAGTCTATTTTGATTGGATTAAAAATTTCTGTTGAAAATATATGAACTCAATCAAGAGTATTCGAGTGTAAAATAAAATTTATTGAAGATATTGATGTCCTACAGTGTTCTGTTCAACCTATGAGAGGTTTATATTTATATAAGCGGGTATGGTAGATACAAATTTTGTTGTTTTAATATAAGCAGGGTGCAGGAACGATTTAAGATACCTCAAGTTTGAATTTCCTAAATAGATAGGTACTCTTATACATAAGTTATTGGTAAAGGCAAGGTATAGTTAATTTGATATAAACTTATAAGTATTTTTATTCGGTTTATTTAATTTTCTTCGCTTAAAAACTAGCATATTATTTGAACGAAACTAGGGATACAAAAATTTTTAACAATTTATGTCAGTTTAATTGCATTGAAAGTTTTTACTATAACGAGCTGCGCGCGACTTAAATTAAATATCAAATTTTCTGTTCTCATAGTTTCATGATTTAAACTGACTGAATTTTTTTCCTTGGAAACTCCTGATTCCATACCAATAAATCGCACCACATACTATTAAACCTGCTTCATGGGTTTCGTGGGGCTTCAAAACTGTTGTTCATTTCATGCAAATCTTGCTAAAAAATAATAGTTATTCTAACACTGCAAAATATAAATCCGGAAAAAACATAATAATAATATATCTTAAGGGTCTTCCAATATAAGGACTTCCGAACTTTGACAGCTGATAGTGGCCATATTATTGAAACTACATCTGTCAAATTGGCTGTCATTGTCGCTTCGCCAATTATAAGATCACCATAATCGTCCTATCGGGAGTACTATTCGCAGTGTGGTGGATAAATTTGCGTCCAAAGGTTCAGTAAACGAACAACCGACACCCGATACGTCGATGAAACGCAATATCTGCCGAAAAAATCGCCGCTGTCCGTGAGAGTGTGCAGGAGAATTCGATGCAGTCGATTTCGCGTCGCTCACAAGAACTCAGCCTTTTGCAGACCACAACTTGGCGAATTTTACGTCGTGACTTGGGCCTGCATCTGTACAAAATTCAACTGACCCAGGGGCGAGGAGCTGAAAGCAAACGACCATAGACAACGTCTGATCGCTGAATGGGCTCTGGAGCAGTTGGAAACTGACCCTAATTTTCATCAAAAAATCATCTTCAGCGATGACGCCCATTTATGGATGAACGGGTTCGTCAACAAACAAAATTGTCGATTTTGGGACTTTGGGGAATTCGGGGAAATCTACACCAGATCCAAGAGCGTCCAATGCATCCCGAGAAAGTCACTGTTTGGTGTGGATTTTGGGCTGGCGGCGGCGGCGGCATCGGTCTATTTTTCTTTTAAAACGACTTTGGCCAGGCCATCACCGTCAACGGCGAGTGCTGTAGGTCGATGATTGCCAATTTATTTTGGCCTGATTTGGATGATGTGGACACTAACGACATGTGGTTTTAACAGTACGCACCGGTGGCGCTACCTACCACAAAGCTCACACCACATTGGAAATTCTGCACAAGCGATTCGAGGCCATGGTCATTGGTCATCTCACGTGGAGGTAATGTGCAGAACTGGCCACCGAGATCGGAGATCGTTCGATTTCACCACGTTAGACTTTTCTTGTGGAGTTTTCTAAGGTCGCTGGTCTATGCGTATAAGCCACAAACTACAGCGTCCCTCAAAGCCAACTTTTTTATTACTATTATGGCAAGGTGGTGTAAACTGCAAAGAAAAAAGCCAACAAAAACATGAAAAATATACAAACACACACACAGACGTATAAGTATATAACCTGAATATTTCATTGTGATCCTGTTTGTTTTATTATGGGGATCTGATCCAGATCAGATCATGTGGATAATAAAATTCAGCTATTAATTCATTCCGGTCTCCGGATATGAAGGACTCTCTTTTTATTGTTGTGGGGTGCTAATTCTTAATAATTTCGAAAAAGAATTTCCAATCAACCCTCCTTGTTCTGCTGTGGAAACGATATTATAACCTCATATTCCAGAACTATTGGTATATACCTGCTATATATTTACATACATTTTCATTGCATTTATTTGTTTTGTTGCCAAAAGAACAAAAGAAAGATACTCCAATACTGCGTTCTTTGGGTAGCCGTATACATTCAATTTAGTTGTACATCGTGAACAAAAGCTTTACAATACAATTTGGAGCATCATTTGCATGACTTGCACGTCATACGGTTCAACTCAATTCGAATAATATAACTCAATCAAATACTAGTTATAATATGTATGTATTCTCGAATATACCTATACATATGTATACCATCAACAAAATTCCATTTTATGTTTCGTGTCATTCAGCAGTGTTCCTCTGTTCATCCTTCTGCGAATAAAGGCTCTCTTCACAATGTTCATAATGCGAAATAACTGCATTAACATCATAATGCTTCGGTGCCATCGATGTCATCGTATGCATAATATTCATCCTTAAATAATAATAATATTTCTCCATTGTCGTCGAATATAAGTTTGAGTTTTGTGTCAATCATCAAGGGAAAACTGATTAATGAAAGCAAAATTGCAGCAAAAACTTAATAAAGTGTATCCTGAATTCCTATGGGATATAGAGAAAAATATAATTATTATGAAGCATTCCTGTATTATGATTCGAATAAAATAACAAAGAAAGGTAAAATTTTAATGTTTTCTTTCTTTGTGGGTATAAAGCAAACGTATGGATAAAAATAAGAATATTATTGCTTAAAAAGGACTGAGATATTTTTATGATTTACTCGTATATGTAGGTATGAAAAAAAAAATATTTAAAAAAATTAGGACGCACGTTTTATTGGAACACACTGTTCAATTTTGAATAATGTATACGGGGTGTTTTGCATAAGATACGAAAAACGGTTTCCTCCTGTTGCGAAAGGAGAAATTTTCTAAAAAACAAAAGTATAAAAAATTCATGTTATATTTTCTTATATTAAAAAAAAAATATTAAAAATCAACAGCATCTCTCCGAACGTCATGTTGTTTCTTTTTTTAAAACCAGAAATCTATCTTTTAATTCTGTTTTTAAATTGTTTAAGTGAATATAATATAGTTCCAAATTAATTTTCGAACTAAAAATTTTGAAGAAAAAAAAATTTTAAAAAATTAGTTAAAACTAATTTTGTGTAGGATCTTATCGTCATTAATAGGCCAGTAGAAAAAGACATTAAAATCGCAAAACGTGAACGTAGGCATAATGTTAACCCAAGTTTGCAGTTTTGAAAAACTTGTGCTTACTGCGCGTAATAATTGAAAAACTGTAACTCATAGATTCTTATACAGAGTCTTTTGCATAAGATTCGACAAAAGACTAGGGCTTGTTGGTTGATTCAAAAAAAAAAAATAATGGGAGGTGGGTATATTTCCCCTGTTTAGGTGGAATGGGCAATTTTATAAAAAAATCTACTTGAAATAAATTGTAGTGTCTTTTGAGTCAACCTATGACGAGAAATGCGAAGCGCAGATTAGAGATGACATGAACATCTGTCAGACGACACGTGCCAAGAAGGAGACATTGAAATATGATTTAACACAAAAAAAAATAAGTTTAACCAAAAATTTATAAAATTGAATTATAAAATACTCTAAGTATTATTAAAACTCTTGTCTTTTTATTCTTTCGACCACAGCATAAATAATTAAAAATAAATATTAAAAATCAACGGCAACACTTACAATGTCATATTGTACCTTTTTTAATTCCATATTATAATTCTGTTTTTAAATGTAATTGTTTAAGAGAATAGTTTTAGAAAAATTAATTTTCAAACTCAAAATTTTTAAAAAATTAAAAAATTTAAAAAATTTTGTTCAAAATTTTACGTTATTAAGTACTATTTTTGTTTTTTATATTCAATGCTCTTATCAATTTTTAGTCAAACACTTAAAACCAGATAGTCCATAGAAATGTTACATTGACCTCGCATTTCGGATAGGACGAGGTTTTTTTTTAATGTGTAGGGTGCGTCAGTGTGAGTAGGTATACGAAGGGATAAAAAAAAACGTTCGTCAATTTTTCGTTAGTTTTTTTTCATTTTTGATTTCTATAATTTTAGTAACTAATCTCAGTAATCTTAGTAATTTTAATCTCATCGGGATTACGAAAATGATGGGTACCAATTGATAGTACTTTTGAAAACATTCTCAAAACCATGCTGGTCGGGCAAACGTTTTCAGGGAAGTTTTGGCTGAACAGGGTCACTTCCGGTTTTAGAGAATAACCTGCCACCCGACCACTTCGAAGACAAAAATTGATTTTTTTTCGTTTAAATTTAGAAGTAAAAAAAAATCACTATCGTTGTCAAATAAATATACAATTAGTATAGAACTATAGCTTTGACCTTTGTAAAGTAAAAACAAGTTCAGTTCACAACACTTTTTTAAACTATTTTTTTTGGCATTTATTATGATTATTTTTGCACTACAAAAATGGATTTTTCAAAAATAACTATTTTATAACTTTATTAAAGGTGTAGGTAAATTATGTACTTATGTTTTTGTGTTTTGATATTTTCAAGTACTCGAACCTAATAAAGAACTTGATATTAAGCCATAAACATTAAGATACCCACCCAATACTCCATCTTTAGTAATTTTTAAATCAAAATAAAATACAGAAACTTATTCAAAATATTTAATGAGTTCATTTTGTTTCGTAAATATATTTCATAATTTTTTCAAACATAACAGTAAATGATATAAAAATACATCTATACAGTATATATAATATATAATATGTATTTATCTTACACAAAATAAAAAAAATACATAATATACAGATACAAAATTTGTACATTCATACATTTTTTGTTGAAAAACACAGTAGAAAT
Organism: Epistrophe grossulariae; assembly: GCA_929447395.1. Taxonomy (NCBI): domain Eukaryota; kingdom Metazoa; phylum Arthropoda; class Insecta; order Diptera; family Syrphidae; genus Epistrophe; species Epistrophe grossulariae. Next base: position 148,088,914 of record OV839567.1, on the reverse strand, counting down.
GGACATCCAATGCCACTATTTTTGTTTGCTTTAAAGCCTCCTAGACACGAATATCACTTTGAAAAAAATTAGAATGGATAGATTTTCGAGATACGAATTTTTGATCTTTCTATGTTTTATGTTCGAAAGCAGCTTTTAAATTTAACCCACAAATTGGCTTACGAAAAACTTATCTGTTTGCAGATGCAACTTTACTAAAAGTGCAAAGAGCATATTTAAAGTTACTTAATCAACGGGTTGAATTGTAAAAACAGGGCTTTGGTTCTTGCACTAGCCTCAAGGAGAGATGTCAGCATGGTCTCAAAAATCGGATTGGGTAAACACTCATTTGTTAATAGATGGGGATCCATTGAACGTTCAGCAAGCCTTGCCTCACTGTAAGAAGATAGTGTGACCCAAATTTCCTCTATAGGTTCGTTCATAATATGTATATGCTTATCTTGAGTGAGGAGAGAAATGACCTAGAGTCTGATTGGAGAGATATTTGCATGAGCTTTCTAAGCACATTTTTTTCTTCCAACCACCAAGATTTTGACTTTTGTGTTACAAGTCTATGGTTTCAAGTAACAGTTTCAGAGACTCAGCGATGATAGAACCAGTCTCTTACAAGAAATAATCAGATTTATACACACTGAGTTGTAGATATTATAAAATTAGGATCGAATGTCTTGTGAAATTATGTATGTGCTGCAGAACAATTTCCACCAGCTTTCTTCTTCAGGATTACTATTCTTTTCATTGTGAAAGTTGTCAAAGACAATCTTTTGTCCAAATTTTGTAAAACAGAGTACTAATTGATGACTGCGATCGCGGCTAATCTCGGCAATATATTTTTCTTGTTTTAATTTAATATCATCAGAGATATCTCAACAAAGAAAACAAATTTTCAAATTGGTGGAAATATGCTTTATTTAATAAAAATAAATATCACATTATTCACGGTTAGTATAATCTACTCTTGTGTCTTAGTTAGGCAGCTATAAAACAACAATAAACAAGGTTTTTAAACACATTTTCCAAAGTTGGACAGTTGTCCAAAGTTAGACAACTTTTATAAATAAGACCAATGTTCTTTAGTTCCATAGTAATACATTTTCTTGATGATCATTAAGAAGATGGGTTCAGGAACTGAATCACATCCACAACTAACAGACACCGTAACGGTACTTAGGACGGTGTATCTCTTTCTGCACGCATCATGTCATGCAGAGTGACTTTATCTAATCCCTGTTATTTGCACCTTTCACCACTCATATGCTGTGGAGATTAAATTCGAACTTCAACTGTTTCGATTTTAACATCAGTTTACCCTTCCTAAATCTGATAGAGTGGGTGGTAAACTTACACATAAACACTACTATACGTTCCTACCCCCAATTCCAGACTTCATATCAGATATGAGGTAGGTATGGTACCTCTTTAAATAGTTGAAGTTAAAATTTGGATTCATAAAGTACATTTCATAACATAAATAAAAAGTTCATAAGAAAAACTACCAACATAATATGTAAGGACAATCCATTTAATGAGAACTGAGCAAAAAAAACTAAAAAAGATAATATCATGACTTCCACACTACCTTAGCAGCAGAGTATTTCTCTTGAAAGTTCTCCTTACAATTTTTTAGCTTCTTTTCAGCTGAAAATTAATTAGCTTTTATAAGAATATAAGAAATTAATAGTAAATCTTATACATGATAATATACTTAAATTAAAGTTTTATGGTAACGTGGGATAGGATGGAGAAAAAAAAAATTACTTTTGCCCAAAAGCAACAGTACTTTCCTTCATACTAAGTATCTTTACCTGAGCAAGAGATTTGTTTAATATTCATTACCCTTTAGCGACACAATGAAGTTTAACTTTAATACCAAATTAACTCTTTGAAAGTCAAAAGTTTGCGAAAAGATTTTAGTTAAATTTTAATCTGTACTTTAAGAATTTATATAAAGTAAAGTTGATAAACTTTTAAGATTCTTTGCCATGAGATGCGGTAAATTGTGAAGTTAATCTTAGAACCTTTGTATTTGTAGTTATTTAAAATTTTGATGAAACCAAAAACTCACACGTGATAATATGTATTAAACTCCTTTAATGTGAGAGTCGATTTTCAAAAAAAGGCTTAAATTAAAAAAAAAAACATAATTATATTCAGTTTTTATGGCACCAGAGTAAGTTTTTATGATGTTATCGTGTATTAAATTTGAATTTGTATTTCTTCCTTAATAATTAAGTACCTGGGAGACCGAGCTTTGCTCGGCTTTTCCTAATCGAGGAAATTGAAATATGTATGAGAGAAGATGGCAGTTAGTGGAAAACAATATATGCCATCCATTAAATTTTTTCACTTTATAAAGGCGTTCAATAAGGAAAAACCCTAAATCAAAAATATGTGTTGTATGAGGGAATTCAAATATAAAAAAACTTCTTAAACCATCTTCCTGCTAATTGGAACAATATTCAAATGTGATTTGAATTAAAAAAAATCCTTGCAAGGTCTTAGAGATAAAAAATTTGCAATAATGTTTTTTTAATATTTAGAACAAATTGGGGGGGTATCCCGTTCAAAATTTAACAATGATCTTCATAAGCACTCACCTAATATCCATTATGTTAAATTACAATCATGTCGATTATGGAATCCGCAATACATGATCCGAAGTGATTCTCAGTGCAGTTTTCTCTTCTTTTCACAACAAATGTGTAAAGACAAAAGAGAGCACTGCACGGAGAATCACTGCGGATCCAATATTGTGGGTTCCATAATCGACATGAATATTATAATAATATATATGATTAACTTGCAGGAAATCAAAATATTATCTAAATATAGAATTTCATCCAGATCATAAGACTTAAAATAGAAAGAAATCAGCGTCCTTTGTCACCTCCTTAGTTAAGGGTCTGGATGATTCTTATTTTTATGAGCTTTGAAAGTTAAAATATTATCTAAATAAAAAATTTCATCTAAATTGTTTAAACTGTTGCTTATAAGTACCCCTTAGTTAAGGGCCTGTATGATACAATAAAAGTGGGTGTGGCAGTGGGCGGCATTTTTTAAAAATATTTTTTAAATTTTGTTTTTGTTTATCAGTAAACTTCCTGATAATTTCATCTAAATCGCTGAAGCCATTTACGAGATTCCAATATATTACAAAAGTGAGTGCGGCAGCAGCGGATTTAAACAACGCCAAATCCAAAAATATTTTCCCATTGTTCAAATCCCTTACCTCTGGTGGGGGGAAATTTAAGAACTGCGAGTTAAAAATAAAACACCGAGTTGTAAGGTCGGGTATGCTGTTTATTCGAACTAAACTATAAAATCTTAACCTACGCTTATAACGGGTGATTTTTTAAGAGGTTTAGAACTTTTTAAAAAAAAAAAACACAAAAAATTCAAAAAAATGAATGAAATATTTATTTGAATCGATAGTTTGAACCTTGCAATTTAATGTTTAAAGATAATTTCATGCAAATGTTGACCGCGGCTGCGTCTCAGGCTGAGTCCAATTTTGGCATACTCTTTCACACATATCGGCCGGTATCTCACGAATGAATGCATGGATGTTGGCTTCCAGTGCGTCAATCGAAGCGGGCTTGTCCCTATAGACATTAGCCTTGACATACCCCCACAAAAAATAGTCTAATGGTGTCAAATCGCACAATCTAGGCGGCCAATTGACCGGCCCGAAACGTGAAATTAACTGTTCACCAAACTCGCCTCGCAATTGCGCCATTGTTTCGCGTGCTGTGTGGCATGTGGCACCGTCTTGTTGAAACCACATATCATGCAAGTCAAGAACTTCCATTTCGGGCAAAAAAAAGTTTGTTATCATCGCTCGGTAGCGTTCACCATTGACAGTAACGCTGCGATTCGCATCATCTTTGAAGAAATATGGCCCAATAATGCCGCCGGCCCATAAACCGCACCAAACAGTGGCTTTTTCGGGATGCATTGGTAGCTGTTGCAATGCTTCTGGCTGATCTTCACTCCAAATGCGGCAATTGTGCTTATCTACGTACCCATTCAACCAAAAATGAGCCTCATCGCTGAACACAATTTTTCGATGATGAACATTTCGAACCGAGCACGAATTTTGATAGTAAAATTCAATAATTTGCAAGCGTTGTTCATTTGTAAGACGATCCATGGTTAAATTGCAAACCAAACTGAAGCTGTTTGACAGTGACACAAGGTACTAAACACACGTCAGCTGTCAAAACCAGTGTTGCCAAAACCAAACCAGCTAAAAAATCACCCGTTATATACTATTTTGTTCGTGATATCGATAAGTGATAACAGAAACACACACACAAATTCTGAACCCAAGCGCAAGCAATCAGTTGCTTGTTATCTCAATTTGTATGTGTGCTCATGTTTGCTAGATAAGATATCCTAAGCAAACATAATGCCTATCACTTATCTTATCACTTCTTATTATAATAGTGTTCAATGTTTGAACACCCATTAAGCTGAACCAACTGCAAATTTCAATCGTTAAAGCCGTTTCAGAAAACCCGAAGAAATAATATAAGTGAAAAAATATAAAGCGGATTCTATACTTAATAAAATTTATAAATTTCTTTCGCAAACACTGAAAATTTAATCCAAATCGTTTAAAGTTTTTCCGGTGAAACTAAGAAGAAAGAAAAGTGGGTGTGATTTTGGGCGTATTTAACAGAATCAAATTTTTCATAATTTTTCACAAATTTTTTATTATAATAAACGCCAAAAATTTCATGCAAAGCGTTGGAGCCGGATAAACCAAAAACCAAAAAAGTGAGCGGATAAGAATGAACTCTAAAACTTTTATTCAAATCGTTTGAGTTGTTTCCGAGAAATAGAGACATTACTAAACTAAGGAGTATGAAAAGTGTGCGTGGAAGTGACCGGATTTGACTGAATCTAATTTTGTTCTCGTTCATAAGAAAAATTTCACCAAAATAGCTACAGCCGTTTCCGAGACAAGTAATAATAAAAGTGAGCGTGGCAGTGGGCGGAGTTTAGTAAAACAATTTTTCAATTTTTTTCATAGGAATATATTCTACGAAATTCATTTAAATCGTTTGAATTGTTTCCGACAAACTAAAAAATAATAATAGTGGGCGTGCCATTGGGCGGATTTTACTTAATCTTATTTTCAATTTTTTCCTTGTTTATAAAAATAAACAAAACCAATAAAAGTGGGTATGGCAGTAGGGGGATTTTACTTATTTCTTTTTAAATTTTGTTCCTACCTATAGAAGAGAACGCTATCTGAAAGTTTCATCCAAATTGTCGGAGCCGTTTCCAATAAACTAAAATCTAAAAAAGTGGGTGTTGCAGTGGGTGGATTTTAGTTAAAGAATTTCTCAACTCTTATAACGGCATTCAAATCGTTAGAATTGTTTTCAAGAAACTAAGAAATAATAAAAGTGGGCGAATTTTACTTAATGTAATTTTTTATTTTTTTTCTCGTTCAAAAGAATAAACTCTGAAAATTTCATCCAAATCGTTGGAGCCGTTTCCGAGAAATAAAGACATTTCCGACCGTTTCCGTCATACTAAGAAGTAAGAAAAGTGGCTTGGGAGTGGGCGGATTTTACTAAATCTATTTTTTTATTTTTTTTTTTCTCGTTCATCGTAATAAACACTGCTTCGGTAGCGCAGTGGAGTCTAGACTAGTCTAGTCTTGTTGGAAACCTATGCATGATGAATTGAACTTAACAAAAAATTGCGTATTGACAAAGGCCCTCACTAGTCAACTGATGAGTCCAAGTGAAATCGCCGGGACGAAACGCCAAATTTTTGTAGGACTAAAGGTTGGACAACAAGTCCAAATAAAATAGTGCTAAGTCTTCTACTTGACTGATGTATTTCAGTAGATAGTATATAGAATTTGTACCTATTATTAATAAAAACCTTCTTAAATTCTTTTTTGTTATTTTTTCCAATTTACACAACGTAGATACATACAATTCAGAAGCAATTTCCTAACCAACAAAGATTAAATTACTAAAGTTAATGTCCAAAGTCATTGGCTGGAAATATTGATTCAATGAGAATATAGCTATATACACTACAATCACAAGTACTACAAGCACTACAAAAAGTACAATAAATTACCTATCATTGCTGGTTAATGTAAATCCATTATGGATTCCATTAACTTAAACGGAACTTGGTATTATTTCGATTCAAACAATCACAATCTTCTAAAAATAAAGCTATACGGTGACCATATTCTTCAGTGTATTAAATATTTTTAATTAATAATTTAAGTCAATTGCTTCTGATTCAAGTTGTTTTATTAAATTTTATAAAATCCGTGTTAAAATTTCAAAACGGAACTTCTACAAATACTTTATCAATTTTATAATCTCCAAAATTTTAAAAAGTTGCAAAATTCTTGGTAGAAATAGAGCGTCTATAATTAATTAATCTTATACACACATTTGTAGGTAGGTATATAGCTTTTGTTCCCAATCACTGTAGCGTGTTCCAGGCGGAACTTTTGGCGATAAAAGAAGTCCTGTCTTGGCTCAAAGAAAACGTGATATCAACCACAGATATCCGTATTTTCTCGGATAGCCAAGCAGCCATTAAATCTCTGGATTCTGTCTCTATACAAATTCAAAAACTGCCCTTAATTGCTAATCATCTCTCTTGGAGATGGCACAGCGGTTCAGCATTCACCGGGTCATAAGGAAATTCCAGGCAATTGCAAACCAGACGAACTCGCCAAAAGTGGAACTTTACAACCTATACTGTCAAATCGGACAAATATTGGTATACCCATCGCTACTTGTAAACTTATGCTAAAGCAAGATGCAATAGAGAAAACAAATCTTAGGTGGAGTAACATTGCCACATGTCAGGCCACAAAACAGATCTGGCTTTTGCTGGATCTGAAGCGCTCTAGGAACTTAATAATTCTAAGCAGACTGCACATTAGCTCCATCATAGGTCTCATTACTGGACACAGTCTAATAGGCAAGCATGCAACAAGGCTTGGTGTATTTTGTAACGACTTCTGCAGGAGTTGTATGGACGAAGAAGAGGAAGAATCAATTCCTCACCTTCTCTGTACATGCCCTGCTCTATCTCAAAGACGTAGGCTCCACTTAGGAGAATTTTACTACAATGATCCTAGTGATCTGGCAAGTCATGACATTAATATTCTCGCTCGCTTCGTAAGAAGCTCTAAATGTTTCAACGAGTAGGAAGAAAGTTTCCTAGATTCCTGTGGTATCACAATGGGCCAACCAATAGTCTAAGTTGTGTCCAGCGTTCTGCTGATAACCACATAAACCTAACCTAACCTAGCTTTTGTTAGAAAAAGGCGTAACCAATAATATTGGTCTTCTATTTAAATTATTAAATTATATTTTTATGTTTTGAAAAATCAATCGTTTTTATTCCGTTTTCGTATCAATAATTGGATTTATTTATTTTTAATTTGTCTGATACACAAATTAAAAGTTTAACTCGTTATTTTATACAAATCGTGGTCTCTTCGAAGTGAACCACTGTTGGCTAGAAAATCCTTCGTCTTTAAAATAAATATAGCTTATACTCCCATCTGACGCCGGTAACTCACTCGGCACCTCAAATTGTGTCTTCAAAACTGAAAATATATTCATCATAAATATTTAATAAAAAAAATCAGTTAAATTTTATGAGTTCTCAGACTGTATATACCTGCAACAACGCTAGTGTGACCCCAGCCAACACCTGGCTCCAAGTTCCAACTCTCACGGTATAGGAACCACAAATCAAAACTGGTGAGACTGCAGCTAACACAAAGTTCAACAAAATACAAAAAATAAATCAAACCTGGATTCTTCTTATTCACTGTAGCTTCAGTATCTATAAATTTCAATATTTCTTTCTTTCTTTTAATTGTTTTTTTGGCACTTTGGTAATGATATTGGTGCCAACCTTTTGAATTTCATTACGCCCATACTTTAAACACCTTAATATTTCATAAGGTCCCAAAAATTCGTAGTTACTTTTACTATCACGCATATTAGGCACACGATGCAGCAAAACAGAATCTCCAATTGCATATTTAACATTACCTCTTCTATTTTTATTTATCTCGTTGCATACAATCTGGTACAGGGAACAATTTTATCGCTACACCTTCTCTATCAAACTTTCAATCAAGAATGGGTATTAAGTCAGGAGATATATTTCGAAAGATTGCCTGAATAAAAGGAGTTGAACTTCGAATTCCTAAAAAAATTGAAATGGTGTTTCTCCTGTTGAATTATACTAGTGTTTAACACTAGTTTAATTTTCCATAAACCATTCGGCAATTCTGCTTTAATTTTTGTCTCAATTCGCAATAGGTTTTTTATGGTTCACACATATCTTTCCACTTTACCATTGCCTCCGTGAATATCTGGCGTAGTCAAATGAAGTTTAATGTGCCACTCGTTTAAATACTTTATAAAACTTATATTTAATTTCAACGATTTACTAGAATCCATTATTATTTTTCTAGGCGTACCAAGAAGGGAAAGAACAAGATGTATTTTTTCTCGAGTTTCGAGTATGGTAACTGATTTCGTAGGAATTAAAATTTCAATATTTAGTGAAAGTGTCAATTATGACTAAAATATGCTTCAAACCGTTATTTTATATATGCAGTGGACCAAGACAATTCATATGAAGAGTTTGAAATGTTTGCTCAGGCTTTTCAACCAAATTTATAAAACCCTGCAATTGTCCAGTTCTCGTTCTCTTGACCGCACAAATTACACAATGTTTGATATAACTCTTAACAAAATTTCTTTTCCGAGGAAAGCAAAAGTGCACATAAATAGACGCATAAGTCTTGTCAACACCAATATGACACAGCTTATCTTGAAAAATTCGTAACAAACCTAAACTACTTTGTTTTGGAACAAATCATTTCAAGTTCAAAGTACCATCCTGATTGACTTGTTTCCGATACAATATTTCATTTTTCTCTACAAACTGTTTTGCATCAAGTGTTCTTCCTCGTAATTCTTCCAACATAATAACCCATTCATTTCTTTTTTGTTGAATATACGCCCAATCATTATGCATAACTCTTCGAACAGCTTCACTAGCTGAACACATTACACAATGCCCTGCTGCAACTGGAATCGGGGCTGCACCTGCATCAGCTTTCAAAAAACTTCGTACGTCGTTTTTTTTATCTGCCCACAATGAGGTGTACAGATTTTTGTATATTTTAAAGGAAAAAACAACCACCGCGAGTTTATTATTCACTTTTTTCATTTCCAATATTTTTCTTTTAATTAATCATGTCGAGTATACAGTCCGCAATTCTCGATCCGCAGTGATTTTCAGTGCAGTGCTCTATTTTCTTCTTACCCATTTGTTGTGAAAAGAAAAGAGAACACTGTATCTACTGAGAATCACTGCGGATCATCCCGTACTGCGGATTCCATAATCGACATGAATATTTTTTTTCGGCTCTTTTTTTCTTCATATAAATTGAAACGTCAAAAGTCCTGCACGTGAAAAAGTTGAAAGTTGGTGAACCTTTGCAGCACCGCCTGCAGCACCGACTGCAGTTGCGTTGCGTTGTGTTTGTAACATTAAATTTGTGTGTATTCAATATTTTGACAGCTATTCAGTTGCAGCTTCCAGTTGCGACTCCGTATCCATTGTGTTCAGCCAGTCAACTAGATTTTGGCTAAGGTAATTAACATGACGTGCTAGGCTATTTCCCTTTCGGTATAGTACATCAAATTAAAAACTTGAAAATAAATCCACCACCGTGCAATTTTAATGCGACGGAACCGCAGCCGGAGTCGAAGCTGGAACACCTGTCAAAATATTAAATACACACAAAATCAATATACTACGAGCAAAATGGAACGCAACTGCAGACGGAGCTGCAGTCGTAGCCACATTGGTTCGCGAACTTTTAACTTTTCACGTGCAGCACTTTGACGTTTCAAATTATATGAAGAAAAAAAAAGCCAGAAAAAAAATATTGAAGTTATCAGTGCTTATTTGTGTAGCGAAAAATATTTATTAATTAAAAGAAAAATATTGGAAATAAAACAAGTGAACGATCGTGGCTGTTTTTTTTTTTCTTTAAAATATACAAAAAGCTGTACAGCTCATTGTGGGCAGATAAAAAAAACAACGTACGATATTTTTTGAAAGCAGTTGCAGCTCCGGCTCCGATTCCGTTTCACTGTGTTCAGCCAGTTAGGAATAAAATCCTTTTTACCCAAGAAACTTTTTTAGTTGTTTAAAGGCCTTATACAGCGCTTCCAGAGCCCCATCTTAAAGGTCAATTTTTAAAATAAAGCCCAAAGCAATTACTAGGTATACATTTTTGGAAAACTTTAACCAATTAATGTTCTTGTGTCTAAAAATACAAGAGGAATGGTCACCTTAACTCATATTCGCCATATTATATACCAAAAGGGATTCTGTGTAAATATACCTACACCTGTTATTCAATCACGTAATGCTTGAAACTTAGAACTTTCATCGTCTTGAGGTTACATAAATTAACATCATTCAACCCCGTCCATGTAGGTTATAAATATATGTACACACATATTTCTATAGAAATACAAAATTAGTTGGTGTTGGATGTTTGAATCACCTTGAAATAAGCGTGCAAACATTTCCCTGTTGGATCTAATAATAAAAACAAAACTATTATCTCGTTTAGGCCTTCAGAGTTATTTGCTGATGAAAGAAAATTTTTTCGGGTTATTATACCTATGGCATGTTAATTGCAAAATTATTGATGATACCAAGAACACCTAAAACTGGCGTGGAAACATCCGGTTTGGGAGTGAATTATTATGTATTGCATATGGTCACGCATATCTAAGTATTTCTATAATGTATATATCTAACGAAGGATGTTGAAAAGTTCAATTTATTAGTTTTGACTTGTTAAAACGACAAGTATTGAAATTAGGAATTGAGTGATGATGACGTATTGATGAGTTGTAGTCAATGAATATGGTTTTTATCACCGATTTATTTCTATAAAAAAAATATATGTGTATATTCTGAGGATATAGCGTGCGTTGAGTTGTTTTGATGGATTTTAATTAATCATAATACTTCCTATCTTCGAATGTGTTTGATCAAATTAAGTCAAACCGTAAATTCAAGGCAAAATCCTTGGAACAGTGATGCGAGCTTGGGTGTAAAAAAGCTCTAAAATAACTCCTCAATTTGATCTGAGACATAGACACTATAGGTAGGTAGTGTACCTACTATTTTGTCATTCAATATGCTTTAAATTTATCAAGAAATCAACCATATTTTCCAATGAATCTGGAACAATTAATATAAGGTGTTTTTTTTATTTATTGCTGCATAGGCAGGGCAGCAAAATTTCCCTTGGCAAAAAAAAAAAATTGATTACTGGCGAAAAAGAAGTCAGTAAAAAAAAAGATGGCTATGCTGGCGATAGAACTTTGAATTATTGAAATGAATGAAATGAACGTATAGAGTGAGTAATCGTCTTATTCAGACTTGTGCTGAGCTGGCTATGCAGTAATGAATAAAACACACCTATAGTTAGCTATCAGAGCTGTAAAAAATTCAGTACTTTATTCTCTCCATACATTCATATTTTACCGCTTTTTAGGATTTCTTTAAGTTTTACCAGTTGCCCAGACCAATCAATCATAAAGGACACATTATAGTTTGCTAAGGGGACTCTAAATCTTTCGCATGTTCATAAATTTCTTACTTGTTTTTAATTTTGCCGATTGTATGTATAGTTTTTATATGTTAGGTAGTAAAATTACTTCATTCTTCAATTTTATAGCGTGACTTTTTTGCTCGTAATTTTTTTTCAAGTATAGAAATAAAAAAAAAAACATAAATATTTAAACAATTAAGCTTTATGTGATTGCTGCAATCAAACTAAAATTAAACTGTCTCAAAAATTGTGTAGGTATTGAACAATCTATTAAGGAAAATAACAATTAAATGCACGAAAAGGTTATACACAACTTTTTTTTTATAACTTTATGTAGTAAAATTTTAGTATACCTACAAAAACAATTTGACCTATATACAAAAATATTACAGGTTTCCTCTTTAAACTTGCTTCTGTACATTATCGTTCAATCAAAATTATTTTAGGAACATGCAATGGCTTTAGGTGTCTGACTCCTTATTTGCCCTAAATTTCACATTTTTTAAATTATTTTTTCCTTCACAAGTTTTTATTCAAACGTTAATATTGGAAAGCGCTAAACTGATATAAATAACTGGTTAGATTGGCAAAAAATTGAAATGGATTAGTATCCAATCCAATCATTCGTGGATTGCGATGATATGAGGAGAGACGAGCGACGCGATGGAAGATGAGAACACTATAGATGCCTTCACGCTTCCTCTAAAGCAGACGTATGAATTAGACAGGAACTGGTAGAACTATATTTAAACTAAATATAAAGCTTACTTAAGCTATATAATATACATTGGTATTTCCACGGAAAAGGTTAATACTGATCACCAGATATCTACGAATTTTTAAAAACTGTGTCAGGGTTATGAAAGAAAATAATGACAGATGAACTCGTGTCAATAACTTAGGGCCCGGTCACACATTCAGTTAAGCGTCAAGTTTAAGAGACAAGTTGAGCAACAATATTCTTGAGCATCTTGAGTTCAGTTGTGAAAATTCTGTTGGTAAGTAACGTTCAAAAAAACTGTAATCGATACGGGCATATTACAGTTCTTTGGAACTCGGAAGTCTATACAAAAACTTCAACACAACTTTGTCCATCTATCGCTTATGGCACACAACAGGCGTGAAGGTGACATAACAATATTCACCAACAACCAGACAAACTATCACTATGAAATATGGCTCAAATGTTTAGGTACAGTTCTTTTTGCAGTTCCACAAAAAACATTGGCCAAAATTTTTAAAAAGTAAATAAAATCAAAAAAATTATAAAGCACAGCCGACTTCAAAGTAAAGTTGGCATACATCTTTGAAATGGTTAAGTTGCCGACCGGGATAGATACTGAATTTGTTCTTTGCACGATAGTTATAGAGTTCAAGAACTTTGAAGTTGTAGATAAAACTAATGATATCATCTTTGGTTTGTTCCAATTTTAAAGACTTTCTTAGAATTTAGGTCCAACTCTTAAAATACCATAAAACGTTGATTCAGCGTATTTTATGAAAAGATTTGTTTACTATAAGTATTGAATATAAAGGTATCTTCTTAAGGTTTCCTTGCTTTTTGGTTTAGTGCACTTGGTGTACGACATAATAAAGCTATCTTTCTGAATCTTTGACTTGCAACAAAACTGCAAATTTTATTACATCATTCCCCGTAGTCTTCTAATATTGAGAGTTTGTTATAAGTGTGAAAATGTAAAATAATAATAAAAATTCCGAACAAAGAGAAAAAGCAAATAAACTTATATTGACGCTGTGGATGTTTTCATAATCCTTGAAACTAAACCAAAAATAAAAAAAGTTTATATTTTAATTTCTGAACAACAACAACAACTTAAAGGTTCTACCACCAATTGTATACGAATTAATTTATAATTCGTTTTAATTAATTATTTGGCTGAAGATATATAGCTATTTCAAGGGGTGCCAAGAATTTATGACGCGGGACCTGGTGCCTATACAGGCCCAAATGGACATCGAGGGCAACCTCCGCACGATGGTTGTAGCAGCAGCATACTTCGCCGGTGATGATGCCAATATTCCACCAACCGAAGTAAAGATGCTAGTGGACTACTGCAACAGCAAAGGACTACCGTTGTTGGTTGGATGCGATGCAAACGCCCACCATACAACATGGGGTAGCACCGATATCAATCAAAGGGGTGAGTACCTTTTAGACTTTATTATCGAGAAAAATCTAGATATATATAACGTAGGGAATACACCTACCTTTGTAACTAGAGTAAGAAAAGAAGTTTTGGACTTAACGTTTGGAACCCAGAACCTAAGTCGCTTGATTAGGGATTGGAGAGTATCCAACGAACCGTCTATGTCTGACCATAGAATTATAGTGTTTACCTTAGATAACCTGCTCACAGAGAATACTTCTGGCAGGAATCCTAAGAAAACAAACTGGAGCCTTTACAAAAACGTTCTTAAGACAAACCTCGAACGATTAGGTGTAGTAGAAACGACAAATAGTAACCTTGAGCTAGAACACTTAGTAAATGAGTTTAGTGGGGCAATTAATGAGGCCTATGAACTCAGTTGTCCCCTCAAATCCATTAGAAGGCAGAAAGATGCTCCGTGGTGGAACAATAATCTGTCAAAACTAAGATCCAAGGTAAGAAGACTTTTCAATAAAGCAAAGAGTACTGGAGAGTGGAATAATTACTCTGCAGAGTTGACCAAATATAACGGGGAAATTAGAAGGGCAAAAAGGAATAGTTTTATGATATTCTGTGAGGGGGTTTCTTCCTCCCCTGCAGCGGCTAGACTACACAAAGCTCTAGCAAAAGAAAATACGTTGACTTCGCTGGCACTTCGCTACCCCGATGGTAGCTTCACTGAAAATGAGGAGCAAAGGTCTACCCTATTGCTAAACACTCACTTTCCAGGAAGTTTACCAACGGTAGGAAATGTGATAGAGAGAATACCTCTCAGGCCAAACCGGGAAGACTGGCAGATAGCTTCGACTATTTGCACAGGCAATAGGATTGAATGGGCGATAAGTACTTTTCAACCTTTTAAATCACCGGGTGTAGATGGCATCTTCCCAGCCCTTCTACAAAAAGGGAAAGAGGAATTAATGCCCTATATTATTAGATTGCTTCAAAGTAGTATAGCACTTGGGTACATACCAAGTCTATGGAGAAGAGCAAAGGTAATCTTTATTCCCAAAGCGGGAAAAAAAGATACAACTCATCCAAAGTCATTCAGGCCAATTAGCTTAACATCTTTTTTATTGAAAACTTTGGAAAAGGTAGTTGATAACTTCATTAGATCAGAAGTTTTAGTAAGCAGGCCTCTAAATCATCGCCAGCATGCTTACAGAGCGGGAAGATCTACAGAAACCGCTCTTTATGAACTCACAAACACTGTACAGTTAGCTTTAGATTCAAAAGAAACTGCCATATGTGCTTTCCTTGATATTGAAGGAGCCTTTGATAACACCTCTCACGAAGCTGTTGACAAATCTCTTGGAAGAAAGGGAGTACCCATCACTATAATCAGATGGATAGGTAAAATGCTAAGTACAAGAACGGCGGAATCACACGCAGGACAAAGTGTCCAGAAAGTCATCACAACAAGAGGTTGTCCTCAGGGAGGGGTATTATCACCCTTACTGTGGAGTCTAGTAGTGGATGAATTACTAGAAAGTCTTTCTTCGCAAGGAATACGCTGCATCGGCTTTGCTGATGACATTGTCATAACAGCCTTGGGAAAGTTCGAAGAAACTCTTTGTGACATAATACAAAAAGGACTGACTATAACTAGGAAATGGTGTATTTCAGTGGGTTTAAAAATCAACCCTACGAAGACGACAATAGTACCATTTACCAAGAAAAGACTTCTACCACGCATGAAACCTATCCGGTTGGCTGGAGAAGTAATCGACACCCAAAAGGAGGTCAAATATCTAGGCATTACACTAGATAGTAAGCTCCTCTGGAATAAACATGTCGAAATAACTGTCGGGAAAGCCACAAAAGCCCTTATGATATGCAAAAGACTTGCAGGTAAATCATGGGGTTGCAAACCAAACATAATTAGATGGATGTACACCATGATGGTAAGACCCATCATTACCTATGGGGCGGTTGCGTGGCATAAAAGAACCGAATTAACAACAACTAGGAAATCACTAGAGAAAGTGCAAAGGCTTGCATGCTTATGCATAACCGGAGCAATGCGAACGTGCCCTACAGCAGCAATGGAAAATATCCTGCATCTAAGTCCACTACACGTGGTCATAGAAAGTGCTGCTAAGGGAGCCATCATGAGATTTGCAAAGGAGGGTACTGGGACAACTAAGATCATTGGGTTTAGAGAAATGAGCACCATCATCAAGTCCACAGTAACAAACCTTCTTGACATTCCTCGAGACGGCATGATCAGAAAATATAACTTTGAAAAACACTTCCGAACGGAGTTAAGTAGCAAAAAAGACTGGATAGGTGAAACGGAGAACTACAGTCTTAAAGCAAACACCATCAAGTGGTATACAGATGGATCGAGAACTTCTGAAGGGACTGGGGCAGGGGTTTTTGGGCCTAGAACCAAAATCTCTCTACCGATGGGACAGTCTACAAGCATATTCCAGGCAGAAGTAAACGCTATAGGAAAATGTGCAGAACGTAACCTCGAAAGAAACTACAAAAACCAAAACATTGCTATCATGTCAGACAGCCAAGCCGCACTAAAGGCTTTAACTTCATACGGCATTACATCGAAACTGGTATGGGAGTGCGTGAACAGGCTAAATGAACTGGGCAAGAAAAACAAGGTCACTCTCTATTGGGTACCAGGCCACGTTGGTGTCCAAGGCAATGAAGAGGCTGACACCCTAGCAAAAATAGGAGCAACGACACCCCTAACGGGGCCAGAGCCCTATTGTGGTATAGGGGAGAATATGATTAAAAACAAAATCAAATCAGAAGAGGAGGCAAATAGATCAAAAATCTGGAAAGAACTCCCCAAACTGAGGCAGGCTAAACTCTTACTCGGGAACTATAACCGAGAGCGTTTCCTATCCTGCATCAGCTTAAGTAGGAATAACCTTAGAAGAATAACGAGTCTCCTCACAGGCCACTGCAAGCTGAGAAGACACCTCAATATCCTTGGCCTAGTGAGCAGTGCATCTTGCAGATTCTGCAACGCTCATGAGGAGACACCGGACCACATATTAGGTAAATGTGATGCTCTAGTGCATCAAAGACAAAGATATCTGGGCAGTCACCATATAGATGAGAGCAAAATACAATCTCTAAAAATACTCCAAATTCTCAAATTCCTCAAAGGAACGAATTTGGAGGACGAACTGTAGTATGAGTAACCTCAACCAGTTCATAATGGGGGCACAATAGATCCTAAGGTCGCAGTGCAATACCCACCCCTATTCATTCATTCAAGGGGTGCCAAGCCCTATCATCAGTCTCCTTATTAGTGGTGCTGAGCTTTAATCTAGCTTTGAAAACGCAATTTACTCCAAAGATGTTTTCAGATAAAAAAAAAAAAAAAACTACTACAACTATCGAGATTTGCAAAAACAGAACTAACGACTTGTAAACCAGCTAAAACGTTAGTCGAAAATGGTTTAAAGAGAATTACTCTGTGTTGCCTGTGTTTAAATCAGTTAATTGAATACAATAGTCATGTTATTCTTTTTGGAGAGAACGTGCAGTGTTTTCCTGAATTGAATAAAATATATAGGTATAGGTAAATCCATGTTAAATAATTCACCAAACTCAACGCAACGAGCATTGGATTAGACAGTGACACGGGGACCTGGTATGGTATTGAAAATTTCCTGTAACGTAAACAGTGTCATACGTCCAGTGCTTGTTTCAAAATATCAACAATTAAGTTTGTCAATGCTTACAAACATTTTTTCCTTCCTTATATTTCAGTCAATAAAGCCATAAAAACAGTCCAATTAGGAAATAATCGCCGGAAAGCTGGATTTTGGTATATAGCCTCCTCATGGTGTTTTTAAGAAACTTTCAAAAGACTCCATCGATATGACCGCCGCTAAAAATTTTACGGGGGGTTGAAGGCCCCCTCAAAATGGTTTTTCTACAATAACTCCTAAATGGTAAGTTGTACACAAAAAAAATGTGAAATACTAATTTGTAGCTTGGAAAATTTCCTAAGAAAAACATTAACATACCAATTTTTGTAGAACTTAAAGGCCGTGAAAACCAATTTAGAATCAATAATTCAACAAAGTCCAAATAAAACAGAGCAGCTAAGTTTTCTACTTGGCTGATGTATTTCAGTAGTAGATAAATATAAATAGATAAATAAATAGTTGATACAATTTTTTAAAGCCAGTAATTTATTCTTTAATTATGTTTTTAAATGAAGTTATTTTAGTGCTTAATTTTTGAATAAATGATTTTTAAGCTCTTAATCTTTCGAATTTTATTCTTGAAGAAACTGTCTCTGCAATACACAATTGGGCTCTGGAAAGGGATGATGCAATGCAACAGTCCCACCAAACAAAACGGAAGCCCTTCACCCCTGCAAAAAGCAAAAATGTGTACAATCTCCGCTCATTCTTCGAGACAGTTCGATTTCACCTCAAAAGCAACTAAAAATACTTGAAGTGCATTTTAGCGGCAATCTCAAATTGGACCTACATATACCAAAAACCTGCTGAACCAACTGAAATCTATGAACAATGCAATCAAAATGATTTGTACTCGAAGAAGAGGACCACAGTTATAAACAGCGTTAAATATAGCAAAAGAATTTGTGGAAGGAACTCTGCAACATGGTATGACAGTGTTAATGTGGACCATTAAGAACAACCTCGAAAAAATTGATGAAGTAATCAATGAATGTTACCGCACTGCAACAGGGGCATTAAAAACTTCACCAATTGCAGCACTCCGAATCGAAGGAGGATATACCTCCTGCGAACAACTTGGAAAAAGAGAGCAGTAAAAATCATTAACAAGGGATTAGCTGGCTTTTTACATCCACTACAACCAAACCGAAAAAACTCTAATTCCGCCTTAACCAACATGGTATCTTTGAAACCTACAACTCACATAGCTTTTCCTGAAATTAGTTTAAGAGAGAGTTATTAATCCTCCGCCACCTTGAAAGAGAAACCATCTTAAAATCAACACCAGTTTAGTTAGCTTAGAAAAAATTAAACCCCATATGAACAGTACCGTAAGCTTCACAGGGATATGTTAGCTTCAGCGAATGAAGATCGAGTCTTTTATATACCGATGGCACTTTCCAGGATAATAACTCTTCTTATGCAGTGATTGAACTTAAAATGAATGGAGAAATAAAACTTATCCACCTATAAAAATTTTGTTGGACCTAGCTGGTAGCTACATATATCTCAGAACTAACAGCTATCAAAAAAAGCTATATCCATAGCCCAATGCTTTAATAAATAAACTATTATCTTCACTGATAATTTAAGTATCCTGTATGGACTTCGCAGTGCACTTAACAAATGTCCTTCCCTGGAACACATCAGAAGCAGCTTCAATTCTCATACCAACATAATGTTAGCTTGGAAATCCCTGTCTCTTATCGACTCACGAGGAAAATATTTGAATCTTTCCAGAGAACACAAATTGCTGAGGAGTTTTTTTTTCGTAAACACCACGTTCACCAAATCATAAACCATATAATATAACATTTTCAAGAAACAACTGTATATAAAATTGCTTAGAGTTAGGGTAGGCAAAACCCTTTTCACGATTCGGCATCTGTACAACAGAGAAACTCCAGAAGAATGCCAGAACTGTGGAACTGCCCTTGCTATTTGGCACATATTGGATTACTTGTCCATCTCCAAACGTATAAATGATCCACAACTTATTGAGCAACAACTCGCTGATCTTTAGATCCAGCTATAAAGTTTGTAGTCACTTAAAAACATCAAAGAAGCAACATCGCTCCACCATAATTTTAATGATATTTAGATCTAGCTAAACATACCCTTAACTCATTCCACAATTTTGCACAATTTTTTGTTCATTAAATATATATATAAGTTCCTCTAACATTGGTTTTGACATTTCAAATCAACCGCAACAATCTTGACTTTAATTTCATTCAATTTCTCTGTTGTTCTCAGAATTAAATCTTCTTACTTTTAGGACCAACAAAAATTACTTAATTTTTCGTTGTTTTTAAAAATAAAAATAAATTATGAATGAAGTTATGAGGAAAATTTTTAATTGGTATTGGGCTACTTTTTCGACAACAATTTTGGGCTGCAAACATTTTTAAATTGAGCTATAAAACTATTTCAAGATATGGCAACCCTGGTACCTGCATGAAGTAGGAGGGGATTTTTTCCCTGTTAAAAGGGTAAGTTTCTTGGTTGAAAACTTACCACCGTGCCCCTACGCCTACCATACATACATTAGAATTTAGGCATACCAAAACCCAAGAAATAACCTTGAGCGAAATGAAAAAAGACGTTTGGCCAACTTATATTCCTTTCTTTTATTTTATTTGGAATAATTCTTAAAAACATTATGATAAGGCAAGAAATCTTTCAAAATGTTTATTAGCGCGATATCAAACTATGTATGTACATATGTAGGTATGTATGAAAATAAAACTCTTTTTTTGATTTTTCATAAAAAATGAAATTTCTTGTAGAAAAAATCTTAAACAAAATATTGTGATGAAGAAATCTTATCATTTTGGCGTTATTCAGAACGTTTTAAATGAAATGTTTATTAGTTCTCACTTTACTTTGGAAATTTTCCAGTAGTTATTTGGTACTGATAACAGCGATTTAAAATTAAACATATAAATAAATTATCGTAAGTCAGTCTAACAACATACATTTTGTTTGCAAAAAATTGAGCTAAATCTTATCGTTTGGCAAAATATTTCAAATGGAATCAAAACCTGTGGTTTTAGGTAGAGAGATTATAATAACTTCAACAGTACATTTTTTTAAAAGACATGTACATATATGAATTATTTTTAACCTTTTCTGTGTATTATTAAAAAGAAACCTACATTTTCTTAAGTAACCACATCCATATTAAATACAAAAAAACAAGATAACATTATTTAATCACTTTAAAAGTACCTAGACCTCCAGGACTTTTCTTGGGCAGTTCAGTTTGGACAAGTGAATTGAGTGATATTATCCAGCTACCCTTTATTTAAATTTATTAAATAATTATTAAAAAAAAAAAATAATCCGTGGCATATATATTTTCTTAAATTAAACTGCATGTTAAGTGTTCTAGTGCAATTATAGTTTTATTTAAATTGTGATCCACCTATTCAACTAAAAAGTGTTTTCAAAACTCAATTTAAAAGTACTAACGAAACTTAATATTTACATAAAATATTCCTGTTGGAGCAATATGTAAGTTTTCGTTAATTTTTTTAAACAGATAATTGTTACATAAATGGACCTACATATATATGAAGCATTACTGTATTTGATTTAACTTTTCTATATAATTATTTAACTTTCATACAATTCAAATTGTGAATCAGGCCCTTATGGCCTTGTTTGTTTGATTTGATTGACATAACTTATGTTCTAAAACTAGGATCTTTAAGATTATGGCCTAGTGGCTAGTGCGCAGATCGAGCAAAAGTAAATTTTATCTCTACAATTTTTTTTCTCAAGACAAATTTTGTAGGTGAAGAGATAAAAATATAATTGAATTGAGAACATGTAACTTAGCTAAAAACATTTTTTGGGATTTTTGAATCTACACTGCAATCTTAAAATAAAAACATAAATAGTACAACAAAATGGTTTTTAGCTTATACTGCAAGTATATGTTGTCACAGAAAAATCATTTCTATGAAAATTTAGTATATTTTCATACTTTAGAAAATTTTGTCGCATTAGTATTTGGCCCTCTTCAACCCTTTCCTATTAGCTACGCCACTGACTGAGTGAGTGAAAACAGGGGGGTCATTCCGTAATTCAAAAGTCAAATTGGCTTTCATAATTGTCAATAAAATGCATTTTTAGTGTTTGTTGATTTGTGTTTGGTGCCGATTACAATTAAGGAGAAATCATTTTAAAATTTAATTTTGTTTTGTTATATTTTTATACAAATTAATATTACTTAATAGGGCAGTCACGCAATCTCAAATTGCGATTTTAACTTCGTTTATGGATGAACAATGAACATCTCGATTTGGCCAGGGGATATAAGCCGAGCTTCGTCTAACTCAAAAATAAAATCAACAAATTGTGGGCTGATTCGGCTGCAAAGTTGAATGCCGCGAGGAGCTCCCCAAGAGCATTATCATATGAGAAAAAGTTTGGACTGACTACAAATAGCGCACAAAAATTGCTTGGCCGAAAGATTTTAATTTCAATTTTCAAATGCACCAGATAACACACAAGATGTCAAATTAAAGTGGCAACTCAGTCATTGAACTACAGTCACCTAAAAACTTCAAAATTTATGCAAGACGATACCAATTTAGCTATAGTCCAAACGCTTTCGTTTTGACGACAGCGCACAGTGGTGCGAGAGCGGAAAAAAGTCTTTTGAAAAAGTTATATCTATCCTTTTAAACTTTATTTTTAAGTACTCTTAAATAACCCGAGCGTATGATTTAAAAATATTTTTTAACATATATATTGTATGTTCTACGCGAACCGTATTTTCAACAAATTTTGAGATGTTTTTTTTCCGAAGTTCCTTTAAATAAATTCTCTAGCTTCTTAAATAATTTAATTGGTCTATTTTCGATTATCTAAAAATAAAAAAAAATATTAGCTGTGTTTTATTTTCCCCGGGATCCGAATCAGATTGGATTTGCTTACGAAAATATATGTATTACAAAAACAACACAAGATCCAACTTTGTTTTGGATTTGGATTTCCAAATCCGTTTTGAACACACACCCTTAATTTGTAAATGTCGTCAATAGTGCAAAGAAAAAAGACAACGATTGTATACAAATAAAAAAAAACAAAGGGAAAAAAGAGTTCGGTATATAACAAGTTGTCACTGAGATCCTGGGTTGTTTTATTTTTATGATCTGATCTGGATTGGATCTGGGGGAAAATAAAACACAGCTATTGATTATTTATAAAAGATACCTTCTATAAGTAGCCTGAAGCTTTAGTAGTTACTAAGAAAAAATGTTTTTTTTTTAACTTTTTGATTAAAAAAAAAAGTTCCAAAAGATACCAAGAAAGTAAGTATGCCAGCATATGCTCCATACATTCATGTTAAAGCACAGAAAAAATCAGCTGCAGATACGTGCAGATATGGAAGTTATGCTCAAAAATGTTTCACTGAATCGGATTTCAAAAAACTCCGTCTTGACGGTGGTGTTTACCAAAAAGTTTGATTTCTTCGGTATTTATTGTCAGAATGAACTGGTTAAGCCCATTATTTTAAGAAAAAAGGCAAACTTTATTTTAAAAATAAAACAAAATTGATACATTGACCTAGGTCTGAGAATTTCGATTTTTACGAAACCATTTATTTCTGCCTGGAACATTTTTCAACTTTCAACACAATTTGAATACTTAATTATCATATTTCTGAACACGCTTTTTCAAGAAGTCACAATGACGTTTGGTTAAGTTTACCAAAAAAATTTGGTTAATTTTATCCAGCAAAATCCTTGGAGAATTTTAACAAAATTGTTTAAATCATTTTCATACAAAATTTGACAATTCATTAACCATGAATGGTAAACTTAACCAAATGGTAAACTTATTAAGTGTTTTATATCATTGCGTGAATACCCTTAATATTATTTGAGTTTTTTTGTATTAAATCACTTATATGTAGGTCAATTTGAAGGAGATATCTTTTTTACATTAATGGCACAGCAAAATAACACCCGTAGAGTACCGATATACCCCTCTTGCTAAAACACCCCCAAATTTTATTTAAGCACATTAAGAGAAAACTCTCTTAAATTCTTTAAATAGGTGGTGAAATGCGAATTGTTGATACAATAAAAAATTGGCGCCCATTGCTCAAGTTGAAAAATTGACAAAACACCCAATTTGCGTTCACTTAAATGCTTATATCTTTGGATCCAACGGTCGGATTTTGATTTTCAAAATTCAAATGAAAGCCAGAATGACAGGCTTATACCAGCTTTACAAAATTTCCAGAACCGTTTAATATTCCTTCAATTACCTAAATTTTAACGCCTCAACCTTAACGACCCGGCAATTAGAATAAAAGTTATCAGCCAACCAAACCAACCATGAATGATGAAGGAACCTTAACGATTATTTTGAATGAAAAATAACTACCACAAACGTGCATACCTACATATAGCAAATTTTTTTCGATGCATATTGCGTACCCAACTTGCCAAGGTTATGGTTTTTTGTTGCACACACTCCACCGCCTTTTGGATAGCTATCTCCCTCCCATCAGTATATTCTTAGGAGCAAAGTTTTTTTATTTTTTTTGTGTATTCTTCCTCGTTGCATTTGCAAAGATTACTACAAAACCGTCGACAACGAAGAGCAAAGACATTTTGGATGTTATACACAGCGACATTTGTGACCCAATGCAGGTAACTTCTTCTGGAGGAGCAAGATAGTTCATTACATTTATTGATGGTAAAAGCCGAAGGATATTCGTTTACTTCATGAGAACTAAGGATGAAGTCTTTGATGTATTTAAAAAATTTAAATTGATGGTAGAATGTCAAACATCAAAGAAGATCAAAGTTTTGCGGAGCGACAATGGCAGTGAGTATTTGAGTAACAAATTTTCATGATTTTTAGAAGCCAATGGTATACTGAGACAACTAACGGTACAGTATTCACCACAACAAAATGGAGTTGCTGAGAGAGCTAATCGTACTTTAGATGAAATGGCGGGTGCTTGTTGATGAACCCAAATCTTCCTGAATATCTCTGGGCTGAAGCAATAAATACGGCTGCTTGTCTGAGGAATAGATCAACAGCCAAAAGTCTCCAAGATAAAACACCCTACGAGAGCTGGTATGGCAGAAAACCCAATGTGTCGCATTTAAGAGTTTTTGGAACGAAAGCGGTAATCTTGAATAAGAAACCAGTTAAATCTAAATTTAGTGCAAAGGGTGAGGAGTTTGTTTTTGTTGGTTATTCAGAAGAGTCGAAGGCGTATAGACTATTTGACCCAAAAACAAGAAAAATGATAAAAGATCGAAATGTCATATTTTTTGAGAATTCAGTAGACGTAATAATCCGGTACCAACTGTAAAAGTAATAAAAACTGGAAGACCAAGAAAAGAATACAGTGCAATTGAAACTCTTAACTTAGTACAAGTTCCAACAAACATATCTGAAGTAGACAAAAGTCAAGATGTGGACCAATGGAAATCTGCAATGAAAAGAGAATTTGATTCGTTGATGTCAAACAGTACATGGGAATTGGTGGATCTGCCAGACAAATGTAAGGCAATAGGTAATAAATGGCTTTTTAATATCAAAAGGAAACCAGATGGCGGTATATCTAAAGGTATAAATGTAGACTTGTTGCAAAAGGTTGTTCACAGAAATATCAAGTAGATTATTTTGAAACATTTGCACCAGTAATAAGACATTCAACAATTCGTTTGATAATTGCCTTTGCTGAAGAATACAAGCTTCTACTTCATCATTTGGACGTTACCACAGCATACCTTCATGGTGTTTTGGAGGAGGAGGTTCATATGAAACAGCCTGAAGGTTTCGAGGACATTAATTATCCAAAAAAAAGTATGTAAACTCAAGAAATCTATCTATGGACTCAAACAGTCTGGAAGAGAATGGAACAAGCGGTTGAATGAGGTTTTGATCAAAATAGTTTTCAAAAGATGTGTCGCTGACAGTTGTGTCTATGTTAAAAATGAAAAAGATGACAAAAATATTATTGGGGTTTATGTGGACGATATTGTTTTAGCATGCAGTTTAAAGAAATCAATGGATTCAATTAAAGGACAAATTGATTCTGAATTTGACACTGTTGATAAAGGACCTTTAAAATACTATCTTGGAAACGAAATTGAAAGGGATGGAGAAAGAGGTTCGATAAGCATCTGTCAAGCAAATTATATTCGCGAACTATTGAACGAATTAAACCTGGAAGAGGCCCGCAAGTGTTTCACACCATTGGATCCTGGTATGAAACTAAACAAGACAACACAGATTAACACGAAGAAAATTGATCAAAAATTTTACCAATCAGTCATCGAGACCTTGATGTATTTGTCCATTTCCACTAGACCAGACATAACGCATTCGGTAAACAAATTAGCACAATTTAATTCCGATCCAAATATGGACCATTTAAGCGCACTGAAGCATTTAGTGCGTTATCTTTCGACAACAATTACGTCAAAATTCTATTATAAGAAAACTTCGAAAGATTTGTTTGCTTATGTCGATGCGGATTGGGCTAGCAATGTAGATGACAGGAAGTCGTCATACACCGGATTTAACTTTTATTCTCGCTGCGGGAGTAGGGTTACCAGCTCTAAAATCAGCAAAGCCTGACAGTAAAGAAAGAAAAGCCTGATTTTTGAGAAAAAAGCCTGACAAATAAAAAAATTAATGTTACCTTTTTGAAACTTAATTTTTATAAAAAAAAATAAAATGAAAGCGTCAACAGGAAAAAACCGCAAGGAATCTGGGACTTGGTGTTGACAAATTAATTGAAGAAAATGCATTTCAATGGCCAAGAACCTTAATTTCTTGCTTAAACTTTTTTAAACAATATTTAAAAAAAAATAAAAACACTTTAACCATGATGTAGAAAACCTATATCGTATTTTACAGAGTGCGTCAAAGTGCATTTTTTTTAAATTATTTTCTTAAGAATTTCATTACCTATAATATTTTAATAATAAATCCTAGAGGTTTTGGAGTTAAGACATTTTTTTTTAATTTAGAAAATCCTCTATTTTGATTTAATTTTTGGGTCACTCTGTCCAAAATTTATTTTTATGTTTTACCATCTTCTTTATTAATTTTGCTTAAAAGTTAGACAAACATTTTATAAAAAAATATTTTTCATGACCTTCATTATGTATCTACAAATAAATCGATAGCCCTACATGGTGTTCAAAATGAATTTGTGCTTGAAACGTTTCAAATAGAACCCTGTATAAATATCCTGCTACTCAATAACCAAAACTCAAAAAGTTATGCAGCTTTTGTAATTTGAGAAAAATTACGATTTTCAAAGACTTTCAAGCAAAATTATTGAAAAAAGCCCTGGTAGCGAGCTCTAAATGGTGTTCGATTTTGAATTTTTCGGTCTTAATTTTTTGGTTTCAATCTTAGCTTCATAATTTCGCCCGGTCCCGGTTGAATTTTGAAAGCATTCAGTAAACATTTTTCTTCTGACGATTATATTTTGTGCGATAATTATAAAAAAGCCTGACAAAGCACGAAACCTGGCCAAAGCCTGATTGGATATTAAAAGCCTGACGCGTCAGGCGAAATCCTGACGGATGGTAAGCCTATGCGGGAGCGGTGTCGTGGCAATCAAAGAAACAAACGTCAGTAGCGCTTAGCAGTACCGAAGCAGAATATATAGCAATAACGCAATGTAGCAAAGAAGCACTTTATTTAAGAACTCTAATCTTGGAGCTAAACTTTGCTGAGTTGGTACAGAAACCAACATTAATCTTTAATGACAACTTGGGAGCACAACAACTTGTGAGGAATCCTATTCATCACCCAAGGACAAAACATATTGATATATGTTACCACTTTGTTCGATAAAATAATAACATTACAATACATCAACACAGAAGAAATGACGGCAGATATTTTAACGAAGAATTTGGGACGTACTAAACATATGAAATTTTTTAATATGTTAGGACTTTCTGAAATGTAAAATTAGTAATAATTTTAGGGGAAGTATTAAGATTTAGAACAAAATACTATTCAAGTAATACACTCGTCTAATTATAAATGTATCTAATATCTAAACAATATTATCAAATCAAAACTATTTTTATTTCTAGTTTTTTCAATCACTTCATAATTTCATTTCATCAAATAAACATCTTATTGAAGGTTTGAATGAACAACAACACTTGAATGAGCTACCACCAAGTTTCTATAGGCTGGAGTTATAGCTGTTTCACGACTGCCACGCCGATCATCAGACTCCTTTAAGTGGTGCTTGGTCTTTGTTCAATTTTAATTGAAAAAACTTTCTATGCCCAGGTAGGACTCGAACTCGGACCAAGCTCCCTCCGAGCCATATGCATACGCATTGCGCCAACGAGGTCACTTGATCAAGTCGGTCCAATTTTAAGTTTTCTTGTTTTGACAATTGCATTTGAAACCAGCATTTTTACTAGCTACACACAAGTTGTTGTTGTATATTCGGTTTCTTTCTTTTTCTCCGTACTCGATTTATAAGTCAACAATTGGTTGAACATATAAGGAGGGAGATTGTATGAAAGATTTGACACGGGTCAAGAATTAATTCAAATTTGTATAAGGGGTTTTCAATATTAATATGATGGTGCGAAAGCTTGGCAGCCTAACTGCAAGTGTGTTATCACACAAAAACCCCTTATATAAACATCTTATTGTTTTATAAATAATTAGAAGTTTTATTTTAAGAAGCAAATTTTCCTCTCTTAGAAATTTATTCTCAAAAAACTCTTTCAACGTTTTAAGTATTCTGGTTCAAGCCTGTCATTGATTGAATTTTGAATTTTGAAAATCCGACGATTGGATCCAAAGATATAAGCATTTAAGTGAACGCAAATCCGAAGTCGGTGTTCTAGACTAGGTATATAATTACTCTATGATTTGAAGACAATTTTAGGCTCTCTCGAAACAGTATAATTTTATTCCACTCAGCACAAAATCAATCATTAACACTTAAAATAAAAACGGGTTCGAAAATGAAGTAGAATACTTCAAGTTTTAAATACCTACATAGAAAAGTGGACAAATTGTTACACTTTTTCCGGCCGAACGCGAATCAAAAATTAAACAAATATAATTAATATTATTAAAACGAAATTAACATGATCGGCATCTACGATTGTACCATGACTTTTGGTTAAACAAATGTGAAATGTCAATCAAAAGGAAGATGGAGACGAAGGCAAGTTCGAATTCTAACAAAGTGTACCAAGTAAGCACTTCAAATACTACCGCAACAAGGCTAGTTCAAATAAAGGGTGGGTTTCACGGATTGATTTTATTTTTACGTTTAATTACATTTTTTATAGTTTAACTAAAGTTGATAATCTTTTATTGATTGCCACGGGGGCTTCATCTTTAAAAATGAAGAAAAGGGAGCAAGCATTTTTTATTTGTAAGAAAGGAAGTTAAAGTGAATCCGACGGTGAAAGAAATTTAAAAATAGCAAAAGATTTATGTTTCCTAATATTAAATTGAAACAATTTTATTTATCTTTAAACTTGGTTGGGAAACCTTGCAATTAAGTAGGACTAAAACAAATTTAAACAAAGGATAGTTGTAATTCGAGTTCCGTAAGATGGAACGCTATTTCTTTGTCCCGAATTAAACAAAGATGAAATTAACCGAGTCGCGATACCTGTAATTTCAGGAATATCCGAACGGAACAAAAGCCAACCGAATTTATTTTTAAAATTATCTCAATTTAGCCACCAAATAATAAAAAATATGAAATCAGAAATTACACCAATTTATTAAACACTCTACTTATCTTTTTTCCGGTTTCTCTTTTTTCCATTTTAAACTTCCTACAACCAATCAACAAAGAATTGAAAAAATATCTTGAAATTATTTAAATGTTCATTGAACGACGACAGATTACAGCGAAGTCAGGGAGTATATGAAAACATTTTAGATAATTACACCCATACTATTCACTCGATACATCCAGACTGAAACTTAAATCCGGATGTATTTACATTGAATTTGTATTCTTTACATCTGGATTTAAGTTTTAATCTGGATGTATCGAGTGAATAATATGGGCGTTAATGTTGGAATGCGTTTATAAATAAGGAGATGTCCAACTCTTTAGACAGTGGCTGGCTGAACAACTGTTCAAGAGTGTTCTAAGGAAATGTTATAAAAAAGCTACTTAGATTCTAGTTTATGTATCTGCCTACTTGTGCAAAAAAACAGGAATTTCATCAAAGCTTCCTCCATTTTTAAAATTAGGCGTGTTTTATTGAAAAAGCTATCCGTTTTATAGTAAGATTTTACATGCATTACAAATACAACATCGCCAGTAGTGTTACTACTGATAAAAGCTAAAGCAGAATCCTACTGTGGATAGAATTTTGACGTTTTTTTAGTTTCGAATTGGATTTTGTTATAGTTTTGTTTAAGAGTTCGATAGATGTGTTCATGGAGTAGTTATAATTGTTGAATAGTACCAAATATGAAATATAAAAACCAGGCTACTGTCGATGTGTTTTTTTGGGTTTTTCTTACCTATTTATAGATTCCCAAAAAAACATGCCTATTTTCTATTTAGGTATAAATATTATTTTTGAAGTAAACTTCTTTTGCGGCATGGGGGTATAAAAAATTTCTATGGAGCTGTCAGTGGCATGTCAAACCGACATACGAATTCCCGTCACGAATTTCAAAATTCAGCGTCACGATTTTGCAATACCGACATAACAAACAAAAAAACCCTATTTCTGAACAAAAAGAATATTCTTTTAATTCATAAACGACAACAAATATATGGAAACACTTTTAAACAAAACTTTTCATTACAAAATCTTTTTTTAACGCCTATTTCAGACAATTAAAAACGAAGTTCACGGAGCGGAACACAAAACCACCAATTTAATAAGAGAAATACACAAAAACTTATATTTTTTTTACATTTTATTAATTCCACTTAAAATATGTACATATTAAAACACATTTATCCATAATTTTTCTTAAAATTTAATTCTAAACAACACAAAATAACAAAATTATTTCACAGAAATCACAAAAACTAAAAGTAAACAAAACATTTTCTCGGCAAATGTCAAATCCACTATTGCCATATGCGAATAATCCTAAATTTTTGTCAAATTTTAAAACAGCATTGCCATCTATTTATCTTTAGGTGTCGAACAAATTGGATGCGATAGTCCCCTTTCACACGGGGCAACAAGTTGCTGGAAATTTTTTTGACGTTTTCCTTTAATTTCCATAAAAATCTTGTACACACACACTACTGTGTGTGTGAAGAGGAACGTCAAAAAATCAATATAATAAAACGACAAACCATTTACGCGGTCTATAAAAGCCGAAAGTATATAAATTATATATCGATGGAAAGGTTTTTTTGCACACAAGTGCACAAAGCAAAAATTTATTAAATAATTTTACCACAAAGACTAAAAACAATAAAGTAAAATTGCATTATAAGTGCGAGGAGAGCGAGAACCAAAGCAAGAGCCAGAGCGAGACCGAGTATTTGTTTACAACACTTATTATATTTTCGTTAAATGCAATGGTTCGTGCATTTAATATATTCGTTAAGATGGTTAGTGAATTCGAGTAAGGGTTTTTTGTGGGAAGAATTTTATTTCTGAGGATTTTTTTCTGTTGTGTTGGATTTTCGGCCATTGGTCGATTTAATGCGAGGAAGCATAAATTATGTATAGTTGTAGGTTTATTGGTTTTGCATGGAAATATTCTGCAATCTATTGTGTCTCTCGCTCATTGGGTGTTGTTTTTTAAATTGAAATAAAATGTGAACAAAAAAAGGAAGAATGCTTTCAATTTGTAGATGTAGTGTGAGGGATGTTTAAGCTGAGGCGTGGAACAATAACTTTTTATTGAAGTAAAACTTCTTTTGTGGCATGGGGGTAAAAAAGTCAGTGACATGTCAAACCGACATACAAATTCCCGTCACGAATTACAAAATTCAGCGTTACGATTTTGCAACGGTTCTGAGTTTCAAATCGGGTGCTCTGAGTGGTAGGACTTGAAAAATACTTGCCCTGTTGTCGTGAAAGAAGTTTTACTTCTAGCGCGTGTACATAAGTACGCACACTCTTTTTTTTTGTTTATCAATCTATTGAAAATATGTTAGTAAAATTTGTCCTTTATATATTTTTAGGGTGATGAAATCAAAAATAACTAAAAACTACTTCAACTTTATTATTTTGCTGCCTACCACGTTATATTTTTTTATTAACTACTATGGTCCTGCCAGTGCGCTTCCAGTTGATTCTATTGACCTGCAATGCAATCAATCTATAAAAGGAAATTTAAAAAAATTTTCTTGTGGTATAAATTCAAGAATTGTGGTTGAAGTTCAAGGTGTATTCAATCATAAAGCTTCATATATACAATTTAACTGTTATAATGCAACTCCCATTAAATTTAACTTACCACAAGAGAACAGCTTCCCGAAATATGTAACGCGAGTGCAATTTAATTCTTGTCGATTTTCAGCGAATCAAGATATTTTAGAAATCCTTAAACATTCACTCCGGTTGTATCAAACAAACACAATTGTATTCAATAACGAACTAATTGATAATTCTCTATCACGTAAAAACCTAAGAGGGCTTGCTGATATGAATGTTCAACATTTATCCTTTATTATTAGAAATGTTTCAACACTGCCTACGGATTTGTTCGCTGATTTTGGAAATTTGGTTACATTATCAATCTATTTGAATATTACTAACTCATCGCATCTATCTATCCTCCTGGCTTCGTTGAAAAAAACTAGAAAAATTTTGCTAGAAATAAATAATCTTCAAGCAATTCCCCCTAATCAGATAGAACTGGAAGGATTGATTCTTACTTACAACAATATTACGGCTCTTCTCTTAAATATCTTTTCA
Organism: Epistrophe grossulariae; assembly: GCA_929447395.1. NCBI lineage: Eukaryota > Metazoa > Arthropoda > Insecta > Diptera > Syrphidae > Epistrophe > Epistrophe grossulariae. The sequence continues at coordinate 148,056,492 of OV839567.1, read as the reverse complement.
AATCATGATTTGACAGATATTTGTTTGGATGGAAATAGTTCACCACCAAACTATCCAATTTATTTACCTGAAAGAATTAAAAAGCGTAAGGAATTTTACCTGAAGGGAAATCAAGTGGTGTTGAAAGAATTACCAGAAGACTTGCTCCTTCATTTGCCGTCTCTATTAACTGTTCAAATAATAAATTGTCAGTTGGAATCGTTACCTTCTGGTTTATTTAACGGTTTGAAAAACTTATCTGCAATTAGCATTCAAGGAAATAATTTACATGAGCTGCCATTTGGACTTTTTGCGGATCAGGAAAACCTCTTTGCATTAGATCTATCTAAAAACATAATAAGAACACTTTCTGGCGGATTATTTAATAGGACGTCGAAACTACGAGAACTGCATTTATCATACAATCAATTAACATGTCTTTCAAAGTAAGTATTTTTTGGTTGTAACTAACAACGATGAAGCGCAGTTTCTCCATCAGCCTTAAACATAGTGTGGAAATTTTAGTTTTAATATTTTTTCACTTTAACATCGGGAACATTAGTTGAGGATTCAAGTTTTTTTCAATTTAGTTTTGTGTCCTTCCTCTATTTGTAATCAAGACTCAATAGGCGATAGAAAGTTATTGAATGGTGACCTATTACAATGATGGTTCATAACAACAAGATAGATTATTTATTTGCAAGGTGGTGTAAAATTAATCCCCCTATCGGAAGGTGTTATAGGTTTTGAAATTGGCGTCGTACGTCAATCAAATTTAACGTTTGTCAGTTTGTGAACAAGACAGTTGCAGTGTACAAACAGACAAGCAATGGAGCTCAATATGGTTCAAATAAAGATTTCCGTCACTCAAAATTAGTTTTTTTAATTTATTAAAATAGTAATTCAAAAAAATTATTTAAATAATTATTAAATTAATTCTACTCTAATTCTAATCTTTTCTTTACACAACAGTTTCTGTAGGGAAATTTTTAGTAAATTATTTGTTTTCTTCTTTTTCATGTTTAAGCCTTTTACTAGTTTGGAGATTCTTGACTTGGGAAACAGTAAATTACTTACAATAAGCTCACACGACAATCAACCCCAACAAGGATCTGTATTTGATTATTTAATAAATCTTGAAGTGCTCATTTTCCAATGGGATAGAGTTGTTTATGGACAACAATCCGCTCACCCAACTTTCATCTAAAACACTTAAGGATAATCCAATTATTTCTTTGTTAGGCATTTGAGGAAGTCCAATAAATAAATTCCCAGAAGGATTTTTCTCAAACTTACCAAAACTGAGAAAAGTTTCCCTGGTTCTTCCATTGGAGGAAAATAAAGATGTGCTTAAAAATTCAATTGCCCTCAGCACGATTTAAATATCAGGGACTAAAATTCAATTTGTATTTATCAAAAGCTGCAAGTCTTAAGGTAGAACTATAATAGTCGGATGCCGACGTAAGTGGTCGTACGAAACGAAACGAATACAAAGAATTTATATGACGTGTCCATAATTGAGGTTTGCTTCGTTCCGACCAATTTTCGTTAACTTTTGCTTTCGGAAGTGAAGAGCGCTCACCGACCGCTCCATGCGTATGTGAACTGAGAGAATTTTCTTCCGTCATCTTCCAACTATTATAGTTCTACCTTTATTGTCTTAGACTTACCTACAAATAGATTTAGCAAAATTAATTTTTCGGACTTCTCATTTACATCATTTTTTATGTTGGAAACACTGCACCTCTCTCACAACCTTTTAGAAAGTTTGGAATGGTAAGTTATTTTAAATATTAATTCAGCAGTTTACCTCAATGATTTCACGAATTTCAGGTGGACATTTTTGGGACTTGAGCGTTTAAAGGGGCTGTTCCTGAATAATAATTGTCTTCGATATTTGAACGAAGACGTTTTTGGAGATACACCAAGCCTTGAATTCATAAATGTGGAAAATAATCAACTGAAAAATATTGAACCCTTCGTCAAACTATTTGGAACCCTTCAAACGCTTTTAATAAGGAACAACTCAATTGGAAACGACTACTTTATTGGAATTCAGCAGTTTTCACCATCTATTCTTGATTTGAGCTTTAACAACATCAGTTCCATTGACTTATCAAATCTTCATTCTATGAACACCGAAACATGTTTTTTGAATTTTTCCAATAATAAAATTGAAACCATTAAATTTACAAAGGGAAATTATTCTGTTAACTGCGATTGCAAGATCATTTCCTTCGGAAAGAAAAAAAAGCCGATGAATATGTATGAAAGTTTGGGATGCTTGTCCCCGAATAGACTTGAAGATCACCAAGTCAGTTATATCTCTCCAGAGGAATTATTGTGCCCAATTAAACCAATTTGTCCGAAGGACTGCCTGTGTTGGATTCGACCACTTGCTTCAAATTTAATAGTAAACTGTTCCAATGCTAATTTGACGGAGGTTCCTCGATTACCTGAGTTGGAAACAATTTTTCAAAATGGAATTGAACTGTCGATTGATGGCAATAACCTTACGACTTTAAATTCTCATTCTCTGACAGGATATAAAGGTGTCACCAAACTTTTTGCAGCTCACAACCAAATAACCAATATTTTCAGTGAAGACATCCCAGAAAATATTTCATACTTTGACGTTTCCTACAACCGAATAGAGAGATTAGACGAAAAAGTAGTAAAAGTGATAAATGAAAGACAGACCTTAAGATCCATCCACCTAGATCACAATCCATTAATATGTGATTGCCTATCCGAAAACCTTACACGGGCGATTTCGCTGAATAAGACACTTTTTCCAGATATCGATCAATGTTCCGACGGAAGAAAATTCAGAACGTTGTCCTACAGTAAATTGTGTCCAATTGAACGCAGCAATATAATACTCATAGTAATCGTAGTAATTTTGTGTGTACTGTTTTTCCTACCAATTTTTTATTTTAAGAACAAAGAAGCCATTCTGATTTGGATGTATGCAAATAAAATCTGCCTATGGTGGGTGACAGAAGAAGAGGTGGACAAAGACAGAAAATACGATGCATTTATATCGTATTCAAGCCTGGATGCGTACTTCATTCGTGAAATAGTTTCGAAATTGGAAAGTGGTGAAAAACCTTATAAGCTTTGTCTTCACGATCGCGATTGGCTTGGAGGTGGTTTTATTCCAGACCAAATTCAAAAATCCGTTCAACGTTCCAAAAGGACATTAATTTTGCTGACGGAGAATTTTGTGAAATCAAAATGGACGCGTTTAGAATTTAGGACGGCTCATATTGCATCCCTAAACGAAAAACGTATTCGAGTGATTGTTGTCTTAGTTGGTGATGTAAACACTGATGATTTAGACTCGGATCTGCGAAAATATTTAAAAATGTACACCTACCTTAAATGGGAAGATCCAAGGTTTTGGCAGAAATTGTATTACGCACTGCCGCATCCCACAAAAAAAAACGAGCGAAGTAAGATCATTCGCAAAGTTGATGCTGATAATGAAGGGTCGGAATATTCATCTGATGACAATAGTTTATTTTAAATTTAAATAAATCCACTTTACAATTTTCTAGAAATCATTTTAGATCTTTTTTCCACCATCTACCTTACTATTTTTATGCTTTACTGTTTTCTAGTAATCATTATAGATCTTTTTTCACTATTTAATTTTTATCAATTTATTTTATTTGTGTTGTTGACTCTACGAGTGTCTACAAAAATATCAATTAAAGAAATCAAATTAATACATCAGAATCTACGAACTTGCACTTTTAAATATTTTAAATTATTTATTTAAACATTATAATTAATAAATAATAATATGTAATTGTTATTCCAGTTTTTATTTTTTTTTTACATATATTTAGTTAAATTTAAAATAAAATCATCTATACATTTTTAAAATATCGAATTAAAAAAAAAATATTCTGAAATGTTCTTTTTAAATCCAAAATTTGTTCTTTGGAAAATTATTTGAGAGATGAATCACTAGTAATAAATAAATAGTATATAAAACAATTTATCAGGATTTTTTAAATAGATTTTTTTATACAAAATTAAAGATATGTATAAAATTAGTCCAAAATAAAATTAAATGTCTTATGTAAAATAGAATTAAGAAGCAATTGTTTATATTTCAGTTCAATAAAAAAAATCGTTTCTATTATTATTTGAAAATGAATGTCGAGTTCTTGGTGATCTTTAATGGTTTGGGCTCCAGCATACATAATTTGGGGGAGAAGACGCGACTCTCTGCACGTTTAACCGAAGAGGCTGCTGCCTTTTGAAACGTCAAAAAGTGCAATGCGTGAAAAGTTGAAAGTTGGTGAACTCTTGCAGCTCTGATTGCATTGCAATTGTGTTGCGTTATATTCGTAACATTGAATTTGTGTGTATTGAATATTTTGGCAGCTATTTCAGCCATGCAATTCCAGTTGTCTCCAATGTGTTCAGGAAGTGAAATGAGACTCGTTTTAATTTGACCCCATTACATGAGGACTGAGGTATGCAAATCTAGAATTTATTAAAAAACCTTTACTGCAAATATATATTGTTTTATCTCGTTGACCCTATCCAGTGGCTGATCAGTTTTCGGGTACTTGCGCTGTATTAAGCTCAGTTTGTGGTAGTTTGTGTTTTTTTTAAATTGAAAATGGCGGTGCTAACTTCACGTACATAAACACTGTATAGCACCAATCCCACGCAAGTTTTATTTATCTTTTAGTTTTATATTTTTATTTGGTTCTCCCCCTCCAGAACCAATTCCTGGATCCGCCACTGACGCACAGTGTGACAATTGGCCTATTTAGCGGGATTTAATTAAGAAATCGACTTTCACAATAGTAAACAAAAATCGGTTTTTCTTGCAGCTAACACCTCCCACATGACACACAAACTTGCACAAACTTTTTTGTTAAAAGCAAAAAAATGATCTCAAAGTTTAAGATGGGTGAATTATTCATAAAAATGTCAATTTTGAGAATAAGAGATTTATTTGTTTCTTCAAGTGGTTCGCGTGATTTTAAATAAAAGTTTTATTTTATTTTAATCATCACAAATTCCATCGTAATCGAAAATTTGCTACGAATCACGAAAAATTTATTGCAGAATCCATTCCTAGTGGAAAATCTATTAAGAATTTCGAAATTCGGGAAATTTAGTATCACAAATTCCGAATGAAACGGAAATATGACGTCCTCTTCTACGACAACTGATTCTTGTCGTAGCCATGTTGTAAACGATTGTGTTTCATTAAAAAATACTTCTTTTTTTTTACAAATTCTAAAATTTGCTATGGTTGCAAACGCAAATTAATCAATTTTTATTTTATTAAAAATTCTTAAACTCTTAAAATAATTGAATACCACGCCTTTAAGAAACAATTTAAAAAGAAGTATAAACAAAAATAGGAAAAAAAGAGGAATTTAAAGAACACATCACTTTTAAAACAAGCCGGGATGAAATTTATAGTTCCTCAGTACATTTGAAACCACTTTTGTTTATAACTTCCATTCATTTTTGTGTTGAATCTATTTTCTTGGGAACAAAATGCTAAACATTGAATAAAAAAACAAATATCAACGACACAAGTTTTTTCAGGATCTCAATTCTCAATCCTTTTACAGTTGTAATAGTGCTCAGGGATTTTGGGATTTTGTTTTTTCGATATTTATCAAAACAAAGAGTCTAGTTCGAAAATTTTTCTAAGTGTTTTCTTACGAAAAGAACATTTGTTTTCTTTTAAATTATCTTATTAAACAAAAAAAAAATAATAACAACAAAATTATTATTTTCAAAATTTTTCCAAGAAAAGGAAAATTCATCTGACATCTGTCAAATATGACAGGTGCTGAATGTAATGTTTTTATATGTCAAGAATCCATCTTTCAATGAGAAGTTGAAGAGAAAAAAAATTGGTTTTTTTGGCGGCATTGATAGCCATATACTTAACACAAATATTTAGCTTTTTTGTGTAAAATAAAAAGGGAAAAAAGATGGGACTTTTTAGAAAGTTTAAGGGAATTTTTCTTTTAAAAGCTCCAAGTATTGCTGTGACAGCCGATTTCGAAAATCAGAATTAATTCTTTTAATGAGGCATTGCTTCTTTCGATTCCATTCGGATTTTGTGAATCCTTTTTTTCGGTGTTCGTAGTGGAATAATCCATTCAGGGATTTTCCACGATGGGTTCTGTGATAGGCCTGAATAAATACAATCTTATTGAATGGTAAGGTAAGTTGATTAAGAATATTGGGTGCTTGAATTGAGAGGGGGGGGGGGCGGCAAAACGAAAATCAAGCACTCATTTATGCCTTTACATAATGAAGTATAGTTGTTCAGACTTGTTCAAGTTAAAGACCCTATTTGTCAGTAACAAAAGATAAGATGGTTAATTAATCCAAGAAAGAGTCAGAAGTGAAACTGGATTATTGGTTGATATGCCAATTGCCAATTAATGACGGGAAAACAGCTAGACGATTCTTCAGAGATGAAGCAACAACTGCCGAAATTACAGGACTCGACGAAGAAATGAATAAAAAGTTCCATATCATCTTAGAAGCTCAATTGGATCAGGGACCCCGATTGACTTAAATGTCTTCGAGAACTTTGCAAAGAAACAAGGGAACTATGTATCTATAAAAATTATGGCTGGTATTATACGCCATTTAGTGTACACAAAGTCTTATTTCATGGAAAAAAAATAATTGCCACTTGTATTCTTCTAATCGGCTAACTTTCGGAAAAAACTAAGGAAGCCAGGAACAAAAAAATAGAAAATTTAGGGAAGTCTTCACTCTTTTCTAGATAAACTCCAAGAGTCAACACGAACACAGACCCTCTAAATAGGTTGTTAATATCCTCAGACCCATTTTTGACAAGTGTAAGATGTATTCCAAAAAAAAAAAAGTTTTATTGAACATGAAGTTCAGCAATTAAAAATAGTGCAAATTGTCCGTTCCTTTAAATTATTTTTTTGTTGAAACGTGTATAGACACATTAATTTAAAATATTACATTCCAATCTGTGAACAATTTTATTAAAAATAAGTAAAAAAATTGAACACATAAATTTAATTCTGAGCGTTATTAATTTAATCCCGCTAAATGAGCGAAATTTCACACTGTGTGAAGTTATCGGTATAGAGTACTGTGTCTGCGTTCTGTAACTCTCGCATCGATAAAATTAGTCGAGAAACGATGAAAAATGGAACAAAACTCATACGATTTATTGCAATTTTCATCGTTTCTCGACTAATTTTATCGATGCGAGAGTTACAGAACGTAGGAACTGAATTGTTAATATTCGCAAATCACAACTAATTGTCTTGTATAGGAAGTAAGAATATAAGTGTGACAAAAGATATAAATATACGAAGATACATAAGTCAATGTTCAAAGAAAAATCAATCAAGGAGCAGTACGTGCACGATAAGTAATAATATTATTTTCTTAAATTTCAAATTGAAAAATATAAAAAAAAAAAAACAAATTCCAAAAAAAAATTTTTTTTTCTTTTTCACAAATTCAAAATTTTAAACTTATTATTAAAATTTGTGCTTTCTTTTGAACCAACGAACAATTCAATTGAATTCAAATTATCTTCCCCCGCCCCCATACATAGGTACATAGGTATACCAACATAAATTTTTTTCTTCTATTTAAAAATATTTGTATCACGTCCTTTTGAAAGTTCTTTTTTTACAGGAAAAAGAATCTTTTCAATGCTAATTATCTTCAGATTAATTTTTTTTTCTTAACAAAAATTTGAATTTCACTTTATTCAGTTAAGTTTTTTTTTTAGCTCAATAAATCTTTGACAAAAAAAATCGACCCTTACACAAATTTAGGAATTGAATAAAATATTGTTCAGCTATAGGATCTAGAAGTGTGGTTTTTTTTTGCGATTGTTTAGCTAGAAAATCTATATATAGCTACCTATGTAGTAAACAAACTTGAATCAGATTTACGGTAGCTATTATATTAATGGAATTTTTTTTATAATTTTATTTTTCCATGAGGGGGAAGTAAACGAGAAAAAAAACTCATTTAAAACTGAGTTCTTGAATGTTATAGAAACCTTAATATAGTACAGTTTGGTTCATGATTTGATGTTTAAATACTGATGGAAGGAAAAAGTGTTCAAATCTTGAATCCCTTAATAAAAATCAATCATCCTGAACAAACCCATCATAATTGACACTTTGACATACATACGAATTCTTTTAGTTATTTTTCTTATCGAAAATATAATTTCACACTTCATTTTCCTTTTGGGATCTAAACTGTCACATAATATGATAAGATAGTAAGCATATATTGGTAAAGTTCTCTTACAGCTGATGATTGAGGACTGAGGTGCATTGTCAGACTTTGATTCTTTGATGTGAGAGCTTTATGCTTCTTTCAATTTGTTCATGCTGCTTGGCCAAGGTGGAAAGATGTAGAATAAATGGTAAAGTATATTATGTTTAATAATATGTGAAGGATTTATTTATAGTTCCCAACTAAAATATTATAAATATTTTAATTTTATCGAGTACGGAAAAAATAGAAAGAAACCGAATGTACAACAACAACTTGCGTGTGGTAGGTAAAAATGCTGGTTGAAGAAAATGCATTTGTCAAACAATAAAACCTTAATTGGGATGGACCTATAAAAGTAGGTAGGTACAGTTTATAAGGAACCGCAGGGATCTCCGCTGGTGGGTATATACATAGTTAGGACATCCATAATCTTTTTTCAAGCTTGAAATTCCTTTTACGAATAAGCTTACTTTTTATGGCGAAAACTGTTATACCTAACTGTTATAAATCGACATTTCTCTAGTCTCTTCGTATATTCATACGATATTTTAGAGGACAAGTCTATAAAGAAAAGTCATTTTATAAAAGTTATAACAGTATATCGCCAAAAAAAGTAAGTTGGAATTAACGAGTTTCGTGCTTTAAAAATAATATTATTTCCTTTCTGATAGTTCTTTGGAATTTAATTCATTATTTTTGCAGTAATTGTTGTCTGTGCTTCTTTCAAGTCTTTAATTTTATATTGAAAAGTTAAAGGACATGTTGTATGGACTTAAGTCCTACAATACGTCAATATAATAATCACTTTCATAAGTAAATAAAAATAATACAGAATTAAATCTTATAAAATGGCTATGTACCATGTCTGCTTTGAAACTGTACATTATCCAACAAGCTTCTGCAGCCAGCTCTTTGCGACCTGTCTCCAGTTTCTCATTCCAATTTAGTTGAGTTAGTTTTCCATCTAGCCTGCAACCTGCAACCCGGGATTCATATTCTCCATCGGATAGGGCGACTGCAGTCCCCTTGTTGAATTTTGGCGACAAAAATTTATTTCCCAAGTCAGTTTTTTGAGAAAAATTAATGAAATTTTGTAGACTTTATTATTCTAGCACACTTTGATTACCTATTTCTATATTTGTTTAAAAGGAGGGACTTAAAATATGTAGATCAGAATATTGTACGAAATTTAAAAAATTAAATAAAATTCATTTTCTAAGTCAGGAATTTATTCAAATTTGTGTTATAGAAATGTCTTAATATTTGTGCAGTCAATGAAGCGAAAAAAATAGCTAAATTCGGAAATAATCGCCGGAAAGCTGGATTTTGGTATATATAGCTTCCTCATTGTGTTCTTAAGAAATTATCAAAAGTCCCCAGCGATATAAGCGCCGCTAACAATTTTACGGGGGGTTGAAGGCCCCCCAAAATGGTTTTTCAAGAAAAACTCCCAAATGATAAGTTATACAAGAAAAGTGTCAAGGACTAATTTGTAGCTTGGAATATATCCTAGAAAAACGTACAACATACTTTTTTCATACAAATAACGGTTTTTGAAATAAACCAATCAGAAGAGTTAAGGGGTGGTCAAATAGAGTGGACCGATATCTTTAAATAATGTCCGTATAATGTACCAACAACAACAAAAAAAATGGTGCTTTTATCACAAAATGCACAATTTTGGAATTAAGTCGCCCATCTACATAGAAAAATAAAACCCTTAACTCTTCTGATTGGTTTATTTCAAAAACCCTTATTTGTATGAAAAAAGTATGTTTTACGTTTTTCTAGGAACTATTCCAAGCTTCAAATTAGTCTTTGACACTTTTTTTGCACAACTTACTATTTGTGAGTTATTCTTGAAAAACCACTTTGGGGGGCCTTCAACCCCCCGTAAAATTGTTAGCGGCGCTCATATCGATGGAGACTTTTGACGATTTCTTAAGAACACAATGAGGAAGCTATATACCAAAATCCAGCTTTCCGGCGATTTTTTCCGAGTCAAATGCTTCTTTGACTGGAGCTGGACTATCTTTATTATATATGTAATGAAAGAGCATCATTATACGCTTAGTTTGGGAGACAAAATGTTGTCTTTAAGCTCACCGTTATTGTGATACGCTAGCTAGAACGAATGTATCCGTAAAAGCAAACATATTTTTTGGCTCAACTGAATAGGTTCTATATCAAAAACTTTAGCTTACGTTGAGCTGCGTTGGTCAATTTTACTCAAACTTTTGTCTGCCAATAAATATAAATGTGTTTTACCTGTTAACCTCAAAAATGGGTCGCGAAAAATTAGTAAGCGAGGAAGAAAAGGGCAAAAAAAAGTATTTAGAGAATAAGGCCTAAACCAGCGATGCATCGCGATAAAAATTAACAGAAGTCAAAATGTAGTAAACAGTTATTTTCGAAACGTCAAAAAGTATAGACAAAATATGAAACACAAAATAGGAAACACTGCGCTACATTTTTAACTTGATTTTCCTAATTTGGTACATTCGAATTACTTTAATATGGAAGAATAAATAAATATTAAAGACCTGTTTCACAAGTTCTGTTTAGTTATTCGACACATACTAACTTTTGACTTGAAAAGGTTATAAAATCGAACAACAATTTTTTGGATTGTGAACTTATGATCCTGTGTCAATAATTATGTGTCGTAGGGAATGCTTTCGCCCTATAGATGAAAAACTATTATGTTCCTACTACATTATCATTTCGTGAATACACCAGAGACAATAGAGTGATACTTTATTACACTGATATTTCAAACCAATCTGACATGACTGTGAACGAAGGAAATTTCAGAGAACTTTTAAGATTTCAAGTATTTGCTGGAGATAAAAAAACTAGCCTCCTCTTATGCTACATATACATTGAAACCAGCATCTCCTAAAGAACGTATTTTTTCCCTTTAAGCACGCAATAGCAGAACTAAGTACACAAAATACCAAGCATGAAAATAGTAATAAAACGTACGTGACTTTCAATCAATATGACTTTCAGCACGTACGCATTTCTAGAATAAGCTATAAAAACCGAGTCGTCTGCGACGCTCGAGTCAGATCTTAAGTTACCCTCTAAGTGTAGTCATATACGATTTCAAATAAAGAAACATTCCTTCGGGATTAATCTTTTTAAAAAGTGTTTCATTTAACCAGCACTTATAATTTACATATAAACAAGACAACACAAAACCCGGATAGCTTATTTTTAAAGTATTGCGACTTAACCCTCTAACTGGCAAAATAGTAAAAATGGTCGAATCAGGTTGATAATTTTTTTTTCAGGTATTGGTATATACAAAAAAAGCATAAATTTAAATTTTCAGGTAAACATTTTATCGATATCGAATTATTGGAGACCGTCTCAAGACGGCCTTGTCGGTTTGCGGGTAAAAAATAACTTTGATGGATTTATTAATTCAAAAATTTATTTATTAACAAAAAACCAGAAAACAATTATAAAATGTTTTACTTTCTATGGTGATAGTCCCAAAAACATTTTTTTCTAGCTACAGCATAAATGCAGGTTACATTTGGAACAAACGACTTGTGTGTTTGACTTTTTACAGTGCTTACACATTTTCTTTTCGGTTCTATCCATCCAACGAGCATCAAGAACGAGGTGAACAGCTCTTTTCTCAACACTAAATGTCCTAGGAACTGGTGATGTTGGTAGCTCCACACTTTGAGTCTATGATGGTCGTCTTAATGGTCGTTTTTCCTTGAAGGAAATATATCCAGCAGCTATTTCCTCCCGAAATTGTGGAAGCTGCAGAAGCTGTTCTTCTTCGGACAAATTATTATGCGTTCGTTGTGGCCATGTCAATAAAATGGTTAAAGAGCCTCGTCATGATTTTTCGGCTTTTAGGTCAAATATGATACCGACTCATAAGACCATCCATGAGGTCAACCCCACCCATATGAGCATTATATTCGCGGATGATTTTGGGGCAGTCTATTTTGATGAATTTTTTCTGCTTTCTGTCATATCGAGGTGCTTTTGATATATTTTGATCAAGATTGAATCTTTCAAATGATTTAATGCCTATAAGTAGGTCGATGCCAAACGTACACACTTGTTATCTTTCCATAATACCGAATTCACATCCAATCCATCGATTGATGTCATATATTCTATGGAATATCCTCTACTTTCTTTAATTACTTGATGGCGGTCGGCAACTTACACGCTGGTATATACGATTAGCTATATATAAAAAAATTAAATTTTAAAGCCTAAATACAATTTTAAAAAATCGCCTCTCACTGTGCCTTAACTGAAGATTCCACGGGATCGTAAATAGATCGAAAGAGGTAGCAATGTGTAGAAATTATCGAAGTTAAGAATATGGTTAGCCAACTCGGGAATTGTTTGTGATAACCGAACAAAAACATTAGATGTGGCTCCTAGATCCGGTGTGCCACGTAAGATTGACATTATCACCTGCACCATTGTAAACCTCAAAACGGTAGGAAAATCCGTTTGAACAAACAATTTGACACCCCACTCGTGTGGTTTGTTTGGCATATATTGACGAAGATGGTGTTTCGTCTTCGTGCTGCACATTTGTTCATCGAAACAAAGTCTAGCTGTTTTTGGGATTGAATCGAACCGCTCGTTGATTTTGTTGGCTAGAGCACGGATTCGAAAAAAAGGGTTGTAGCCAGGATCATCGTTGGGATTCATCTTGAAAACATAAAAACCTCTTGATTGCAGTTAGGCTGACCAGACGTCCTCTTTTAGACCTAATAAACTTTTGTCCGATATCTTTTTGAAAAAATAAGCAATTTGTCCTCTTTTCTAAAGTCTCCAAATTTTCATTTAATAATGTAAACGCATTGTTCTTTCGTGTAGTGCTCCATTTTTAAAAACCCTCAACTGTCAAACTGTCCTTTTTTTATTGCCAACACGCAATTTTAGGGCACCATTTATAATCAAAGCTAGAATGGTTCAATAATTCTTGAAAATAATTATTTTTTCGGATGTCATCTTTTCATTGAAGATAGATCTGGTCACCCTAATTGCAGTAAATCGTTTTGACAACACACAATTTTGAATCGATGGGAAGGCATTTTTGCGCCAGTAGCTCTCCATATTAGGATAACGGTATAACGACATATTAATCATTATTCCAATATAATTTCTTATTTCTGAGGCAGAAGTTTTGAAACCGGAGTTTATGTTTTCCTTCAAAGCACAGTGATTTGTCTATTCAGTTATAAACTCAATGATTTCGCCAGTAAAAAGCCAATGAAAGATTTCCATTGGAGTGTCAAAGTTTTTGACACTCAATGCAAGAGATGCATCACCACAAAATGCAGCTTGATTTACGTGTAGGTGCATTGAGCGTTTACGTCAAATCCTTTGTAACAAAACTGACCACTCCATTGAATTGTCCAGAAGAAGGCTGAATTGTTTGTCCAGTAGCCTCAAATAATGGCAAGGGAGATCGTGGCCTTTTTATATGTTTTAAGCGGGAATTCGGAATGGCAGTTAAAGTAGATGGCTACAGTTCTGTAGCATCAACAATAAAAGTTGAGGAAGCTGCTGGATTGTCTATTTAGCTTTCACAAATGCATCAGTTGTCTCAGCTTCGTTGATTTGCTGAATGCATTCTTCAATTATTTAAAATCAACGTTACTTTTCTTATTCAAAATTCTATGTAATTCTTTATTAATTAAGTTAAGTTAAAAATTTAGTAAGTAAGCAAAGTCTGTGGATGTAATATCGTAGATTTCAATAAATAAATAAATAAATAATTTTCCGAAATATCAGCAAAATTATCTGGCTCAATGTTGTCAACTTCTACTCCAATAATGTGTGGAAATAGGAATAGGCTGATGTTCCGTTTTGTTTCCCAAAGTTCGAGGTCATGCTTTCACGGAGATCCAAAAGGAAGACAAAAAAGCTGAAAAAACCCTCTTACCTACAGTTATAAGTTCCAAAGAGCTCGCTGTTCGAGACGCTATATCATCCAAAACGAAAAACTTTCTTCTTAAGCACCTTGGGCTGGGAGCCGATTCTGGTTCTGCGAAAAAGTGAATCGGATAAATATAGTTTTCACATTCGCTTCCATGGATTGCTTTCACTTTTTCGATTCACTTACTGCAAATAAGCGATTCTCCGACAAACTATATTACCGATCCTGAACCTCCTTATTATCTCCGCTGAATCGCATGCGCAGTCAGCGGAATTCTCTTATTTTTTTAAGAGAAAAGACAAAGAGATAGAAAGATTTTCGTTCTTGATGAATAGGACAGAGAAGGAGATTTGGTTGAATTAAGCATTGTTTGTTCGTATTCACCCTTTCTTTTCACAGATTCACTTCCAAATACCAGCGTGAAAGAAAATTATTCATATGAAAGTTTTTAAAGTTTGGTTTCACATTTTCGCAGAATGAGGATCGGATTTTAGAGTTAAAGGGTGAAAAGTTATTTGATTCACTTTTTCACAGAACCCGAATTGGGCCCGATCTGTTGTCTCAGTTTATAGTGGAGCTTAGGCGGTCAATATTTCTAAGTTTTAGCTGTCTTAGTTACAGAGTTCTTTTGAACACTTCGCTATTGGGTATCTTTTTTTGATGACAGCGCTGCAGATACTTGGACTTGCTCTCATCGAATAAGTTGAACCCATCTTCTATGATTCCTTTTCAATACTCACAAAAGTGCCACTAACGTTTCGTACTTCACAATTATGTCAATGTTGTCGAAGAATGCGATTAATTGGACAGACCTTTGACAAATTTTGTGATTAACATTCATTCAAGACCGATGTTATATCATTTTTTGAGATTATATCGGGGCAAGGTCTTTGCCGAAGAAGAGATACAAAAATTTGAAGTGTTTAACTTTTTCAAATATTTTATAAATTTTCTTTATTTTTGGAACTTTGATATTTTTGGATCTAAAAATGTACTGATCTTTACCTGAACTCAAAAAACTGACGGTATTATAAGTTCTGAAATTGCGGCAGACATGATAGCATATACCCAGATGAACTTACTTTGAGTAAATTTAAAAACTTTATTTTACTTTATGAAAACATAGTATTAACGCTTCATAGAGATGAAGTTCCTTTAAAATTCGTCAGCAAATCTATCGTTCTCTTGATTTCATTTTAAAATAATTCTTTTAAATTTAAATCTTCTCACAAGCTCCACAGGACAAACAACACTTGAATTTTTGCTCGATACATAGACAGGAACCTACACATACACATTATGTACCTATGTCCTTTATATATAAGTAAAACAAAATTCCACTGAATTAAACACTGAGCCTGAGAATACAACAAAAAAAAAAAAAACATTCTATATACTATCCAGTATGATAAAGCATTTCTGTCATTATCAACATCCTCAGATAGGATGTAAATACGCAAGGGTGATTTTTTTTTTTTTAATTTTTTTTTCCTTTCAGGACTTTAAATATTGTTCAGGATTAATGTAGGCACAAAGACAAACAAACATGCAAACAAGGCGGACACATTTTCGTGTTTAAAATATTTTTTTCTTTATGCTGTAAATCAACCTGACTCGACCGTGGACCGTTTCACTTAATAAATTATTATCAAGGCACATGAAGGACACTTGCATGAAAGGATCTGTCGGGTTGGTAGGTATTGGGTGTGTATCGTTTTTTTTTTTTTTGTTTTTTCTTGTGGAAAAGTGTGTAGGTATCTGCTACGAGTTTACGGATGTCCTCTTTCAATGTTTCTGCCATTCAGATTTGCATTGACCACACCACTGCTCCCACCATTGCACTTAGTCGTTTTTTACCAACGAAATTAATAATTCTACGGGCATTAATTAAACATGAGTGAGTGAAAGTGGACAAAGTTGATATTGCAAAACACCTTAAGATACATGTTGGGAAAGTGAATAATTTATTTTAATTATAACCATTGCTAAATTGGTGTTCTATATTTTAAATAATTGTAATTGAATTACTTTAAAATAAATCTATAGTGTTATCCTATCTCAGAAAGCTTTTTTTATATCAACTTTACATTCAAGACTTCTGGCTTTGATTGACAATGGCAGCTTATAAATAACTAACATTATAATTTATATAATGTGTCCCCAGCCCAAAACCTTGGTAACAAAACTGTTCAGCTACTTGAAGACAATTCCAAAGGAACCAATTACCAAACGGTCAGGAAAACTTATGGAAATCCCTTTATGAATGTAACCTAAATAACAATTCACTTAAAATAAAAATACTATTAATTGTACTTTTTCTAGTTTAGCTACTGTTCCTAATAATAGTTCCAATACTTCAAGGTACCGCTCGTCAGGATTTCTTGGTCTGTTTACAACTCCTCCTATCAAAGGGTTCGGGTTGTTGATTAGATTCTGTAGGCACCGTGCGTCGCGGTCGGCTGGATGGAATGAGGTATCTGTCAAGTTATTCAATGTTGGCTTCCTTATAGAGTCTCTTGTTGCTGATTCCTTCGAATTCTGTCGTAGTACATCCCTCTGCAAATCCGCAAGATCTTCCTCTCACTTGATGATCGGCCTGATGAGCTGTTTATAGAGAAAGGGCATGGTCTTCTGGTTGAGTAAGTTTTGTTTTCGCATCATTGGATAATTGCAGTAGAAAGCTTTCCTCAGTAGGACCACCTGCTATTTATGGGTTGAAGTGTATTCCGAGGTATTTCACGTTTTTTCTGGCTGACAGTTGAGTTCCATCGGGTAGGGTTATCTTGGTGTTCCTGCAGTCAGTTGCTGAGCGTCCTCTTCCGTTTCCTAAGCTTCTTGGTCGTCTGAAGCAGATCAGTTCAGATTTGGCTGAGCTGAATTTGAAAACCCAGGGCTGGTAGTATGTACTCGTAGAGTCGTCTGATGTGGGCTTCATCTCTTCTAGCAGCAAGTAGTGAAGACATAGACTTGGCGTACATGTTAGTAAAGAGGAGATTCTGTGCGTTTTCTGGTTTTGGTTGATCCGAAGTGTGTAGTTTTAAAGAGGAATGGCCTTAGTTAAGATCCTTAGACAACTCCGGCTCTCGATGTTGAACGATGAATGATCTTGAATTTAGATGGTTATAACTAAATTATTTTAATTAGTAAATGTGGAAAACTGAAATCGAAAAGTTTGTGGGCAAGCTTCTGAATCCAAACACTGTCAAATGCTTTTTTGATGTCAAGAAAACATCTGACAGTGACAGTTAAAGGAGGTGGTAACAGCGTTTTGAAATTGTAGAATTGAATGAAGTGTCGAATGTTTTTCCCGGAACCTGAGCTACATATCTCGGATCTTTAAAATGATTTCAGTCATCTGAGTATTAGTTCTATCTTGTTCCTATTGCACAGAAGGGAGGGTATAGCCACAATTTTTGCCATTTTTCCTTTGGAAAATGGCAGTAATTGTTAACGTAGTTTCTTATAGGATAATTCCTAGGAAGATCATCACCGATATAGACGCAGTCTCTTTAGGAAGAAGTTGAAGATATTGTCCGGCCTTGTAGTATTCTTTGAACTATTTCTTGAATTTTATCTGGACACTGAGGTCGCTGACGGGATTGGTTTTGCTAAGATCTATGAGCTCGTAGATTGTTTTAATACGTTGTACTTAAGAGTTAACTTCATCTAGGAACTCAGTGTCTGAAAGTGGATTTGGTTTAAAGTACCTATTATTCAAAGTAGTCATCAAATGCCTTCGGTTTGTCTTCATTTAAAGTAACTTTACCAAGTGTAGTTGTGATGTCTTCTGGCATTGGCGACCTTTTACCGATAATGCAGTTGATCCTTTCTAAAGGTGTCGGGTCCCGGCTTGATTGTTTGGGGTCTCTTCTGAAGAAGGATGTCGTTGTGGTGTTTCACCGAGTTTCTAAACATGATATTCACCCAATTAAGTTCGCTTGAAACGGGCTGGTAGTTGGTGCTGTTAGTGTTGCGTTCTCGTTGGTGAATTCTTTGAAGAAATTTCCTTAGGTACTGTGTATGGTGGACGTGTCTATCACTTCACGTGATCTGTTCTGTTTCTGTTTTATATGGATCTCGAGGTCAACGTCTCTTTTGACTCGAGCTATGTCAAGTTTTGAGTAGTTGATGAACGCCACCTCAGGTTGGTTCAAACAGCTGATTTAATGTTGAATATTGATTGAGAGGAGGATGCTTTCGTGATCTGAGTCGCAGATGAATGTCGTACAGACGCAGCACAGGTAGGATACATACTAGGTTGGATGTAGTGAATACAAAGTAGATGGTGTCCTTGGGAAGTTTGGTTTGGGTTGAGAGATGATCACTGTTGTCATCCAGCCAGTTCATAATAGTATTCCTGTCATTGTTGTCTTGAGTGTCCATCCATCGGCGATGCCTTGCGTTGAAGTCCCCACCAATGAGTCCATAAGTGCATCGCTGCTTACGATTCAATTGATATTTTGGAGATCGTGTGTGATCGTGTTGGCTTCTCTTGCAGAGCGGGAGATCTTATTGCTTAAGTAGAGAGGAGTTCCTCTTTTTCTTTATGCCTTGTCTATTTTGAAGGTTTTATAGTTAATGAAGTCGATGTTGCTGCTCTTGGTGACGTTCGTTTCACTGATGAGAGTGATTTCCGAGTTGTTTTTCTTCAGGAAGAGATTTAAAGCTGTTCTTTTTTCTAGGCTTTACAACGAGATACCATTATACTATGTGGCAAGGGCAACGGACATATGCTTATGACAGAGTTCCGGGCTTTCTCCATAACAGCGGGAAGTTCTGAACCGAACAGGCGTTTGAATTCTTTGGTTAAGTTTGGAATTGGGGAGGCTTTGAATGCTGTTGCTGTTGGGGATGATGTTGTTGGTGTTTTCTTAGCTTGGGCTTTAGGCACTGACTGGGATTTCTGTCCCGGTGCGATGATCCTCTTAGTCATGGCTGCGAAATTGATGGTAGGCTTCGTTAATGTTCAAGCTGATTTGGCTACGAATTTATATCGGACTTTTTTAGTACTGGACATCCTCTGAAACTTGCTGGGTGTCTCTCAGTCTTACAGTTGGTGAACCAGATATCTGGGCTGGAATTATCCTTGCGCTTGCACTCATGGTAGATGATTCTCTCTTTCCATTTCACGCAGACGTAGTTCCATCCGTAGTTAGTTGCCCGAAGCATTGGACCAAATCGTTGCCCTTAAATTGCTATCAGTGTAACATGGTTCATAAATCATAATTTGTGTCTTAGTGTATACTTCGGTGATTAGCTCTAACTCCACCTGAAAAGAGAAAATTCAATTATTTACACTCCCACAAGTCTAAGTTCGTCTTCTATTTCGATGGCAGTGTATATTTAGTGTAGTCCCTTGAGCATCATTAGTATTTTCCGGACTTCCTTAGGGGTAAATGAACGGTTTTGTATTTTCTTTTTCTTCAGATAGGTCCTTATTTCATAATAGCCCTTTCTTATTGTAGTATTAATAATCTTCTTGATGGTATATTTAGATTTAGTTGCTTTCCATTTGTTTCTTTGATTTGACTGACGTTGTAGGAGTTTTTGAAAGACAAGGCTTTGCAGTTGCTGGTGGGATGGTTGGGCTCTTCGGGGTACTTATGGCTAGTTTAATAGGTAGCTTTTTACCAATCCCTGCAGTGATTTCATTTGGGCAGTCTTCATTCTTCTTCTTTTTGGCGGCTTACTTGGAACTTAACCATTTTGTCATTTTCTCTATCTCTTCTTATAAAATCTCACGGCCATAAGTTAGTGTGAACTGAGAAATGAGAATTAAAAATTTAAACAATTTTTCATTAAAATGTACCTCAATTAAAGTTGTTAACCAAAAAAAACAAGTTAAGTACGGTCTACAAAAAAACATCTCATCATTGGATAATATTTAAGTTGTTATTCTATTGACGTAAATTTTTCATAACAATAGAAGTCCATATACCTATACCTATTAGACTAGAAGATTTAAATTTTTCAATTTGTTCAAATTCATCTCTTATACTGATTGGGATGCATATAATCTAAACCTATACACACATTTATATTCTGTAAAGAACGCCAATATACTAAACTCGGACCTATGAATAAAAGGCTACCGCACACAAATAGCAATTAAAATCTAACAAACGTATCACTATGAAACTTATATATATTTGGTCAAATTCACTTGATATCCTTGCTCAATATAAAGATACCTTTTCTAAAATGAAAACATGTCCTTTCTGCACATACCTACTCAAGTTACCATGCCAATCAATTCATTTTTCTTTCAAATAGGCTTTTGAAGTCACTCAAGGATGGTCTTTGAAATCATATATATGAGTAACATAACCCCAATATATAAGGACATTTATAGGTAAAAGATAAAACAATCGATTGCTCTTAGGATGTATAGAAAATTCTATATAGCTTTTGACCATGTCCCATAGACAGGATATATTGAATAGAAAAGGTTATGTAGATAAATTAAATTTCAATTTCTTTGGATTATTTTGATTGATAAAAGGACATTTTTGTGTTATTTTATATCGGTTTATTTTTCTGTCCTTAAAATGATTTCATTTGAGTATTAAGGTATATATGTACCTACGTCACGTTAGCACTAACAGTCATAACATAACATAAGATAAAAGGTGGTCAAATTTCAAAAAAGGTTAAGGACTAGTGTTGATATCAAATGTAGAACGGGTGTGGACTGGTTTCTGCACCGAGTTTTCTGTCGAACACGCTGCCAAAAAAAAATAAATCTCTGAGTTATGTCCATAAAATCAAGAAAACCGCAAAAAAAAACAAGATTGTGGCTTTCCAAAAACTGGTTTTCGGTTCATGTACTAATACTCTTTCGAATATTGAAAACAAAATTCGGGGAGGATTTTTTCCACATGGGAATGTTAGCAGTATATGCTGTTTTTTTCAACAACCGATACAGCTATCAATTTGAAATAAGGCGTTCCAGAAAAAAATTTGCCAAAATTTAAGTTTTCAATAAAAAAATGCATACTATCTAGTGGTTTTTCAACAACCAGACAAGCTATTACTTTGAAATAGCTCACAAAATATTGTAGTCCTTTTTGCAGTTCCAGCAAGAAATTAGCCAACATTTCCTAATTAAAGAAAAAAATACATATATCAAAAAATTCATGTTAACACAACGACTTCAATGTAAAGTTGGCATGAAAGTAAGGTACAGTAATTTGCGTTCCTTCTTAATGACATTCTAAATAATCTCATTTTTCTTCACGTTTATTCGAATATTTTAAAATAATAATAAAGGGTGTTTTTTTAGACGTGTGGTTTTCAGGAAGAAATAAAACGCATATAGTTAATTTAATGTTATAGCCAAGCTATAGTTAAGCTTTATTATAAAGATAAGGGTTTGCCATTATGTTTTAAAAATAATTTCGGGCAAGTAGCCGCCGCGGCTCGAGAGGATCAATTTTCGACAATTTTTTGCAGCAATTGGGGCCGTGCCCGTATGTCAGCAATAACACACCGAATATTCTCTTCCAAGGCGTCAATCGTCTCGGGCTTATCTGTGTAGACAAGCGACTTCACATAACCCCATAAAAAATAGTCCAGCGGTGTTAAATCGCACGATCTTGGAGGCCACGCTACAGGCCCACGACGCGAGATAATGCGCTCACCAAAAGTTTCCTTCAATAAATTGATTGTTTCATTGGCTGTAGGGCTCGTAGCGCCGTCTTGTTGGAACCAAATTTCGTCCACATCAACATCCTCCAATTCAGGCACGAAAAAGTCATTAATCATGGCTCTATAGCGTTCCCCATTGACTGTAACATTATGGCCGGCTTCATTGTTGAAGAAATATGGACCAATGATTCCCTCTACCCATAGACCACACCAAACAGTGACTTTTTGAGGATGTAACGGCGTCTCAACAATGGCTTGTGGATTATGATCACTCCAAATACGACAGTTTTGCTTATAAACGTACCCAATCAACCAAAAATGAGCTTCATCGCTGAACAAAATTTTCTTGTGAAAATCTAATCTTGTGAACGATTATTTTGGTAATAAATTTAAACGATACGATTTGCAAACGTTGTTCAGGAGTAAGTCTATTCATTATGAAATGACAAACCAAACTGAGCATAAATCAAGTGACACCTGTCAAAAAGACCAACTCCGAAAAAAGTATTGCCAGATTGAAAACCACGCGTCTAAAAAAAAACACCCTTTAGTATATGCTTTAGTTACATGACGTGTTATTTTGAATTTAAATCCCCAAAACACTAATTCTTCAAAAGAAAAAAATCAACTTAAATATGATTTTGTACAAAATTTCCATATAACATTGTCTCAACGTTTTACATTATTTAATTAAAAATCATCTTAGTTGCGACAAGAGTTTTTGAGATTGGCAAATTTGGTTCAAATTAACTTGAATTTAGCTTTATATAGAAATGAAAGAGTATTTTAGCTTTATTATCTAAAGCAGGCTTCCATGAGGCAATAATATTCAATGAAATATTACGCATTTTTATAATGTTCCTATTCTATACTTGTAATTAATAAAATTTTGACGTGACTACTGACTACACCACTACCGTCAGTAGTGTGTATAGTTTATGCAACTATGTATTTTGTATTAGCAAAAAAAGCCCTCGAACTAGTTTCAAAATGACCTTTTGGTTGCTGCATCACACACCCATCAGACATAATAATGTTATTAATGAACACTGAATCAATGCGGATATATTGAGTCGACATTGTAATGTAGAGGGAAAAACACATCGCGAAATTTTGATGAATTCTTTTATAATATGGTTTAAAAAATTCAGTGTAGACAAAATTCAGTGTTAACATATTCGTTCACATTTCGGATAAACAAGAGTAGATTATAATGAGTCTCTGTCTATTTTTTTTTTAATTTCATTTATTAATTCAACTATAACATACAATAATGTCAAAGTTGTTTAAAACTTACAGATTTTATTTTACAATTTGTTTTTTTTATAATAACTTAGATTTAAACATTAAAACACTTTACAAAGTTAAATAATTTTACTATCTTGAATACAAAACATGTTTTATAATATAACCAGATTTATTAAAATCAATGGAGTTATAAAATAACTAGGACACCAAAAAAATAAAAAAATTTTCATGTTATCCATATAAATGTATTTTTACTATGTATGTAATTGTTTTTTTTTTTTCATTTTCATTTTGCACTGTATTTCTTTTGTAATCTTGTTTAGTGTATACTTGACGCTCGCTTATGATGGTTCCTCAGTTGTGGACCGAAATGCATACTATAAATTAATAAATATATTCTTTGTTTGCATAATGTAAATTGAGTATTTTTATTTACGAATTTTGCGGTCTATAAGGAATATAATTTCAAACGTTTATAGGACACCAAACACAGCTACAAAAATTTAAGGATCATTAAACTCCTTTGAAAACCTCATTATTAATCCAAGACGGTCCCGTGTCTTGCTGATTATTGTATCGATATGACGACTGAATGAAAGTTTACAGTCGAATAAAACTCCCAGATCATTAAAGGTATCTACTCTATTAACAAGTACATTGTCGACGAAATAGAAAGATTTGAATACATAGATATCGTTTTCGAGAGTAAGTCATTATCTTACACTTATTACCTAGATCTATTCCATTTTTGAGGCACCATTCGAAAACCTTATCAATATCATGTTGCAGAAATAGATAACCATTATAGATTTTGAAACCATTAATTAGTTTGAAATGAATCAGCAAACATCAAAATCTTACTGTATAAAATAGTAGAGTAGAGTAAATATCGTTGAAGAATATTGTAAAAAGAATAGGTCCAATATGACTGCCTTGGAGAACTCCAGATAAGACAATTATAGTTTTAGAGATGAAGTTGTTCAATTTTACATATTGGGTTCTGTTCTCAAGTACGATGCTATCCAAGTCAATATCCAGTTAGGGAACCCATAACGGTTTAGTTTATAAATTATTTTATGGCAAACTCTATCAAACGCTTTACTTAAGTCACCATAAAACACATTATTTTGAAGTCCTTCCATCAAGTTTTTGTTTGTTAGATTGGTGAATTTGAGAAGGTTTGTTAAAGTTGATCTAATACTGCACAATCCATGTTGGTCTTGTGCAATTTACCCTTTGCAGTGATACTGAATCTGTTTGCACATAATATTTTTAAATAATTTTGAAATGCATGAAAGTTTAGCTATGCCTCGATAGTTTTCAACTAAGTTTTTCCTACCACATTTATGAAGAGGTATTAATTAAGAATACTTCCATAATTCAGAAAAAATTCCAGTTGACAGATAACAACTAAATATAAATGTTATAGATGACGAAATGTGAGACTTACATGATTTTACGAATATAGACAAGATATTGTCAGGACCAGCGACATAGTTTTCTTTAAGACCGTCAATATATTTTACTATTTCATTTTCATTCATTCTTATAAAAGGTAAATCACAGTTCGATTGAGGTTCAGTATTATCACAGTATTTTAAATTGTTAGAACTATATAGGTCTGTTGAAAAAAGTCGGCAAACACATCAAATATTTCATTATCACAGCTTGAAGTCTTATCTTTATATTGTACGGTTGAAGGAAAGGTCGATGTTCTTCGTTTAGCATTGATGAATTTCCAAAACGATTTATATCACCTTACAATTTTTGAATATTAAAATGTATTTCAGTTTTCAGCATATGGTACGCTTCTGCTGGAGTTGGAATAGCAGACTTTCACAGTAGTATACATCAGCAGGTTTAATGGTACTAGTGGCGTCAAACAACAGGTACTATGTCTATTTCCACTGTCCATGATGGATGTCAGAACAGTAGGTTTTTACATTGGTAGTGTCAGATCAGGGGGTACTTTGCCCCTAGTGGCTTTCGAAACAACAGACTTTCAGCTGTGTTAATGCCCGTGGTGGCGTCAGATCAGCAGCTACTACGTCCATGCTGGAATTCAGAACAATAGATTTTCGTGATAGTATGATCAGCAGTTTTATTGCCTTTGGTTAAGTAGCTGCTATGGTTCTGGTGGCCTTCGGAAAAGCCTGCAATTAGATCAGCAATGTTAATGCTCTAAGGCCCTAATGGCGTCAACAAGAACTACACGCTTGCCCGCTACCAAGTTTTTACAGGCTGGCGTTATAGCTATTTCACGACTGCCCCGCCGATCATCTGGTGATAGCTTACTCAAGTGTTGTTGTTCATTCAATTTTCAAATGGTAAAAGCTTGGCAGCTTGTGTTATCACACAAAAACTCCTTATAATTTGAAATTAATGCTTGACCCCCGTCAAATCTCCATAAAAATCACCCTCCTCATATGTTCAACGAATTGTTGACTTATAAATCGAGTACGTGGAAACCGAATGAACAACAACAACTTGTGTGTGGCTACTAAAAATGCTGGTTGATTTAAATGCATTTGTCAAACAATAAAACCTAAATTGGGATGACCTTCGGTAGCGCAGTGCATAGTGTATATCGCTATAAATGAAGCTTGCGGTCTGGTTCGCGCCTCAGTCGTGAGTGTTTCTAAATATAATTGAGCAAATACAGACTAATCACCACAAACAGGAGTCTGACGATCGATTTGGCAGTCGTGAAATAGCTATAACTCCAGCCTCTAAAAACTTGGTGGTAGCACACTCAAGTGTTGTTGTTCATTCAAACATTAAACAAGAAAACAAAAATGTTTTTCATGGGTTACTGTCTCTTGCAAGAAATTGACAACTCCTTCCATAGTATCGATTGACTCCTTACATAACGGTACAAGCAAATAATAATAAAATAGAAGCCGTTGTACCACAAGGAAGTGTCCTAGGACCAAAACTTTAATTGTTATATACTAGAAAAATTCCAGTGGATAAGAATGCTCGAATTGCCATTTTTGCAGATGATACTGTCATTTTAGTATCTGTTAAATATAATGTAAGGTTTACGGAAAATTTGCAAACTGAAGCCGATGTAATCTAAGAGACTGAAAGCAACAATAACGTATACACTTCAATAAAACAAAATCAACTCAAACAAAAATATTATTAATGTTCCAATTTGTATCAATAGTAAAACTGAAGAAACCTTACGCCAATACTGCCAAATAACTTGGAATCCAGCTTTGGATACCAAGCTAAAATGGAAAGAGTACCTACATAAAAAGAAAAGAAAGAATTTAACTCAAAAACTCGGAGCAGAATTTGTTTATGACTTTAATTACACAACGATAAAATTTTGTATCTTCGTTTTCGAGGCTAATCCTTTTTACCTCCTATACTCATTTTGCTATATTGTGACCACTTTTTCTAAAAGTTCCGGGAGGCCCTTTGATTTCCAGTCCGCTTCTGGCAGTGTATTACCATATTTCCCTATATTATACAAACATTTAAATCTACCAAATAACCAAATAAGCTTAAGTCTTGCTTAACACTTAACCGAAACGTCTTGTTTTCAATAGTTAAATGCGTCTTCTTCCTTGACATATTAAATAAATACACACGCAAGCTCGTCGTCATATCACAGGCACTCACTCATGAGCGATAATATGTCTATACGTGACAAGAATTACGTCATGAAATTCAATTAAAAACTTCGCAGATCTCGTGTTAGAAGTTATCCTTCGTCATTTTCTTCTGTTAAGAATTTAGGAAGCTTTTACTTGTTTTTTGTCAGTCGATATACCTACATAATATATATGATCCTTATTAATGAGTTCAATGAAGGATTTGTTATAGTTTTCTATATATGAAGTCATATGTATCTTTATATGTTTTATGTTTATGGGAAGTGAAACAAATTCGAAACAAAAAAAAAACAAAAACTTTATTAATCCTATTTTTATTATCCACAATCCTATTTCACTGCATTGGCTTATGTGTCTGTATATTCCCTGGCTGAGACTTTCCATTCGTGGTCTACCCGCAAATTTGATCTTCTTGGTGGCTTATCCTTTTCTTCTACAAAAACTATTCATTGATTCTCGACTCTGGTATAGCTGTATATGTACATAAGGTCACTATATATAACTTGGTCATTTCTTTGGGTTAACTTTTAATCCTTTATAGGTACGCACGAAGTCACATAAATCTGACAAACATATATCTATAAGAACAAAAAAAAAAAGAAGAAAAATTCGACCAATTTCTGACCTAAATAAACACACAGAAAACTTTAAGGAGCCTTTTTGATGGTTTATGCTTTTTTATAGGGAAAAAACAAAAAAGCAAAAAGGATTTCTCATAGAGAAAGTATACAAGGAAGGAAGGAAGTCTTGCCATATATTTGCGCTTGGCCTTATTATATCTTCCTAAATCTCTTTTTGCTTCTTTTCGAGCTTAAGCGAGCAAATTTTCTAAGTAAATATTCTGTTAATTTTTCCATCAGTTTTACTGAAATCCGGAAGTATTAGAAGTTTTTCCCAGCAACAGCTGTGATTTCTTGCTGCAGTAGTTGTTAAAGTTTTGGAAAGGATATAGATAGATATCCACAAGGAACAACACAAACATATAATTTAATCAGAAAGTGAATTTTGGGCTAAGTATATAGAAAAGGACTTAGGACTTAGGAGCATTAGAAACTTAGAGAATCTGTTGCATATATATCACAAGGATATGCCATGTTGGTTTAGATATACAAATCTAAGCGTCAGTCATTGTCAATATAGTTAGTTTAGAGAATTAAATTTTGTTGTTTTTTTTTTCTATTGTTTTTATAGGTTTTTAATTTGTTTGATGTACTTATAAATGGTCAAGGCATAACCAGAATTTTCCTGCTAATAACACGCACACAGGAATGGTTGAGAGTTATGTGAGTCACTATATGTAGGTCCTGGTTCTACACTAGCTGTCACGCCACCCAATAGCTGAACACAAAGAAAATGACAACTGTGAACAAAAAAAAAGTGCTGAAGCGTGTTTCTTTAAATAAATCTGAACTCTCAGAGCAGAGCATGGCGCACGCTCAGTTCAGAGATCATCGCTCAGAGTATGTTCGGAGTGTTCAGACTCTTTTCAGAACTCTGCTCTGAACTAAAAAAGAAAAAAGCCTAATGAGGGTGAAATGACATAAGGTCTGTTTTATTCATTGCTGCATAGCCAGAGCAGCAAAATTTCCCTTGGCAAACAAAAACAATTTGATTGCTGGCGAAAAAGAAGTCAGTAAAAAAAAAGATGGCTGTGCTGGCGATAAAGCTTTCAATTATTGAAATGAACGTATAGAGTGAGTGATCGTTTTATTCAGACTTGTGCTGCGCTGGCTATGCAGCAATGAATAAAACACACCTACTATTAACATCAATTATAACACCCAGATTTCAAGTTTAATATTATTGATGTTATAATAAAATATTATTTGATTATGGTGTCTGTTACATGAAAACACTTGACATTCAGCTACATTAAGATCAAGAGAGTTGGTGCCGGACCAAGTTGCCAATCTATCCAAGTCTGCTAAAAGAAGACAATCTGATTTGCAGAAATCTTATTGATAATCAAGTTTCGATGAGGCCAATAATATCAAAAGAACAGGTGGATGATGAATAGTAGACCTTATTGGCCTTAGTCCGTAGTCCTCTAACGTTTTGATAAAATATATCAATTATTGACGACGATTTGTTTGTCTTGTCAGTGTTTTCTGAAATTGATTGCTGGACATATTCCTTTTATTTACAAACTCGTGAACTATTATATCATTAGGCCAACTACTGATAAGGTTTTAGATCTTCCGCCAAAAGAAGACAGAACGAATTTTTGAAACAAAGTCGGAATATCATTGACAAAGAGGATAAAAATCAGTGGTCCCAAATGACTACCTTGTGGAACACCTGCTGGGACATATAGGTAATATATCAACAAATTGATTATTTTTACTTACCTTATATAGGTACTATGTAGAAAGTTATGGATTCGTAAAAAAATTTAACTCCAGATTTTGTTGAAACTTGGCATTAAGATGGTGCCGAAATCGAAAAAAGTGGGTCTCGCAATTCTGTTTGTCTGTCTGTCCTTTCCACTGCAGCCTCAATGGGTGGCTCGATTTTCCTTAAACTTGGTACCTAGCCTTTCTTCCGAACCGTTTTCATTTCTTTTTTTTTAGGACCAAAAATAACGGTAGGTTAGGTTTATGTGGTTGTCAGCAGAACGCTGGACACACTTAGACCATTGGTTGGCCCATTGTGATACCACAGGAATCTAGGAAACTTTCTTCCTACTCGTTGAACCATTTAGAGCTTCTTACGAAGTGAGCGAGACTATTAATGACATGACTTGCCAGTTCACTAGGATCATTGTAGTAGAATTCTCCTAAGTCGAGCCTGCGTCTTTGAGATAGAGCAGGGCATGTACAGAGAAGGTGAGGAATTGATTCTTCCTCTTCTTCGTCCATACAACTCCTGCAGAAGTCGTTAGAAAATACA
This sequence comes from Epistrophe grossulariae, assembly GCA_929447395.1. Lineage (NCBI taxonomy): Eukaryota > Metazoa > Arthropoda > Insecta > Diptera > Syrphidae > Epistrophe > Epistrophe grossulariae. The sequence continues at coordinate 148,026,885 of OV839567.1, read as the reverse complement.
CCAAGCCTTGTTGCATGCTTGCCTATAGACAGTATCCAGTAATGACACCTATGACGGAGCTAATGTGCAATCTGCTTAGAACTATTAAGCTCCTAGAGCGCTTCAGATCCTTCAAAGGCCAGATCTGTTTTGTGGCCTGAAAAAATAACGGTAACACACATATTTTTGTATCAAAAACTGATAATCCAAAAACAACAGGTGTATTTGCAATATTTTTGCAATTCATGTTTAACTCAACCACTTAGAATGCTATTGTAGCTTAACACATTTCACTGCTCGTAAGTAAATGTTAAAAACAAAACATAATGCCTTAAAAATTGTGTATAATCTATCAGTTCATCACCATAGTTGTAATGTTATCCCTCGCCCCCAAAACCTTTTTATTAGATTTAAAAGAAGAATCCAACCAAAGTGGCTTTTTCATAATATTTTCCGTCACATCTTCGGACCATCATAATTGTCAGCTGACCGAGAAAATAAAGCTATTATAAGGTAGGACTGCATTAAGAAATGACAACCTTTTTGGAGCAGACTTAAATAAGCACTGAACAATACACCACCACCAAATTGTGTTAATCAAAACACCCATCACGTCCAGCATTTGACAACGAACAACCGACAAAGCTGTCAGAGTTCCCCATTGCCAAAGCATCCACCTGAAAAATTCACTCAATGCTTTAAAAAAAAAAAAAAAAACCCAACCGAAAATTGTCATCTCATAGTGTTGATGAAAACAAAACTAAAAGCGAAAGCGAAAGGGAGCGAAAGATAATCACCACATTTACTGTTAGCTGCAATTAGCCATGCTTCCTCGGTTGACAATAATCCTCCGCAAACATCTCGAAATCCTTCTGGAATACCTTCGAGTATAGGTATACCTACCTTTCTCCCATTGGCATAATCTTGTGTTGCTAAATGCCCGAACAAAGTGGCCATCAGGTTTGGCTAGCTAAGCACGTCCTAATGTTTTCATTCACTTCTCGTTAGAATTTTATTATTCTTAACCTATGTCTGGCTGTGTTTTCATCTATGTTTTTTTTTTTTTTCTTTAATTCTTATTTGTGTTGTTTTTTCTTCAATCCTTTTTTTTATTTTGCGGAATCCTTTAAGTCCTTGAAAAACTACATTGTCCACTGTGTCTGCACTCAAAGGTAATTCATTGCACGCAATCCCTAAAACCCCTGTCGAGATATCCAATTTTTGTCGCATGTTTGAATGTAAACTGTAGTGCTAAGGATTGACAAACGGGACGTTCGTTGGCGGCGGGATAACTTAGTCGTCCCATAAAATGTTCATGGAATTGCTGTGACCAGTCGCGTGATTGAGTTTGAGTATCCTCTATAACATATGGATACACGAAGTGGTGACTTTATGGGAATTCCTGCTGGCATTATCTTCCCACACAACAATCACATCTAGGTCCGTGGGTTTATTTAAATGAAGAACATGCAAGGGATGAAAAAAAGTGTGTTGTGGGCGAGGATATAGAAGAACAAGGGTATATAAGCCGACAAGAATTACGACCTCAACAACCAGAAAGGAAGCACAAGCCCACATGAAATGGCAATTGAGCGCGTGGAGTCCATTTAGTGAGGATTTGTTAATATTTAATCGAAACACAGTGTGATTGCTTCGAAAAGGGTGGCAAAGTATGTATAAGTGCTATACCACCATAAAAGGGGTGAATTGGTGGATTTGTTTAGTTACGGTCGGAGGCCAACATTTTATGGGGGTATTTTTTTTCCTTTATGGGCAATGAAATAAAAATATTTTAAAAATTAAATTGAATTGTTGGAATGAGGCCTTTCGAGATAATAAAAAAAGATCTAATTTTGGAGGTAAGAGACCCCATAAAAAAAGTATATATAGGTATGTAAGTACCTATATAACAGGTGTACATACATATTACATAATATAAATAAAAGGTCACATATTCTAATGTAGAATGAGAAATATAAAATATATAAACCAAATATTTTTAACAGCTGCTAAGTTACAATTTGAAAGGAAAATAATTTTACTTGAGGATATTTTTAGTACAATATTTTTATCAATGGAATAAAATTTTAAATCAAAATTTACTCAAAGGGCTTCCAATTTCAAAATATAACCTGCAAAGTGAAATTTTGGAATACCCTTTCTATAACTACCAGTATTCATTACATACCGAATAACCCGGTCAGAATAAAATGTTCTTTTTGACAACTTGGCTTGGCAGTTCACAGTGTTTGCTTTCCATTGGCTGAGCACTGCCAGAGTCCAGAGTTGACCTACTTGTTTCTGATATGATGTGAAAGACAACAGATGCCATGAAACATTTCTACCAGACAAAAGGAAGTCATGACTGCTCAGGATAAAACGGAAGCATTTTCCGAATATTTCGAAGAAAATTTTGCGACAAACTCACCCAATAAACTTACATTCTTAGCAGAAATCGAAACAATAATAGTGCAGCTAAAGCAGACGAACACTGAAATTACCATTTTTAACCCAGCTTCACCAACCCTGAAGAAATTGCCGAGCTAATCTATAGTGGACGATCTAAGAAATCATCCGGACCAGACATGATTTTCAATTACATCATAAGGAAGTTTCCCCAAGTTATGGTGCTATTCCTTCTGTTTAACAACTGCGGCAGTAATTGATATTTTCCGAAAAGATGGAAGACAGCAAAACTAGTCCCGATACCGAAGAAAGCCGATAGAAGTACCGTTTCTTGATATCGTCCAATATCTCTCCTCAGCAATACCAGCTATGTAAATTCTTAAAGGACTAATGGCTGTTTTACAATGCCGCGTTGAGCGTCACGTTGACAGATTTTTCTGTCAACGCAAAAGTTCAGATATAGGAAATTCTGTTTAGTGTTTACAATGGCTCGTTGTGCATAAACGACACGATTTCACAACCATTAGCAAGTACACAAACCAACGTAACGTGAGGAATCTCAACGCAAAAGTTGAAAAAAATTCAACTTTCGCGAGCGTTTTGACATTTCCATTTACTGTTATCATGTAGTCTCCTGAGAAATTTGCGTTAAAAAAAGTTTGAATTTGGTTTCTGGAGGTAAGAAAATAGTCTTGGTGTTTCGGTTTCCTCATCAACTCCTTCACACGCTGAAACAGCAGCGAACGCCACTTTGGCAACTAATTCTATTGTTCATTTTAAATTCAAAAAACTATTTAACAAAATATTTAAATTAATTTGCAGAATGACATTTCAATTGGTTTTAACCAGCTGATTCTCGCCGAATCACCTATGTCACCACGACGCGTCCGTAAAGCTTGTGAAACGTAACGTACGCATCGCGAACGCGAACGCGTCATTGGAAATCAGCCATAATTCTCCGGAGTCTGAAAGTATCTGCACCACTATCAACATCGTCCCCGACATGCAGTTTGGATTTTGGGAGAAACACTTACACCCATATTATTCACTCGATACATCCAGATTAAAATTTAAATCTGCATGTATTTACATTGAATTTGTATATGATTTACATCTGGATTTCAGTTTTAATCGGGATGTATCGTGTGAATAATATGGCGGTTAACCTTACATCTACTCTTGGTAGAATGTTCCAGAATGTAAGCACCATCAATAACTATCAGGTTGCTGTTGAATGTTTCCTGTACATAGAGAAAGCTTTCGACAGCATCTGGATATGGGGGCTAATACACAAGCTTAACATTTAAAATTTTCCAGGTTAACTAATCAATATAATTTTCAGTGTTCTTAATTCTAGATTGTTCTTCGCATCAGAGCAAAGAGCCCATGGAACGAAACTGGGATCATACCTCTACAACATCTTCATGTTGGATCAACCTCGACGAATTCACTCTATTCACTAACATACGCCAGTTCCATATCTCCATTCGTTGCAGGCCGAAGAGTAGAAAAGCACGTAAGATGCCTGTAGGATTTCTAAATTCTCCACTAAATCAGAGTTGACTTGCTTCGGAAGATTCGAGGGACATGCTGAAACGCACCTTCAGCCACAAGCTGCCGCAGCATTATTCTCAAACTTCCCGACGGATCGTAGCTGACAACCAAACTGTCGGTGAAATATCTTGGTATTAACTGCGAGGAGTAGTTACGTTTCAACCCGCACGTAACAGCTACTCTGAAGAAAGAGAATTTCGCATTTCACCGCATCCACCCCTTAATGTGGGAAAGAAACGAACTCAGCCAGAAGACAAAGTTGCTTCTCTAAACGATCGATTTTTCTTATCGGGACACCCTGTATGTATCAATTTAAGTTCCTTAAAGTAAGTTGAAAAGGACTGTTTACGCAGCTTTGGTCAAAAATAAGAATTTAAATCAAAACCAAAAGGACAAAACTATGGCCAACATATGCCGTATATAACCGATAAGAACTATATATATGACTTTCAGAAGAGTAGTAAATTTTCCTTTCCGCAGTAGCAGTAGTTTAATGGTTAGATGTATAAAAATTCCTCTATAAAATAATATTTCAAAGATGTCCTTCGGTTATATGTTTGTGTCAAAGGCAAGCAAGAAACTCAACTTCAAGTTTAATAGCTTTTTCCAAATCGTTTCTTTTTTTTTTTGCTTTGCTTTTTTGTTTTATCATAATCCACACCCTTAACCAATAGAAATACTTTTTGTTATTTTTGTTTTGTTGTTGTTATTTTATTATTTTCCACAGTAAACTAAGTAAATATACTCATTAAATACTTTTATTGCCTCTCCATATTATCGGTGCTCGTAATATATAAAAAAGGACATTCTCTAAGTCGAAAACTTTAGCAAGGCACGTTGAAAACATCAAGAAAATATGTTTCACACACTTGTAGCTAAATGTACATTAAATTATGATAAAACTTATAGTTCTTTGGCTCTCGCACAAGAGCATATTATATAGAAATGCCAGAGGAGGAAAAGGCATAAGTATCATAAACCAATCTTTTGCTGTCCTATAACTCTTGATGCGAGTGGACCGGACGGTTCGTCGTCCGGGGGACATAAATAACTTTTACTTCTTGTATATATGCTTTGCCATCATCACTTCTATGACCTAACTTTTCGTTTAAAGCGTTAAATGCCTTTAACGCCTTAAGCTTTCATTTTACTTGCATCTTTTTCTAGATATTTTTTTTAAGTGACTTATTTATGTATAAAAATTGAGACTCAAACACTATGTGCTCCACCCACATCTGTTTTCTCGTGAATTTATCCCTTAAAATTAAAAAGGACACATTGAAACAAATTCCATATTAAAAAGGACACATTGAAACAAATTCCATTGCCACAGGCAAAAGGCGATGTACATATATCCTTATGATATTGGATGAATGCAACAAAAAAAAAAAAAACTGAAAATGCAAATAAAAATTGCAGCAACAGACAAACAGATTATCTAACATATCCCAAAGTGAGAGGATATAACAGATACAGAAAACAAAAATTTAAACTCAAGGACTAGCTATAGTAGTGGATTTACCTTTTTTTCAGATGTAGGTAGGTTCTTCTTTTTGAACTCTTGATGGAGTACTAAATTTTTTAAAAATTAGAAAAGATGATACTTGAAATACAAATTTACATAAAATCAAATTGGCAGCGCCACCTATTGATGATTTGTTCAATCAAAAAACTCAAAAAAATAAAAGTGGGCATGGCAGTGCGAGGACTTTAAAAAAAATTACACACGTCATGCTGGTTCTATAGATTTCAATTACAAAATTTCAATTTTCTAAGGAAGTAAATTAAGGAGTAATTTGAGACACAACAAAAGTGGGCGTAGTAGTATAAATTATTACATTATTTAATGTATACTACAAGAAACCACTCTGTCATAAAAACTACACTGAAAAGCATTAATTTGGGAGCAAATTTATACACATTAAAATCCACAAAAGGAGTTTTCACAATCCCAAAAATTAGATTCATATTTTATTTTAATTTATTTTATTTTATTTTGTTGTATTGTATTTTATTTTATTTTATTTTATTTTATTTTACTTTATACTATTTTTGTTTAATTTAATTTTTTTTTATTTTATATTTTATATTTTATATTTTATTTTTTTTTATTTTATTTTATTTTATTTCATTTTACCTATTTTATTTTATTTTATTGTATTTTATTTTACTTCATTTTATTTTATTTGACTTCTTTTTATTTTATTTTATTTTATTTTATTTTATTTTATTTTATTTTATTTTATTTTACTTTATTTTATTATTTTTAAGGTTACGTTGTAAGAATGTGACAAGCGCGCCCTATATGAATATTGTTGTAGAGTCATATCAAATCAAATCAAATCAAATCCAGCACTGAGAATTATGTGCAGAGCTGGTAGATTTTTTTAAAGAACATTTTTTTCACACTTTACTTGCTATATAGCTAAATAAATATGTCACTTTTCTTTTATCTTTTGATTTATTTAGCTAGCACACCCTCAAATATTTTATAGAACCAGCTCTAAAGTCTAAGGGACATGTATGATGCATGCATATTGCATATGCATATAATATGTATGTTTGATAAAAGAATATATTTTTTAAAGCTATATTTTTAAGCTGAACTTTTCAGTCAACGGCTTTTCATGTTTATATACAAGGTTCATATTCTTATATTTCTAGTGCAGTTTAGGACTTATCATCAAGTCGTACCCTTAGAATGAAAGTAACCTAACTGAAAAATTGCAATTTGCTTAAAATTAGCAAGACGTATGAATAATATTGAAAGTTTTTGTAGGAAATTCATATCATGTATCACTATACGCTTCCAGAGTCGATACCTGCAGAACAATGTTGGCGAAAAATATGGAAGTTTTTAGTTCCTATTACTAGATAATAGGTTTGTTCAGTGAGGAAAAAGTTAGAACAGAACAGAACAGGACAGAACAGAACAGAACAGCACAGATTCGTGAAAAACGTCAGAACAAGGTAGAACAGAAAATGGCTACCTACGTTGTCACTAAAAAAGCAACAAAAAATTTTCGGAGCATATATGCTTGTCACAAATTCACAAATATACGTCTTAAAACTAAAATTACTTCATGAAAATAGAATCAGAATTGATTAAAATACACTTTTGAAAGAGTTAAGCAGAGATTCAAATAAAATCTATCAAAAAAACAAACTACTTTCATTAAAAAAATCACAACATCTGATTTTGACAGTTTTCACAAATCTGTTCTAACATGTTCTACCTCAAAAGCAAGTGCAGAAAATCCTGTTCTAAAGTGTTCCAAACTGTTCCGAACAGCCTCATTGAACACACCTAATAACTGACACAATTTTTAGAACAATAATCGAGTCCAAGGTATCACAAAAGCGCACGATTGTGAGAAGTTGCGAGTAAAACAAGGCACGTACCGTACCGAACGTAGATCGTAGCGTACCATATTATGTAATGTAGATCTGTCTCACTCTTATGTACGGCAAACAGTGTCTGATTCTAGTGCCTCTGTTTATGTCACGTACACCTTGGTAAAATCGATTGTTGAGTACAAAAAGCATTATTCTGGTAAAAGTGATTGAAGTAAACTGAGGTGTTTTTTGCACATAAAAAATGAAAAATATTTTTACGAATGAATAAGTAGCAAGTGTTGTACCATTTTGAAATCTTGATAAAACGCGCCAATTTTTTAAGAAACTTGCCAAGGTAGTGTAGAATATTTTTCTTAAAATATGAAGTGTCAAAGTTAGCTCAAAAAATTTGTTTGAAACATGACTCAGTCAAACTTAATTTTTCTTACGAAACTTACAACAATATTATTACAATATTTATTTTTAAATTTGTGATTGCATTCAATAGAATGGTTATTTAGGATTACGTAAAAAAATAAACCCTTCAAAATTCGGAAATTTGTGACCACAGTACCTAAAAATGTGGTCTAGGGTATCGATTTTCACTATTTTTCTAAATATTGCTGTTATTACTTAACCAGGCGAGATGGATTTTTTTTCTTATTTTTTCTAGAACAGGTACAACCTATCCCTATCACCCGTTACCCGCTTGACTTTGAGTTACGGGACACCCTGTATATTATATCGACTATCGAGTATTTGTTTCCATATCAACATTAATCTTAATTATAAACCGAAGTTTCAAAAAAAGAAAAAACTAGAAGCCTAGGGAATGAAGCTACATGTGTTGGATGCTGCCTTAGATAACCCTAGCTTCCAAGCAGCTGAACACAACCACCTACGCTTACCTGCATTCCCGAACATCATTCATAAATTATACCAAATGTAAACATTGTCAAATATCCTGAAGGTTATATGGAGGGCAAGATAATAAAATCACTGGAAATTAATAATTGAAGGTTGTTAGATGTGTTTTATTTTAGAGGTGATTTTATAAGCGATTTTAAAGACTTTGTAAGCGAACGATAAAAGGTTGATTTTGGTTATTTAACGACAAACACATGTGATAAAGCTATTTTAATAAGAATGGATTTAAAATAAGCACAGATGTTCTACTTTCTTAACATGTTCAGTTAGTTAGTCTCAGGGAATGGGTAAAAAATGGCAATGGCTAAAATTGCCTATAGGCTCCGAATATACTTAAATCCCATAGCATATAGCAAAATTACCACCTGCAAAAAATATACAAAAATTAATGAGAACCAAGATATCATGATTGACACTTCTGACGGCTGTTTGATTACTTCATCTGTCAAAATAAGACGTGTTCAATAAGGATTCTCTGATTGTAGTTTGCAGCTTGATCTAAGCTCACTACAACAAAGAATCTGAAGTTGTGATCTGCAAAAGGCCGAGTTCTTGTGAGTGCCGCGAAATCGACTGCTTCTGATTCTACGTTCGGGTGTTGGTTGATCGTTTACTGAACCAGTGGAACCACACTGCTAATAGTCCTCTTGTTAGGACGATTATGGCGACCGTAAAATGTGCAAATCCATTAGTGTTGTTGATCGCTATATCCATCCATGACGATTTGGTAATACAGACTGAATAAATGAAATCCAATTTGACAGATGTAGCTTCAACTATAAGGCCGCTATCAAGTGTCAAAGTTTGGCAGTCCCTATTGGATGACCCTTTAGCATCAGAAATTAGAGTACCTACACTTTGATGTAATTTAGAATTAAAAACAGGCTGAACTTATGTGCAGTTGATTCATAAAGTGGAAAGTGTAAATGATCCCCCGCACCAACGCGAATTTGTCGTGGCGACAACGAAAACAATAATAACAACACGTGGTTGTCAATGAAAACATACACGCATTGTTATTATTGTTTTCCTTGAATCTGAAAAAAGATTAGTTAGAGACACGTTAAAAATCTTGATTAGTTAGAAGAGTTGTTTAAAGTGTTTAAAATTCAGAAAAAGTTAGACAAGGGCTCGCAACTAAACGACTGCGTTAACTATAGTCGGTTTATTCCTTAAAATTTAAAATTTTGTGCTAATATCTACAGAAGTAATTTTAACTTATAATTATAATCAAACATTTTAACTAAATTAAATAATGAAAGTTAAATTAAAAACATTTTTTTTAGATAAAATACGATTTTTTTAAAATAATTTAAAAAAAAACGGGAGCGTATCGGAATCCCTCTTTTTAAAATCCCGTTTTTCGAAAATCCCGAAAAAAAAGTTTTAAAATCCCGTCTACTAAAATACCGTTTTTTTAAAATCCCGTCTTCTAAAATCCCGCTTATTCATAATCCCAATGTATTAAAATCCCGCTTTTTAAAATCCCGCACCAATCCCGTTTTTCGCAATTAATTTGGGTATTAGACTTCGTTAATTTAATTATGAACTCATTCCCATCATTTTAGGAACTAACTGCCAACTACCAAAATGATAAAAAGAAATTTTGCATACACCCAACCAGGCACCTACCCCAAATCCTATAGTGTGCCCAAGCAGGGGGGTTGCACATACCTCACTGTTTATTAATATCGTTGGGACTTATTTCATAATGAAATAAATCCCAAATGAACTAACTCCCAAATTTATGAACTAAGTCCCAACGAAATTTTGGTGGGAGTTAAAACAAGTAGTTTTAATTGATAAAGCGGGATAATAAGAAACGGGATTATAAAAAACTGGATTATATGAGACGGGATTATAGAAAGCGGGATTTTAAAAAACAGGATTATAAAAAGCGGGATTTTGAAACCGGGATTTTAAAAAACGGGATTATAAAAAGCGGGATATCGAACCCAACCCAAAAAAAACTATACAAATTCTGCTAAAAAGCTTATTTACCTTTATACCTACTCCATAATTATACCATTAAGATTTAAATGAAATTTATATTAAGTTTAAATATAAAGTAACTGTGTCGTAGTTTTCTTTTTTAAATACCTACGTGAAAAAGAAAAAAAATATCATAAACGATAGAATTAGAAATAAGTTTTTGTATGCAGAATAAACTATTTAAGTTATAGTCCTAAAGTATAGGCAACCTTATAGATACATAATCATATAAAACCCCTCATCTTTCATTTTGTATAAACATTTACTTTTGTGTTTCATTTAAATTAATTAACCTTCAGCAAGAGAAGTCTTACAAGTAAAAGTGAATGAAAGTTTCATTAAAAGAGTGAATTCTGGAGCAAAAATTTGTATCTTATAAGAGGACCAGACCAACTCAATACCTAAGTATATACCCAACAATCCAGCGTTTCTAAATTCTTCCAGCTATATAACTTTTTGTGGAATCCTTTTAAATATTTCAAACTTCCGCCTTTCTTGCAGACACGCATATTTATATAGCATCATCTTAGTCAAGTCATCAACCTTTTGAACGCATTCAACATATTTTCCCTTTCGTGGCGCGACGCGACGAGCCAACCCAAAGGACGACACCGAAATTATGACAGTGTTTCATATTGCATGAAAAGGAATTTTTCACAAAATATTATAATTTAAAACTATGTATTATAACGCAACCAATGAAATGCTATTTTAAGACGACGACCGACGCAACGCGATGGTAGGGTGGTGCAGTCAGCGTTCCACAGCGGACTTGTTTTATCGCATTTTGCGCTGACAAAGACATCGCTTTTTTGTTCGCTAAATTATACGTGAGCGAATAAAAAACAAATGTATAGTAGGTACATACCTACCTTAACATTATTCAGGTTTGGGCTCATCACAACAGAGTTCTATATACCTATATATATTATATATGACATTGAAGACGACGCACGGCCTCGGCGACGCAACGTATGGTTGCCACTCTGGTAATATCTTTAATCAAAATTGAAGTTAATTGTTATATATGTATGTTCCTACTTTATGTCAAGGACTTGTCTTTCTTTACTACTTTATGTCAAGGACTTGTCTTTCTAGTTGCTTAAACTTGGATTGGGAAAATTCAGCCTTATCGCCATATTATTCAATCTATATACATCCAGATTAAAACTTAAATCTGAATGTAAATGAATTTGTATACTTAATATCCGTATATTTAAACGTTAATCTAGATTAATCGAGTGAATAATATGGGCGTTGGGGTCCGTTATTCAGTGCGCGAGCTTAAAACTTAAACCCGAGTCAATGCACAAAATTTGTTGAGTAAACTTCAAACTAATATGACCTCATGCTTAAAAGAAACGGGGGTAGGTATATCATTTACTTTTTTTATAACAATTTTATTTTTTCAATTTTAAATCAATTTTAATTAAATTTTTAGGACATATGGACCGTTGCCATAATGTGAAATTGTTGAATCAAATCAGTTTATACACTTAGGCTTAGTCTACACATGAGTGGTAGCAAAACTATTGTTCAAAATCGTAATGATTAAGGACCATCATAAAAAATGAGCAAGAGCAGCAGACCAAGGGCAGAGTTTCATATACAGGGTGGCGTACGAATCGTGCTACAAAAATAAAACGTAATAACTTTTTTTCTGTGTGAGTAATCGGCTTATTTTTTTTTTTATTTTGTAGGTTACTATTTAGATTTATAAAAATGGATGCTTGGGATACGGTGAAAAGAATTTGGATAGTGCAACGGTACCATGCTTTGCAGTCCGTCATTTCCGTCCAAAGGGAATTTAGGCGGGAGTTTGGCGGTAATCCCCCGAGTAGATGGACCATTATGAGGTTTGTAAACATGTTTGCCGAATCTGGAAGCATCGCACGAAGGCCGTACCATCGAGATGCCAATGTTCGGGTTCAGGATACAATCGCAGCAGTAGCATCTGCAATACAGGCCAATCCGAACGTTTCGACCCGAAACTTATCGGGGCAAATTGGAATTAGTAGACGGTCATTACAACGGATACTTCATGACGATTTAAACTTGTTTCCGTACAAAGTCCAAATTACTAGCAAGTTAAACCCTCAGGATTTGCCTGTTCGCCTGGAATTTTGCGAAAAAATGATATCAATGGCCGAAGAAGACAACACATTGATCAATTGTTTGTTCATGTCTGATGAGGCCCATTTTGATCTTAACGGCAATGTAAACAAGCAAAATTGCCGTATATGGAATGAGTCTAATCCAGAAATGCTCCATGAGACGGAACTGCACCCAGAACGAGTCACTGTGTGGTGCGCAGTTTCATCAAGGTGTATTGTCGGGCCGTACTTCTTTGAAGAAAACGGTGTAACCGTTACTGTCAATGGGGACCGTTATTTAAAGATGTTGAAGGAGTTTTTTTTACCCAGAACTGCGCCGAAGACGTATACCATTCAACAGCGTTTGGTTTCAGCAAGATGGAGCAACTGCACATATAGCCAGACCAGTTATGGCGGAGCTAAACAAAAAATTCGCAAACAAATTAATTTCTAGGAACTCCACTCTTCGCTGGCCCCCAAGGTCACCTGACCTGACTGCACCAGACTTCTTTTTATGGGGTTATGTCAAGCAAGAGGTGTATAAAACGAAGCCCAGGAATTTAACTGAATTAAATCAGTCCATAACGACAATAATTGAGGCGATCCCAACTTCAACTCTTCAGGCCGCAATGAATAATTTTTTGACCAGGTGCCGCATATGCGTGGGACAGCGTGGAGGTCATTTGCGGTCTATAATCTTTAAAAACAACTAACTATTTAAAATAAAACTTAATTTTCTAACCAATAAAAAAAAAATAAATGAAATACATCGATTAAAAAAAAGTTATTTGAATTTCTTATTGTAGCACAATTGGTGCGCCACCCTGTACCAACAAAATGTTCATCGTGCGTACAAAAATACAAAATCTAGAGCGACGATGAAAAATCATCATCGTCATACCATCAACGGGCTAGACTATGGTGTAAATCTCAGTCCAAATAGCGGTAACTGGGAGCGGACCGAAATCTACAAACCAAAATAACAATTATGTACCTGCAGCTGCGACTGAGCTTCACCATCTACACCATCTCGGTCCCGAAAATCTATCTGAAATACAAACCTTTTTACAGTGATGCCAGATGAGATTTAAAAAATCCCACCGGATTCGAAAAAAAATTACGACCAATTTTGTACTGGACGGGAAAAAAGTCACTATTATGGCCGCTTCTGATACAAAAAAAAAATAAAATACCGAAAAATATTTCACAAATTTATCCATATATGACACTAAAAATAGAAGCTATTAAAATAATGAAACAGATTCTACTTTGAGCGTTTTTTGGTCGCAAAATTAGGTAGTTTAAATGGAAACTATAAATGAGGCTGCACACACTTGCGATTTTAATAAAAGTCTTGTTATATTTTTTTGTATTAATAATCGCTATTTATTTGAAGCAAATGGGTGAAATCTCTCTTAAAAATGTTTGTTTTATTTTTTTGCAATTAAAACATCGCGTTACTCAAACCAAAAGTGCGTGCACCTACAGTAAAATTTGCGATTGCTATGTATCGTAATTCGTAAAGAATAAAAATCGCAAGTGTGTTCCTAGCCTTACTTCTACTTTAAGAATGAAGTTTCCGAAGAAAACAAAGTCCCCTTTCACACAAGAAAACAAGTTGCTGGAGATTTTTTGACATTTTCTTTTAAATTCCAATTCCCACCAATCGTAGACCGTTCATTCTTCTTACTTGGTGCCCTTCTGTCCTAAAAACTGAAATTTGCTGGAAACTGAGTTTCCTTGTGTGAAAGGGGACAAAGTTCCCTTTTCAAAATAAAAGGAAACTGAGTTTCCAACAATTTTCGGTTTCTGGTGAGAAGAGCACCAAGTAAGAGGAATGAACGCTCTACGATTGGTGGAGATTGGAAATTAAAATAAAAAAACTACACACTTCTTTCCTCGTCTGACAGCGAAATAATGCATCGTCCAATGATAGCACTACATAGTTGACATTTTTTTTCAAAATAAATTTCCCTGACCAATTTTAAAGTTTTCCCTGACCAAATAAAAAAAAAAATTAAATGAATAATTCTTTAAAAAAAGAAAGAAAAAAATGTGAAAAAAATAAATAATAATACTATTAAATCTAACTCAGAGAATGGTAAGCATTTTTTAGGACTCTCGAAGTTCTGTAGGCCTATTTTAAGGCGAAACTGTATTTTAAATAAGGAAGAAAACTTAAAACGTGATTCCTCAACATTTAGGAAAATAGCACATACGTCGATATTGCACCAGAGGTATGTTATGTGACGTCAGCAATTATATCTCTAAATTTAAAAGGACAAGTCAGCAGAACCAATTTTGTTTGACGTCGTCATTATGCGTTTATCAAGTGCTTATTAAGTACCCAACAACAAAATTAAGTGCTCCAGTACTTTTATTGTAACTTAATGCAGTTATAGCAGAGCAATTGATAATAGTATTGAAAACGAGTAAGATTTTTGTTTAGATTAATGTCAAAAAAACTATTCATTCAAATATATATAGTGAAATAAAAGAATATATTCTAAAGTTTTCAAAAAGATATTGTAAAATCTTGTAAGTGTTATCGTATTTTTTAATATTTTTTTTTTTCAAATTAAAATCCTCATATTCCATTTTTTTTTTTTAAATAATAGCCAGATGGATTTTGCAACCTCTGACACCTACCAGATCTGTTAATTCATATGGCAAACAGTTTATAGAACGGAATGAAAAAGAAGCCAAAACTTTTTTTTTGCCGACCGACCGCGACGCGTTGCTAACCCTCGTACTATAACTTAAATTCGATTCTTCTCAAACAATTTAACTGTTTTCGGCTCAAATCTTTTTGATTATTTAAAAGCTCATATGATTCGACTTCAGTAGGTACCCCATTTTCAAAAACATTTTCCAAGATTTACAAAAAAAAATAATTAAATTTATTTATTTATTTATTTATTTAACTCAGCTAAGTACTAGCTTTACAAAGAATTTACAAAGAGTTTATATACAGATTATGAATAGCTGGCAAAAAAAGTTAACTTGAATTTACTCGATAAATTTATTCTTTGATCAAACAAATTGATATATTTATCATTGAAATAATTAAATAATTTAAACATTCTATTTTAAGGAGAAAATTGTTCATTATAATTGGTCCGATAGTTTGAGATATGTATATGCAATCGGTCAAGTTCCTAAGGTTTCTTTGGGGAACATTAAAGTTTATACGAGACAGAAGGTGCAAAGAGTCTATATTTACATTTATTAATTTAAAAATGAAGACAAAACATAAATAAGAACGTCTACACTCAAGACTCGGCATATGAATAAGTTTAAGTCTATGGTGGTAAGGTGGAAGATCGTAGGGATTATCCCATCCTAACCCCCATAAGTGCAAATCTCGCAGGAACCTTTTTTGGACCTGCTCTAGCCTGGCTTTATGGCAGGCATAATTGGGTGCCCAGAACTGACTTGGGTATTCTAGAATTGGTCGAACAAATGTTATGAAAAGTTTCTTTATAACAAAAGGATCAGAAAATTGTTTTGACTCTCTCTTAATCCAACCAAGAATTGAATTGGCCTTATTAGTTATAGAGTTTATGTGTTGTATGAACTTAAGTTTGCCATCAAATGACACACCAAGAACAAACATATAGTTTACACGAGATATTGATACACCATTTAATTCGAGCTAGGCGAGATTTTAATTAATAAAAAAGATTCGCAATATGAAAAAAATAATCCGTAAGGGGATAAAGTATAAAATACTATTTTTTGTCCTTCTAAAATTTTACAAAGAACCAATTCAAAAGCTGTACGAAAAAACACTTTCGAATAGGATTCACTTTCAGAACGAAGTTCAGAGTAGGGCCCCCTGAGCAGAGATGCCAGACTTTGGGAGCAGGTTTTTCCACATTGATACTCAAGAATTCCCTTTTATCCCACGTCTTTCTGTAAATATCCCACAATTATCCCTTGTCGAAAAATTTAAAAAAATTTATATTTCTTTGTAATTTATAAACAAATTTTCATGCCGCTTTGGCAGAAACGTTAAAAATTTACATTCAATGCATAAGTTTAACCTTTTGCAAAAAAAAAAAAAAAAAAACAAAAATAAAATCACAGAAATTAATATGAACAACAAAGTGTCATTTAATTATTCATGCTCAAAAAAAGAGAACAAACTTTTCCAAATATTGTGCTTGTATTATCAATTTCGCTCACCGAGCATTGTTTTGCAGAACACAAAAACTAGAAAGTTTAGGGTAAAAAAAATTTCGTTTCGCATCTGTAGCGTAGTAGATTTTAGTAGATCAAATGCAAAAATTGAAATGAACAGATTCAAATATTTAGAATGAGTTCGTTATATGCATGACATCGTTTTATTCGACCATAGCTGAATAAAGCTTTTGTTTCTTAATAAAATGAACAATTTAAGAAAAAAAATTGAGCAAATCCTAAAGTCCCTTATTGTACTATGAGATTCTTAAAGTCCCTTTTTCCCTTTTAGCTTATTTCAGATGTGAAATTCTCACAAAAAGGGATAAATCCCACGATCTGGCGTCACTGCCCCTGAGTTCAACGAAATATTTAATTTACTTTATTAAAAATTCAGTGCTAAAAAAAATTTCCCTGACCGCTTTCGAAATTCCCTGACTTCCCCTGACCAAATTCGCGTTCCTGGTTTTCCCTGACTTTCCAGTCGAATGCAATAGTTTCCTGTATGACAATTTTGCATGTGAATGTGTTGCCTTGTTTTAAAGTCAAACTTTAGAGACACCAAATTTTTTCTCATCTGGGGTAAGTTAATTGATTTAGGTGCAAGCCAAGAAGGAAGATTACTGTTCGGCATTTAGTGAACAGAAAACATGTAGCTAAGGCAAGAAAATAAAATAAAAAATCCGATTATGGTAAAAATATTATTTTTCCCCATACAAAAAAAAATTTGAAATATTTTCCCACCAGAAATCTCACCATGAATTTTATCCCACCAAAAGTTCCTCCAAACTGATTTTTTCCTAACTTGTTGGTTAAAAACCACCAATCTGGGAATACTGCCTTTTTAACCACCGTCGACTGCAACTCAGATCACACGAAAATATGGGAGCGATGATGATCAATATCATCGTCGGCAGCACATAGTACATGAGAGATTTAGCATTTATCGGTCCCAAATATCGGTAACTGGCAGTGGCGCGAGAAAAACAGATGTCATCAACCACCAGCTGCATTTCAGAGCGACCGAACGATAGAAACAGCAGCATCAATAGGAAAAACAAGAGTGAAGGAAGATCTCTTGGAGCTGATATTTCCACACACGTGACACGATCTTCAATCGTCTACGTGACCAGGACCCATGTTCTGTAACTCGGCGATAACTTTTCGAGGCGATAAACGGCGAAAAATGGAACAAAATCCATAGGATTCCTATGAGTTTTGTTCCATTTTTCGCCGTTTCTCGCCACAAAAAGTTATCGCCGAGTTACAGAACATGGGTCCAGTATTATTTTCCATTTTTATAAAATTTATTTTAAGTTATAAATTTGCAATTAAATGTTATAAACTTTAAAATGCGTTTCTAACAACTACAGATCAACTCATGATGAAAATCACTTTTTGGTAGTGTTTTGATTAAAAACACAAATTAATTTCTTACACGAAACCAATACTTCCTGCAGAGCAAGTTTTAAAATTCAAAATTTGTCAACATAAGTTTTTGAATAATTTTTCTCTTTATTGGAAAAGTTGTACCTAAATCAAAATGAATTAAATCAAAAATCTGCATATTCGAAAATCTACCCAATTGGTAACCGTGATTATAAAGATGTCTATATGGCAGGAGTAATGAATTCAGCAAGAAACTTGAAAACTCCAATTCTGAGAGAACTTCTACATACCTATGGATATATTGAGTGTAGTCAGTGGGTGGATGGATACTGGATACATTAAAAAAGTTTAAAATTGTTTCACTTAGTGTCAACAAAGAACAAAAGACGAAAGAATTTTCGAAAAGGTAGGTAGGTATAAGAACCTACTACTTTTGTATATGTATATGGAAGAAAAAGACTGAAACTATTTCAAGTAGCAGCTGAGCTGATTTGGCCTACAGACGCACGATAGTTTTTGGTTTTTTTTTTTCTTTAACTTTACTTCCCGTTCATGAAGGAATGAACAAAAAAAAATTCACAAGTGAATTGTTTGCATCGCTCAAACTCTTTAAGTTTATAAAAAAGAAAAAAGAAATGTTTTCTACTGACTTGAAGAAACTTTTTCTCATTATCTCTTTTAGATCAGATTTGCATATACATACTTATATAGCTGCGATGAAGTTAGCTAAATGTGTTTGTGTTGTATATAAAATTTAAGATTCATCAATCTAATTTTGTGCAAAATTCCTTCTTTTTTCTTCTGTAGGTAACTAAGAGACATTTATTTGGGGTTTGGAGGCAACATTTTATTGTTTTGAGGAGAAATTTTCCAGACTTCTTTCATGTGAATAAATTTTTAAATTCATAAATAAAAATGAAAATATGAGAAAATACAAAAAAATTATGCTTTGAAATTAACGAAAATTTATTATAGGTAGCCTGTGTTTAAGACAAATGATTCAATTTCATAATAATGTGATAAATTTTATTTTTTAGGCAAATTTTCTTTTGCCAAGGACATTAATTTGCCCAGTGGGTAAGGCTATATCGACAATGTGGTGTTTGTCCTTCCTATACTCGCGCATTGGTCTCTCAAACCGACAAATCATTAATTCTTTGTTTTCTTGAAAAATATTATCCTTGTCTCCCTGAAGTTTTCAGTAGCTTCCCAAATAAGTGTTCTCCATCGTTTAGCTGGGCGCAAGCGCACATGCCGAGTTTTTGTGAGTTTTTGGTCCCTTAGACCAGTGTTTTTCAAACTTTTTGAATACGCGACCCCTTTGCTAGTAACAAAATTTTGGCGACCCCCCATTATAATGTGTCAGTTATTTAAAAAGTTACATACACTGAACCCCTTCCAAGCCCGGCCTTATTACACAAGATTTTACTTATTCGCGATGAAATTTTCTCCCGTGTTGCCAAAAAAAATTTTAAAATTGTAGCAGGCCTTGCAGTAATTTTCATTTTTTTGAATTCCTAAGTGCGCATCAGAATTGTCATTTAATATTTTTCACTTGAGAGTAAGTGTACTTATTTAAAGATTAAGTGTTTTGTTGTGTTTTTTACGAGTGATTATGGACAAGTTTCTCAAAAGACCGTTGCAGCCTTGCACATCCGGTGCGAGTGGAAGCGGAGGAAGCAACGAAAAAAAAATAGACTTTATGACGTAAAATATCTTAAATATGGTTTCACAGTTTTAAATAATAAGCCTCAATGAGTTCTTTGTTGTGAAGTTTTATCTGCCGAAAGCATGAAACCATCAAAGCTTATGCGACATCTCTCAACGAAACATTCCAAAGAAGCAGATAAGCCGTTAGAATTTTTCGAACGCAAATTGAAATCGCTTAACCAGCAACTAAGTACTGTGGTCCAGGTAAGAAAAATAAGTCTTATTTTAATGCCCTTTATTATTTTTGGATCAAAAATAATATCTGTTTCTGTTTGAACGTAATCGCGACCTAAATACATACATACATATGTTCATAGGTAAAAGGGTCTGTAGGTACATGTACTGACCGGCTTAAATTCGCGAAAAATACCTACGCTTTTTTCCATGTTTGATCTATTTTGCTACATACATATACGTATTGTAATTTTGATTTACTGTTTCGTTTGATATATTCTTTTTGTTTTAAAATTTGTTTTAGCTATCGAGTGCCAATGAGAAAGCGTTGTTAGCTAGCTATCAAGTAGCATACCGAGTCGCCAAAGCAGGGAAACCTCACACAATTGCTGAGAATCTTATTTTGCCCGCGGCCCTTGATATGGTTGAAACTATTTTGGGCAAACAGGAGGCAGATAAACTTAAAAATATACCACTTTCTGACAGTACAATTGAGCGGAGAATAAATGACATGGCCGTTGACATTCAAGAACAATTAATTGAAAAATTAAAGAAGAGTCCACATTTTGCCTTGCAACTGGATGAATCTACTGATGTTTCAGACTGTGCACAGTTTGTAGCAGTGATGGAAATCGACTTTTTTCGATTGTACTGAACGCTGAAACAAAATAGTACTGAAAAAGAACAAATAGTACTGGGCTCTTTTAAATGGAAAAAACTAGCAAACACACAAATTCAAAAATAAAATTGATTTATTAACAAGAACAAAAAAAAAAATTCATTTGTTATAAATATTAAGGTAACATAGTAAAGGAACTTCATTATTATAGCTAAATAAGTAACGGACGGACCCCGTATCAAAGTAAGGAGCCAGTTGTAGGTTTCATTGAATCTCATCATTGAATATTTAAATTTTTAGTTTTGAGGTTTTTAAAATCCTAAATCATTATTAAACTGTCAGGTTTATTTTGCCATTAAAATAATCACTGATTTTGCTTCCTAAACATCTGAAAATTAAAAATAGAATTTTCAATGATTATTACGTATAACTGGTGTCTTAGATAAGAAAATAATAGTAAGTTAGGTAATTAACTTTTTTTTTATTTTAAAAGTTCTTTCTGAATGAGGATTGTTTGTCACGTTTTTATTCACAAGATCTTTATTAATTACAAAACTGTGACAACATTCCTTTTTTAAAAGATTTTTGGTTTCTATCAGCATTCATTTTTCAAAAACCAAATTTTTGCCCAAAATTCCGATACAGATAAATTTCTCAGTTTCTTAATAATATATTCGCAGTCAGCTAGAGCTCTATATTCGTTGCATATAGCTTCAATATTTTTGTGTTCATTAGGAAAAAACTTTAAAACAAATTGAATGATGGAGTTAACTTGACCATCCAATACTGCGCTTTGTGAGAAATTTTGAAGTGCGTTTAAGAAAACGTCATCGAAATTCAATCTTCTTCTAATATCTTAGCAGAAATGTTATGTAAAACATTTTAGCATGATTTTTGAAGCCCTGTATAACTTTTTCACTGAACTTTTTAAAAGTGTATAAGATTTCACATTCGGTGACGCAATATATCTCCATAACTGGTAGGTGATTTTGCATATGCCAATAAAACTTAAAAATAAATGAATAAACTATAAACAATAAAAATAAGAATTTCATCAAGAGATTCCCTTACCATAAAATTTCTACATAATTGTTTAAAAATTAATTTCATTGTTGGAAGCAAAATAATAACGTAGATGAAGATAATTAGAAAACTACTTCTGTTTAAGTGGAGCGATTGAATATGTGATGAGTCGTACTTGGGCGAAACGAAACTTTTGGAGTTGAGGTCACTTGAACTTAAAAATTGGAAGCTAAATATGTACTCTTACATATTTAGTTCAGTATTTAAAACCAAATGAGCTCGTTCAGCCCAGGTGGGGATGGTTTTGATATTGGGTAATTGGGCTTTGAGTATGTTCGCATCGCACATAGACTTTTTTAATGAAGATAAGAAAAAAATTTTCAATTTTGTACAAAAAATTCAAAATTGTACTGAATATGGCAAAGATGTACTTACGTACTGAGAAAATCAAATTGTACTGAATTCAGTACAATAGTAAGGCTTTTTCCATCAGTGGTTTGTAGTATTTATTCGCTTTGAAGCATAGGAAAACATTGAAGAAGAAATTTTATTTTGCAAAGCTCTTCCTGCTAATACTACTGGCCAGTGTTTGTACGATATGTTTTTAGAAAGCTCTCGCGACTACGAGATTGATTGGACAAAATGTTTTGCTATTTGTAGCGATGGTGCTAAAGCTTTGACGGGCAACAAAAGTGGGCTCATTGCAAAATTAAAATTGATAATGCCAAACGTTTCATGGACACACTGCTTTCGTCATCGACAAGTTTTGGCATCCAAGGTGTTACCTTCTGGATTAAATGATGTGCTTAAAGATGTGATTAGAGTTGTGAACTCTATTAAAGGCAAGGCCTTGCAAAGTCGGCTGTTTAGGATCATATGTGATGAAATGGGTTCACTCCATCAAAATCTCCTTTTTCACACAGAGGTCAGATGGCTATCAAAAGGAAAGGTATTGACACGAGTTTTGGAATTGAAAGCCGAATTATTGATGTTCTTACAAGTTTCAAAATCTGGAAATTCGGATCATTTTTCTGATCCCACCTGGCTCTTAAAATTATCATTTCTTGCTGATCTTTTCAACCACTTAAACATATTGAATAAGAGCCTCCAAGGGAGAGAAGAAAGCATTATAACTGCAAAAGATAAAATCAGAGGATTCCTCGCAAAACTTCGTTTGTGGTCAGAGTCTTTACAAACAAACAGTTTTGATTATTTTCCCTGCTTTCAAAAGACGCTCGAAGAAATTTCATCAGATGAATCGATATCATTAGACTCTCATATTCATCTCATGGAAGAGAGTTTACATAATTTAGAGAAGAAACTATTAAGTTACTTTCCGGAACTGGATTCTGAAAGTGGAGATGGACAAAGATGGGTATTAAATCCTTTTTTGAATATGTCAGTCAAACTCGCAGATCTACCATCGGTAAAGATGAAAGAAAATCTTATAGATTTAGCTGCAGATGGCATGCTGAGAATGGAATTCAATTTGAAAACGATTGACAATTTCTGGATAATGAGAAGAGGAGAGTATCCTGAGCTTGCAAACGAGGCTTTGAAGTTATTGCTGCCATTCGCTACTTCATACCTGTGTGAAGTCACATTCTCTTCAATGTTTGACATTAAAACTAAAAAAAGAAACAGACTGAATTTGGAAAATGATTTAATCTTAAATGTGTCAAAAATTTATCCAAGATTTCAACGTTTATTAAAAAATAAACAGGCACACATGTCGCACTAAATTTTTTTTTTGTTTTATTTAATTTTTTTAGCATAGGACTTTTGTTTATTCATCTTACCGGCTTGCGACCGCGAACCCCCAAGAATCTCTTCGCGACCCCCCAGGGGGTCGCGACCCACAGTTTGAAAAACACTGCCTTAGACCGACGCGAGTACAAGTGTTACAATTTTTGGGTAGGTAATTTTTTTATTTTGGAATATTAGTGAGTGAAAAATATTATTTTACTTTAGGGGTGTTTATATTTTACTGATTATTACATATATTACATTTCTAAAAACCGTCTCGAGCATGCATTTATGGTATGTCCGGATTGTTACGCTTTACACATAAATGAAGATTGATTTTTTTTTATACTTTTTTATAATAACTTTTATTGTTTTTATTGAATTAATAAGTTTTTTTTTTTAATTGAAGAAAATATTTATTTTGATTATTTAAGTTAAGGTCAAAAAAAAAATGAATTTTTTGATAGGCTAGTATTTAAGGTTATTGCTTCCAAATAAAGTAAAAGTTTCTGTGTTTTTCTATTTGTTTTATTTAATTATATTATTTTCTTAAAAATAAATGGCAGAGCTACTTATAGAGAATATCTACATGTTCAAGGCTAGTTTCTTTTAATTCTCTTCACGACAGAGAAATTAAATGAATAGGAGGAGTGAAAAAGGATAAGCTCCGAAAAAGATTACATAAAATTTTATCCATGTAGAATTGAAATTATACATGCTCCGAAATATTGGGGCATATTCATAGTCACTATTTAAGTTGTTTCTAAAAAAATACTGGGTTTATCCTATCTAATTTACATTGGATAAACTCCAGGCTAAGATAAACTGGGGTCTAAAAACGACTATGAATATGCGCCATTATGTATAGTATTTTTGAATTAACGAAAAATGTAAATTGATTTTTGAAAACATTGTTGCAATAATTTAAATTTTATAATTGATGTTTCCTTCTTCTACCGAAACTTCGAAAATACTAACAGCAATCGAAATATTTATTGTTATTTTCTGCGACCCTAAAGCTTTACTTTAAACGGACTAAAAGTATTTTAAAAACCTATAGAATATAAAATTTATTAAGGGTAATCAAGGGCCTCCTTATAGGTTACCAATGGGTCCCAATAGCTCAATACTCATTGTGCGAACCCCAACTATAATTTCGTTTAGAGTGAGTTTAGAGTGACTAAGAGTACTGTTGGGGGCCCCAAACAGCTCAATACATACTTATATTCTAAGAATCATCAATAAAGTCTTAAGGGCCTTTTGTAATCACTTTGAGGCTACAAAAGCTTAATGTAAACAATTGGGGCCTCTCTGGAATCTAATTTCAGAAGAACTGAAATGAATTTAGAGCACCAAATTTTCACCGATAAATTCCCTTTAAATTTTCTTACAATACTGTGGGGGCCTTCGTACACAGAGAAAAATTTTACTACCTAAAATCAATAAGAATGTCATATTGAGCTGTTTTACTTAGAAATCTCCATTAAAACATATAAATAATATGATATTTTCATAGAGAAATCCCATTATTTTGATGCTGGAAATCTTATTAAATATTTTATGAGTTTTTCTTATTTGTTTTGAGGAGAATATCAACTTATTTGAGTAAATAATCGGAATATCTTATATATCTAAAACTTCAATAAGATAAAAAATATGTATATATATTTTAAATTTAACCTTTCCAATAAGAAAAGATCTTAAAACCATATAGAAAATCACATTGCTTTTGCGTGCTTCTTCTTGCTTAAACTCATAATAAGAATATCCGAATAAATGTTCAAATTTTATGTGTTTAAGTTATTAAAAGCATTCTCTAAGCCCATTCATAAGGAAAACTTTTAAAAACAAAAATCTTTCCCATCATTTTTTTAAGAGTCGGATCTCATCTTTTATGCGTGTTTATTCATGATTTCCAAGTTAAAAACACACAAAGAAAAACCTTTTAAATCAAAAAGTGCTTTCATTTTAAAATAAAAAGTTTTCTTATATTTAAACGTTTAGAGAAGAAAATCTTCTTAAATCAATAAGATTTTCTTCTTAAAACTATATTTTTTTCCATATTTGGTTTTGCAAACGGGACATTGCAAACTCATTTGTTTTTTGTTCTCGGCACGTGCGGATGTTTTCTTGTTTTCGGTTGTGAACGCGCGTTAGTTTGTTAATTTCGATGTTTTCTTAAAATTTTCTTAAAATGGAATTAACAATCGAATCGAATAATGAAAATGTAGATCAATTTTCAAGTAATTCGTGTGAAATTTTAAGTGTGCCTCTACAATTGTGGGTTGAAAAAGGTCTTGAAGAAACCCAACCCCTACATGTCCTGGGGATTGAGTCGGTCTACACTCGACTTCCTAAAAATGTATGGCGTTAATTCCATCGATGTTTTGGAGAAGATGGAAGGTGAGGACGTAGATAAACTTTTTGAAAATGTAAACGCTGTTGGATATTTTGGGGAAAGGGTCAAATTTTTATCGGGTCTAAAAACGTGGAGACGAGAAAAAGTAAGTAAAAACCTAAATCTAAGTTTTTTTTCGTATTCTCTTTTCTCACCGCTATACAGATTGCCTAAGCAAGTAATTTTATAAAAACCAAAATGGTATTGTGTGCTTTAATTTTTCAGAATAAAACCTTACTGTGTGACCAATCTACACAGTCACCACCGTCAACAGAAAAGGTCTTGGAATGATTAGAAAAAATATCTAACAATTCCTCTGGTTCACGAACTTTAGAGTCCAAAGAAGGGAAAGTAGCTGATCTTACCAACCTTTTAAAATCAAGTGTAAGAGACATATCATGAAAAAAATGGACACCTCACAAGCAAAATGCAGAAAGATTTGACTCATTGCATCGTCGAAAAATTTGTTGGGAGCAGTACGAAAACGT
Source organism: Epistrophe grossulariae (assembly GCA_929447395.1). Taxonomy (NCBI): domain Eukaryota; kingdom Metazoa; phylum Arthropoda; class Insecta; order Diptera; family Syrphidae; genus Epistrophe; species Epistrophe grossulariae. The sequence goes on along the minus strand of OV839567.1, from coordinate 148,000,869 downwards.
CGTATAGGGATATGAGTCTCTGGGCGAACGCCATCACAGAAATTTTTCCAAGCGAAAACAAGGTAAAAGTTTCCATTGAACATGTACATATTTTTAATAAAAATAATAATGATATATGCATATGTATGTATGTAATAATAAATTTAATATAAAACTTTGAAAGTACATTCGTATATGTTTATTCATTCATGAATGCAAGTTCATCTGATTCATATATCACACTTGAATTTAATTGTTTAGATGGACCTCCAATTCATTTTTATTTATTAAATAATGGACTTAAAGTCATTCGTCAAAAAAAATACTGGAAGTAGTTGATGAAAATGTATTGAGGATGCTATTTGTGCATATTATTTTATTTATTATTTTCTATGTGTATGATTTTTGTTATTACTTATTTATTTTATGTTTAAGTTTTTTAAGAAGAAATTATTTATTTTTTACATTATTAATATATATTTACATTATTAATAGCAATAGGCCTTTATGTATGTAAGATTAACTTAGGAGAAATAAAATAAAATAAAATGTATTTCTTGAAATAATATAAAAAATGTTTTTATCAATGTATAAGGAAAGTAAAAATCTCCTGGAAACAAGTGATAGATCTAGTTTAAAGTAAGTATAAAACACTTTAAAATAATGTGAAAAACTTATTGAAATTATGTGCATATCTTCGGAAAAGAATATGAAAACAAATTAAAAAAAATGCGAAATTCTCCTTGGAAAAATAGGGGAAACCTTTTAAAATAATATACTTTTTTTCTAAAAACAATTAAAAAAAACTTATGGGAATAATAAGAAAAACTTCTAAGGACAAAAGGAAATATTATTGAAACAATGTGGAAAAATTATTATTTTAAAAAGTTTTCCATTTTGTTTTAAGTAGTCCTCCAAATTCTTACAATAAGATTCTCATATATATTATTTTATATATGTAATAGATATCTTCTTAAATTAATGTGAAAACTTAATAGGATTTTCTTAATTGTTTTAATCAGAATTTCTTCTTGGATGAAAACCATAGAGAAATCTGATTGTTTTTGTTCTATTTTATTAGGTCGATTTTTCTCTGTGTACGACGAATTAGTGTGTCTAAGTTTCTGTTTTATTTTTTGTATTTTTTGAAACACATTTCAAAAACATTTTTCAAAACTATAATTCAGAAAATGTTATTTGCTTTCGCCTTTCTTACAAGTGTGGCAGTTGGAAGTTGGTGGACTTAAAAAAAATTACACATGTCATGCGTTAAGTTGGAGATGGATTTCCAAAAAAAAAAAAAACTTCAAATGTCATGATTTTGGCTCAAAATAGATTTATTATAAAATACCTATAAAGTTTCTTTATAAGGATATGATATTTTAATATATGTATAAGAAAAATGGGAGAGGTGGTGGGCTAGACGAATAACACATATATCATGATATATGTTGAAAAGAGTTTTTTGCTACAAAACTTTAATGTTTTAAAGACATTCAATAAGGAAAAAACAAAAACAGATTAAAAGTGGGCGTGGCAGTGGGGGATTTTATCCAAACTGTCTCAACCATCTTGTTTTTAATAGGAACGAACTTTTAAAATTTCAGCGAAATTGGTTCAGTAGATTTCGATTACGCAAGTCGCATCATAACCAACATTAATTTTTAAAAAAGGTGGGGTATCCCAAAATTCACGATAAAAAACATGGGTTTTTTATTAAAATTTAAATTTTTTTAAGAAAAAGAATACCGGGTTAGAGGTCTTTTCGGCTTTGATGGCACATTTCATATTATATAAACACTTCTTTTTTATATTTTCCATGACCGATCCGCATAAATGTAGCTGAATATTGTTGGTACAGCGCTCAATTTCAATTTCGTGGGCTTGGTGCCATAGATTTTAGACTTCAAGAAACACCAGACTCATGTATTTTTTTTAACTCAAAATGCTACATTTTTGAAGATTAACAAAGCCATCAGATGAAGCCTCACGCGCTGAAAAGTGATTTTATTCGAAAAATCATCCTTGAACCTGTTGCTTAACAATGAAAAAACGTTGATCTTGCATATATATGACTCCATTTTTAATAATCCTCAACTTTCAACTGCCAGCTGTCATTATTTTCGTTGACAGCACCTTGTCGCACCAATGTGGTGAAATGCAAATCATTCGTAAATTTGGGACAGAAATCACCGTTACAGAAGAAAATCAAGAGTTCCTGAGGTCATTTCAAGTCGAAAAACTTAAGAGGTAATTTTCTCGTTTTCGTTTTCGACTTATAACGGTCTTTATGATTTTTATTCTTTTTTCCTTTGACTGCACTCTAACTTTGCTAAACTACAACTGATTTTTGAAACAAAAACATATAGAAATTTGTATCATACCATACAACTTCTTTCTGTGTGGATAACGGATTTCCTGCAATTTATTATCAAACACCTTTTTTTATGCATTTTTATGTTGTTTTTTTTGATTTTTTGTTTACCATCGACACGTTTTTAAGTGTAATATTTTTTTTTACTATGAAATTCTAATATGTGATCTTAAAAACACTTAACATTTTTTTACCTAAAAATACATTTAAAATTATTTAAAAAATAAAAAAATAAAAAAAAAACAAAAAATAAAGGAAAATCAAGAAATAATACAAAATTACATAAAACGAATTCTTTGTTTGCAGCGAGTTTCTTACAAAAGGTGTTCAAATGTCCCAACCTGCTGATCGATTCACAACTTTGCTCGCCTCAAAATACTCGAGGTATAGCCCCTTTTTATGATTTCAGGTGTCACGGTTCGATAGCCTCTTCAATACGGTGATTTAACTCCTCAATTGTGTTTTGGCGCTTATGTACTATATGGTTTTTAAATTTCCACATAAGAAATAATCCAATGGATTCAGATTTGGTAACCTTGGTGGCCAACTGATATAACCCCCTCGGTCGATCCACCGTTCCAGGAAATTCTCATTTAGAACATCATGCATAATGAGCTGGAGCAACATTGTGCATGTACCAAATAGTCCTGTGTTTCTCAAAAGACAAGTCTTCGATTAAATCTGGCAGATTATTTCTTAGAAAATCTGCATAATTTGCTCCATTAACTCTTGACGGGATTTTCCAAGATCCAATTTTAACCAAAAACTATTTTTGAAAAATTTAAACTTTGAGACACATTTTTCATATTTAAATGTCTTCTAGTCTACAAAAAATTTATTTTAATAAATTAATACTTGATACCTACATCATTTGTCACTTGTCACTTGAGGGTTTTACTCAGCCCAGAAATGATAATTATGGCAATTGAAAAAAACCTCCTCGGTTAAATATTGCCTTATCGGTCCAAATGATTTTGAAAATAAAATCAGGGGGGTCATTCCGTAATTTACTGAACGATTATCATCAAAACGATAATCGTCGACGAGATCGTTCATTATTTGCTTCACGTGTTTGATGTAACTCAGGTGGAGCTAAAAAATCAAATAATTGTCATAATTGCCAATAAAATAAATTTTTAGAGTTTTTGTTTTGTGTTTGGTGCCGATTGAAACTAAATGGAAATCATTTTAAAATGTAAGTTGTATTTTCGCCATATTTTTACAAATTAATATAAATTCAAATACCTACTTAATATAGGGCAGTCACGCAATCTCAAATTGCGATTTTAACTTCATTTATGGATGAACATCCTGATTTGGCCAGGGGATAAAAGCCGAACTCCGTCCAAGGCAAAAATGAAATCAACAGATTGTGGGCTGATTTGGCTGAAAAATTGAATGCCAATGGGCTCCCCACGAAGAGTATTAGTTCATGGAGAAAGGTCTGGACAGATTATAAATACCGCGCCAAAAAAAAGGTAAGCCAAAATTCATTCAGTATTCATATTCAGAATCCACTCACAAAAACAACGCGCTCTTCCTGGTCACCGGGATGGAGATTTTGTACATTGATGTAATGGTACGGGTGAAAATTGTTCTTGTTTAACGTAGTACGTACTCCACATCGTGCTCCTCAGTATCGTCAGGTTACAAGCTGCTCTTCGTGTGCTCGTACAAACTTTATTTCTAAGGAATTAAAGAACTCAGCCTTCATGGTTTTGAAAGTTTTGTCCACTATCTTGTCGCTGTGGTATAAGCACACCGTCTCACAGTGGGTGACCTTTATGGCAGAGTCGGAATTAATTCAAAAAATGAAACGAAACACATGAGTTTTATCTGTTGCTATTCCGTTATAAAATATTCCAATGCATCTAAACCGCGCTAATTTTATACTGTCACTCCAAAGCGTTCACTTGAAGTAACCACTTTAGTTCTCTTTCAATTGTGATTTACAAGGTTGACAAAAAGTGTTGGTTTTTAAATAGCTGCAACTTTCTTAAAAATTAAGGTAAAATTAAGTGTGAACATGGAATCGACAGCGCCAGGTATGTTATTAAAATCGTGGAAGTATTTTGTTCAATTTTGTATCAAAAGTTGGGTGTGTAAAGTATATAAGTCCTAATTAAGTTCTTTTTTAAAAGCTTAAGCTTTAAGTTAACTTCCACACGCTTCCACATCCAGATTTTCGTATTTTTATGTAATTTGACATATTGTCTACGTAGTTCCTAAAAGAACAGGTGCTTATATGTGCTCCATTTTTTATTATTATTATTTTTTTTTTTTTTACTACCACCCTACAGTCCATTTAAATGTTACAAATTTTGCTCAAACCTCGCATTTAGTAGAGGAAAAGTTTTTTTTTCTTGGTTATGTAAAGTGTGCATCAATATGAGTATATAAAATGATTTTGGGGGTTGTGACCCTCCCCATTTGGTGGGTGGGGGGTGTAAAAATGTATTCGCTATATCTAGAGAACCGTAAGTTCCACAAACTAAATTTTGGTTTTGTAGAAAATTAAATTCTCTACAATTTTGGTATACAAACTTTTACCGAGAAGTCAAAAATAAAAAAGTTATAGTTAAAAATATACAAACGTTTCGTCATTTTAATCAATCAAAAAAGTTAAATGATATTTTTTCGAAAACGATAGTCTATTTTTAGTTATATCTTATCTATTTGGGATTTCTTGGTAAAAATATGTACACCAAATTTGTAGAGAATTTAATTATCTACAAAACACAGAGGTAAAATCTTGTTTATGGGACTTATGGTTCTCTAGATATGGTGAATACCCTATTACACACCCCCACCCGCCAAATGGGTTGGGGTACGACCACGAAAAACATTTTATATCCTCAAACTGATGCACCTTACACATTGCAACAAAAAAAAACATGTGTTATACTAAATGCGAGGTTTGGGCAAAATTTACATTTATAACAATTTCGTCTATGATTCAAAGAAAAATGGACATAATCGTGATTAAATAAGTATAATGATAAATATAGAAGTGGAAATATTTTTCTTCAAGTATTCGTAATCGGTTCTTAAATAAAAAAAAATAATTCAGCTCTCACAATACAACAAATGAATTAATTCCAGTTTTCAGGGTATCTTGCCCCATTGTGGCGTCTGTGCGAACATGGTCGCGATTTACTAGCCGATGAAAAACGTGGTTATCAGTATGACGTTGCTTTGAAAAGCGGAGGGCATATTCACGAGCTGCTCTTCCATCACATCGTCCCATTTCACCAAAAATAACGATAATTTCAAACTATTCTTCATTAGTGTTATCCATTTTATAATCGAAAACATTTAAAAATTACACACACACAGAGTGGATTACCTACACTTAAATCACGAATACAAAAGGTCAAATGGAAAAAAATCAGATGCTGCAAAAGCCAGATTCTTCGAGATAAACATAGCCATAGATTTTTAACGGTCTTACTCTTACTTTACTCTTTCTAACATTGAATTCAACACTCAACGCTCCTGTAGTTTTTTATTTGTTTTAAGTCAATTATTAATATTTTCTTGATTTTTTATTTTTTGTTTTTAATATTTTATATTAATTTTAAGTTAAAAAATGTTAAGTATTTTTAAGAACACATATTGGGCTTTCATATTAAAAAAAATACTTAGTAAAATAACGTATTTTTGAAAAAAAAAAAAGCCATCGAAGTAAAAAAAAACAACATTTTTAGGTTGTTAGCTTAAAAAATAATAAATTGCGGGAAAACCTTTTTTTTTCTGTGTCACATACAACATGTGGTTGGAATTGTTATATTTTTTATTAGAACCCACCTCGGCATCAGTGTGGTAGCAGAACTCCCCACAAAATCACCCGCAACTCAACATAACCCACAATATAATATGTAACAAGCCAAGCAATAACACGATGGAAAGTGCATCCCATTTTAGGTTACAGATATATTTTTGCAGCTGATATATAAGCAAAGGCATAAGCAAATATACAGCAAACATATAATACTCATTGCATTTCACCATATTATGCCGCAGTCACAAAACATGTAGTGAAAGTAAATCCTAAAGTGTTACCGTGGTGAAAGCAAATATGCCCCTCTAAATGAGGAACTGACCACAGGGAACAGGTTATTTCAACTCAAATGTGGTGGATATATAGAGAAATAGTGCTCCTACCCCTACAAGAGGGTGAATTTGCTTAACTGCGCATTCACAAAAAAAAATTAAATTTTGTTTAGGATGTCGTCAAATGTTATTTACAGAACTCTATTCTGTTATCCCATGCCTCTAAAAATTCAGAGAAACATTATTATAAATGCAAATAAATTGAGACACATTTAATCTTGCGTTACAGACTTTCATTTTGTTTTGGTTATTGAACGATGTATATATTTAAAGGGTGATTTTTTAGCTGGTTTGGTTTTGGCAACACTGGTTTTGACAGCTGACGTGTGTTAAGTACCTTGTGTCACTGTCAAACAGCTTCAGTTTGGTTTGCAATTTAACCATGGATACAAATGAAAAACGCTTGCAAATTATTGAATTTTACTATCAAAATTCGTGATCGGTTCGAAATGTTCGAAAATGAAAAATTGTGTTCAGCGATGAGGCTCATTTTTGGTTGAATGGGTACGTAAATAAGCACAATTGCCGCATTTGGAGTGAAGATCAGCCAGAAGCATTGCAACAGCTACCAATGCATCCCTAAAAAGCCACTGTTTGGTGCGGTTTATGGGCCGGCGGCATTATTGGGCCATATTTCTTCAAAGATGATGCGAATCGCAGCGTTACTGTCAATGGTGAACGCTACCGAGCGATGATAACAAACTTTTTTTTGCCCGAAATGGAAGTTCTTGACTTGCATGATATGTGGTTTCAACAAGACGGTGCCACATGCCACACAGCACGCGAAACAATGGCGCAATTGCGAGGCGAGTTTGGTGAACAGTTAATTTCACGTTTCGGGCCGGTCAATTGGCCGCCTAGATCGTGCGATTTGACACCATTAGACTATTTTTTGTGGGGGTATGTCAAGGCTAATGTCTATAGGGACAAGCCCGCTTCGATTGACGCACTGGAAGCCAACATCCATGCATTCATTCGTGAGATACCGGCCGATATGTGTGAAAGAGTATGCCAAAATTGGACTCAGCGGATGGGCTACCTGAGACGCAGCCGCGGTCAACATTTGCATGAAATTGTCTTTAAACAATAAATTGCAAGGTTCAAACTATCGATTCAAATAAATATTTCATTCATTTTTTCGAATTTTTTGTGTTTTTTTTTTTAAAAAAGTTCTAAACCTCTTAAAAAATCACCCGTTATAAGCTTTGTTATCATGTGCCCACAGCCAATTAATTGAGAGTGGGTTACCTTAATTAAACCCACACAACTTCCATGACAATTTTTTTCATCTTAAATATTGTTGAGTTATAAAAATAAAATGATAGGTATGCTAGTTGAAAAATTTTGAATAAACTTAACAGTCCGTTATAAGTTTGGCTGAACTGAAGAGTATTAATTTAACTAAGCTAGCGAGCGAGAAGGTTTGTATTGCCTATTGGATGAGATGAGACATACATTTTGTTCTGTTAAATAAGGCAATAAAATAATTAGAAACAAGAAATATTTCGACGGTGTTACAAGCATTGGTGTAGTTAGGGATTTTTCCTAGGGGAGGCTGCCAACCAGTTTTATTAACTACCACCAATTATAAACTATGGCTAAGCTATAAGCTTCAAATTCGCTTGAATCGTTTGACTTCAAGTGGGTTCGTCGACTCGATCACAATTTGATCAGAGCCGAGTCAAATTTTTTTTTTTCTACAGGTGGAAATCTTTTTTAAAAGACACGTGGTAATATTCGGTAGTGTGGGACTTGTACCGCACTAAAATCACCGGGATATCAGGACCAATCTAAGAATCTAAGAAAAATCGACAAAAGATTTTTATTTCTTAAATACAAGTTTAAGTTTTAATACTTTTCCATCGCATTTAGACCACCTCATGAGGCGTGGTTCTTCTTAGTCTTTGAACATTGTCACGTACATTCAAGACCAGTGGCGGATCCAGGATTTGGTTATGGGGGGTGGGTCCAACTACAAATAGAAAACTTAAAGATAAATAAAACTTACATGGGCTTTGTGCTAAATTATTTTAGTGCGTGAAGTTAGCCACGCCATTTTCGATTTTCAGAAAAAAAAAATCTAAAAAGAAAAAAACTGAGCAACAGCGCATTTATGTAGGTATAACTTTTTAAAAATCGTAATTTTGAAAAAAAAATTGTAAATTTACGAATTTAAAAATGGCAGCACAAGTTGAGCACAATACAGCGCAACTTTATTTATTTTTTTTTTGAAAATCGAAAATGGCGGAGCTAACTTCACGCTTCGCAAAATTTTTGACCCTTAAAGCAGTAAATATGCGAATTATTTTTTGAGCCAAATAGAGCACAACTTTGATGGTTTTGAAAATCGTAATTTTGCAAAAATATTCATCCCTAAAATTTGCGAATTTGTGAATTTAAAAAAATATTTACGGAACATGGTGGCACAATTGTTGAGCACAATTTTTTTTTTAATCGAAAATGGTGTTGCTAATTTTACGCTAAGTTCCTTTGCAACATTTGCGTTTGGTCGTAAAAGTTGCAAATATGCGAATTTTTTTATCTTTTCGGTTGTATCATTTTTTGAGATCAAAATAGCATAACTTTAAATTTTTAGAAGAACTGAATTTTGGAAAAAATTTCATCCTCAATTTTAGCAAATCTGCGAGGTTTTAAAAAATCTTTACGGTCCATTGCAGCACAACAATATACCTTAAGCCCTTGAACTAAGTTTCCCTTATAAAACTGTTACGCAGTCTAATCTTAGTGGGTAAACTCCTTTTTCCACTAAGATGCATTTGAAGTTTTGGATACCTTTTCATAACACTTGAAGAAATTTTTAGTCGAAATTTTATAAAAAGATGGGCTTTTTGGAATTAAGTAGGTCAAACGTAGACCAAATGTAGGTCGAAGAGAAATAAATATTTAATAAATAAATAAAATAATATCAAAATATTTGGTTAAAATGCTCTTGGGGGGGTCCGGACCCGAACACCCTTCCCCCCCGTGGATCCGCCACTGTTCAGGACATTCTCCATATTGGAGTTAGAATGACTATGCAGTCGCTGATTTTGTGATACAGCGTGTTTTCTATCCACTTCTGTAACCATTTCTATTTGTAGATCAGGATGCAAGCTTATATAATTTATTATTCCACGAAGGAATTTGTTTTGGAATTTTTAGATGGTTTCAGCATCTAAAGCTTCCCCTACAGATGTCATTGCGAACGGATAATTCCCAAAACTACGATTTCTAAAAACGTTATTCCAAATTTATTATATTATCTCAACTTTATCAGGACATAAGACTAGAATTGGAAAAATATGGCATTTTTTGGGAAGTAAACTAACAGAGGTCTAGTATAGGTATAGGATGTAGGGTATAGGGATTTACCAATTATAATCATTTTTCAGAATTTTTTTTATACAATGGCATACAAAATGGTTGTCAACACGTTTTTGAGAAAAATAAAATTTTCATTTTTTGCTAAGAAAATTTGAACGGCAACTACTGTTAATTTTGGTATTAAAAAAATTAAAAAAAACGTGTCGGGGGGAATTTCCCAAAAACGTTATGTACCAAGTTTAAAGAAAATCGACCCACCCGTTTATAGGCTGCCGCTGGAAGGAAAGACAGACGGACAGAATTCCGAGACCCAGTTTCTTCAACGTCACTATCATCTTAATGTCAAGTTTGATCAAAATCTCGATTTGGATTTTTTGGTTTGGTTATATATGTACTTGCCATATAGTACCTATCTGTGGCAATAAAACAGAGTAGCTTATGTCAACATAAGCGTTTTTTCAGTTTTTCGATTGTTAGTAGTCTACAATTTGAGTGCTACTCCAACTTGAAATCATTACCTGTTGAAAAGTTATCTTGTAATTCCTAAAACAAATGTACATTAATTCTTATTACAGATTGATTATTTATTTATTAACTATATTCATCTACAAGCTTTAAGCTCAACAGATTACAATGCAGATATAAAATAAATTATCTTAAAACTAATTAAACAATATTGAAATTAAGTTCTTAAAAATAGGTAATACAATTCTTTTTTGAATTTTTCTCTTGAGTGAGTCAAATCAAGATGACTATAAATTTCATTGAACTCCCTAACTGATCTCGAAATTGGTTCATTCATACCGTAATTAGTTCTATGCCTTGGCTGAAAAAGAAAGTGTCTTTCCCTCAATGGTCTCATTGGAGCATATTATATTAAAAGTAAGGATAGCAAGTTAGGACATTTAATGTGATAACACAAAATATCGCGTACAAAAACTACATCATGAATTGATCTTCGTGATCTAAGGAAATTTTGCCTGGCTATGGAATTTGGATAAAAATTCAAATGCATTTTATAAAACACATGCCTTGTGAAACGATTTTGAACCTTCTGAATTCTATCCGAAAATGATAATTGTTGCCTAGGATTCCAGATGACATCTGCATATTCAAGGCTAGGTCTAACTAAGGTAGTATATAACGAGACAAGAGTGTAAGGATCGGTAAAATCAATAGAGTTTCTTTTTATAAATCTTAACATTGAGTTAGCTTTAGAGACGATTGAATAGACATGCGGAGCAAATGAAAACTTTGAATCAAATGTAACACCCAAATCTTTCACTTTTACAGTTCTCTGAAGATGATTAGAATCTAAGGAATACGGAAACTCGTATATAAAGTGTTTCCTAGAAAGAGAAATTAAAAAACATTTTTTAACATTGAGATTTATGCAGTTCAACATACACCAGCGAGATAATTTATCAAGATCAATTTGAAGTTTAAGGCAGTCATAATCACACACTACTTTTAAAAATAGATTGAGATCATCAGCATATATAAGACACAGACTAAATTAAATATAGTTGACAATATCATCAGTAAATATAATAAAAAGTAGAGGACCTAAATGACTGCCTTGAGGGACACCTGAAGTACATTTAATTGGTCTTGATGTATTTTCTCCAATTTTAACTTTTTGTACTCTACCAATTAAGAAAGAAGAAATCCATTGAAGAAGGTTAGAATGGATACCAAATAGTTCCAGCTTACGAAGCAATATGTTGTGGCATACCGAATCAAAGGCCTTGCTAAAATCCGTGTAAATAGCATCGACTTGACTTGGCTTTCAATATTGTCAACTACGAAAGAAGAAAAACAAGCTAAATTGGTGATAGTTGATCTTCCCGAAATAAACCCATGCTGGACATCACTAACATGTTCTTCCACAAGGAAATCGAGCTTATTTTTTTACCAAACTTTCAAAAAGCTTAGGAATAGCAGATAACTTACATATCCCTCTATAATTTTCAACATGGTTCTTCGAGCCCGATTTGAAAATTGGAATCAAGAAAGAAGATTTCCATTGGTCCAAAAATATTCCGGTTGGCAAAGATAGATTAAAAATAATCAGCAATGGCAGGCAAAGAGAATGTGAGCATTTTTTTAAGATTAAAGCAGGAATATTATCGACACCAGGCTTTGCATTTGGTTTAAGTGCTTTTAATCCTTCAAAAACGTCATTGATATCTAACCAAATAGATCCTATATCCACTTTAGGGGCATCTTTAGACGGCATGACAGAGTTTCCCTGTAAGTCAGAATAAACAGACTCGAAAAACTGAACAAAAAGCTCAAGACTTTTATCAACATCAGAAGATTCTTCATTTTTTAAATTCATAGAACTTGGAATTCCAAGTGTTCTACGTTTAGAATTAATAAACGACCAAAAACACTTTGGGTTATTTTTTAAGTCAAGCTCAGTGTTCGCGATATAATTTCTGTACGAGAATTTGCTTAGAATGATCCAAATCGTTTGAAGACATTTCGAGATCGATTGAAGACAAAAGTGCGTTTTTCTCGAAACCTATTTTTTTAACATAAGTTACTCTGTCTTATTGCCACAGCTATATATCGCAAGTATGGCTGACACGACAGCTCGATGTAGAATCAGGGCCTAGTGATTTACAACTCTCAAATATTCCTGTGTCCGTGTTATTTTTCGACTGCTCCTGATTGTTTAGCCGCTCGCGCTGTGAAAATTAAATTTACATTTTGACAGTGTTTCCGAAATTATACCCTCTTTTATTTACAAACATATATTTAACTTCTGATGCATTAAAGAAAAATTCAACACCTTAAAACATTAAACAAATGGCCATAAGATAATTCTTTCTCATTTCCTTCTACGCCTGTTATACACTGAAAACAGAAGATTGAATACAGTACGTGGAAATCAGACTTTTAACAATGGGATACTATAGACTTGCTATACCTACATATAACACACTAACTGATATGTGTTCGTATTATATCAAATGAACTACCTACCTTCATACATACTTATACTTTTTCCCAACAAAGGAAAACGTCTGATATAAAAAATCTCTTTAAGGACCTGTCAAGTTGTCACCATTTATATTACAGCCTTGTACTCTTGCTATACATACGCCTATTTGATGATATCAATGAGATTTTCTATCACCATAAATTATTCACTCTGAAGCACGAATGTCACCTTAACGTTTTTTTTTTTTTTTTTTTTTTGTTAGAATTATATTGATGCTCTTGAGTCCTACACTATATTCTTTTTATAAGTAAAGGTATGGTGAAGTAGAGAGGTATTTATAGTGCCTACATTTTTCTTCATCTTTTAACACGCAACAAATTATCCCCAAGCGTATAGTGACTTAAAAGTGCTGACAAAGAATATTACCGTAATTTTTGCTGCAGAATTTTAAATCTGAAAGAATTTCCTTTGCATCTAAATTTGTGAATAACTTTTAAAAATTAGTTTTAGGAAAAAAAGTTTTTAGGAAGATGTTAAGAACTCTTTGTTTGCTATCGGGAACTCTATAATCAGTACTCCTTTTTTTTTTGGATTTTGAAAATTTTTAATAAAAATAATAATAAATAAATTAAATTTTACTTTCAACTTGATGAATGATGAATGGCGGTCCCCATATAAGAGATAATTTATGCAACCCATTTGAATTTGCTCTTATGGCTCAATGCGGTGAATCCTATCTTTTTACAAAAGCAGACAAGATGGCTTTAAATAATTATTTTGAGTACCATTATCTTTAGTAACTTACTCTCTCAATCATTCCTTTAAGCATATTGCTATAGCTGGCAGGAATGGAGGGGACCTAGAATTTTCTGGCAAATCCGATCCGAACTGCTAAGAGGAGAGGCACTACAGAATTTCATCTCTTGACAACAAAATGAAAAAAATTATATTTTCCATATTCATAACTCACATATTTGAACCGGAAATGGTGTTAAGAACTTCTTACTTATACTTACTTAACAGGCTCTTGATCCTGACCCATAAAGGATCCTGCAGTGTCTCCATGCAGCTTTCCATCCTCATTGATCCCCACCGAGCGTTGTGCAAAAGTTTTTGTATTTTGGCCTCAGGCAAACATGAAACGGACCCTTTTTCATAAAATTGTTAAATTTAGGCCTGTTTGCTGATACTACACATAACGATTTAAGTTGAACTTAAATTCTTAAGGGGTACTTTTTCCATGTCATAAAGTGATACTTAAGAAATTAAGTTCAACTTAAATCGTTATGTGTAGTAAACAATAGAAGAATAGAATTTGAAAAAATTTATGATGTATTAGGCATGTTCAGAAAAATGAGATCTCGGAGATCTCAGCAATCTCATGTTAAATGAACAAAATTCCGAGGAAAAAAAAATCTTAGATTCACTTGTTCAATTATTGAATGAGAAAAATCTCTGAGATCTCATATTTCTGAAGAATTTCTGCAAAGTTTGACAATCTTTAATATTGTCAGCTTTAAGAAATCTGTCATAAATGGAGAAATCAATTTAAGATTATTAATTTGAGTTTATTATCTCCTCAATTCAAAATAATTAAAAATAAAGTTGTTCTCCAATTATTTGATAAAAATTATTTCCAAAAAATTTATTAAATGATTTTTAAACTTACCCATCAAATCAATTTAAGGAAATTTTTTGAAAATTTATATTAACGTAATAATGGGTCATTCATTTTGTGGTTTCATGTTGGTAGCGCTGGCATTTGGCACCTGTCATACTCAGCTGTCATTTGAAGTGTCATAGTATAAGTTGAATGTACGATTTAGATTTACGATAATGGATCGCTTAACAATCGCTTAAAATTATTAAAACTTACTACAAAAGTGGTGATTCAAACGTAGCCACTTTTCGCGCATTACACGATTATTATGGTCATCATAATCCATAGTACACATATTAAAGGTAATATCATTAGCGTTTTCATTTTTTTTAGTTCTGCGCATCTGTCAAAATTGAGGTATTATGGTGGATCCAGTGTCCCTTTACTTGTCTAATTTCAATATTTTGTTGTTGTTTCTAATGATGCGTGCTGAGTTCCTGTGGGCCGTGGAACAGCCATTTTTAATTTTTTGACACTTCCAACTTTGACAACCTGATCAATATAATACCTTTGATTTGTGTACTGTGATCATAATCGACCGACTATGCAAGCAATTGGTTAAGTTGGTGAAGAAATTTGAAGAGAGTGGAAGCGTTACTGATGTTGTAAGGCTTATGTGCATCATCTTAATGAACGCTCAGTCGAAAATATTGCTGCTGCAAGGGCAAGACGTGTTGCTGATGATCTGAATTTATCGATTTCCGGGCGTTCGCAGCAATTGAACGTGTCATAACCAGATTTTTTTTGGCCGGCGGCGTTTGAAGATCAGGACTTGGGCGATATGTGGTTCCAACAGTACGGGACAACAAACAACACGGCCAATTATTGCGTGACAAATTTTCTGGTCGCGTTATATGACGTTTTGGGGACGTCAATTGGTCACAAAGATCAAGCGATTTGATTTTGTTCTGTGGGGCTACACAAAAGACCGTGTTTACGCTTTAAAAACCAACATTATACTCAAGTTATGGCCGAGATACTGTCCGAAAATGTGCGAAAAAGTGGTTAAAAATTACCTCAAAAGAATTGCATGCTGCGAATCTTCCCGAGGCGGCCATTTGAATGATATTGTTATTCACACTTAATTTCTAAGTCCAAACTTTATAATGAAATAAAATTTTCATCAAAAATGTATCGCTGTGTGTGTTTTATTTAGCTTTACTTTTGAAACCGAAAAATGAATGACCCTTTATTAGGAACTTTGCAGGCTCAAGGGCAGCTAGTGGATCCTGTTGTTTTCTTTTTGACTCTTTTGAAGAATTTCCGCACCTGTTTTCTGCTAATCTTCCATTGTTCCAAATTGTTGAAAAAAAGTTTTTTGGAAAATCCTTAAATTTCTTGTCATTTATGTATGTACATTGTACATAGTTTAAACTATAATATTATGTAGCAGTGCCCAAAAAGTTAAGGGTTATTTTTAACACACCGTGTTGCGAACCTGTTGTTCCATATATGCATAGACACTCTTCTATTCAAACCTGATCTAATTTATACCCATGCTTTTGTAATCATATCTATACGGCAAGGTTAACTATATATATATTTTTATAAAAGCCCGGGCATGTAGCTCCTGCGTATAATTTGAAACTTTTCCATTACACAAACCATCAGCGAATATCTCTGCAGGAGTTCTCTTGAAATTTAATTAAATGTCTCAATTACAATCAAGTATTTTAACAAAGACCATCAACGATGTACATTTTATACATAGCTCCAATCGATTTGAATTTTGATTAAACAGCAAGAATTACAACAGAAAATTGGCAGTTTAAACTCTGTTGGTATCGAATTCCTCAATTGAATTCGTAATACTTTCAAGGATTCCCCATTATCAGACAAAATTGTTGAATTTTCTTCAACATTTCTCAACAGGTATTAATTTTAGTTGATGCAATTACTTTATCTAATTTAAACAAGATAATTCAGAAGTGTAAATCCCAAAACATTAACTAACTATTTTGCATTTGCACACCATCGCATGCTTTATTTAAAGAAAAGGTGAAACGAATTTGCAAATTAACATAAACATTTGCCATAATCACAGGACTGGAGGACCTTTTATTCTTCTGGATTAAGGGATTTAAGTCTTTTGGTCCCAACTGAGGCACTTTACTGATACGTACCTACACACTAGAACATAGAAGATCAGCTGTAGAACCTTAAGGTTCAGATGTGAATAGTTGACAACAAAACAAAAAAAAAAAAACAAAAAAAAAACAAGAAAAAACATCAACAAAAAAGTGGGATGATGACGTTAAAGTAAAAGATAAAACGAAACAAACAACTCTTAGTCCGGGTGTGTTTTTGCATCAACAACAACAAAAAAAGTCTAATTAATTGTTTTTCTTGTTGGCTAATTAGGATTTAGTATCCTTTTTGGTGATTTCCCCAATTAAATGAATTGGGACTATGGAGATGAATATACGTTTTTGTTTTGGGGATGAACGAGGCAGCAAAAAAAAAAAGAAGAAATGCTAAACAATCTGTTTATGGAAACTGACCGTTTTAGTCACTATGGTAATAAGGCATTGGCTACAGGGTGACTAAAAGGTTGAATGGCGGTGTAATAAGTATAATTGGGAAATTTTGTTGTTCTATGTGATGGTGTAGGTATTAATATTTATATTTTGTTGTTTAAGATGTAAGTAAAACCTTTATGTTAAAAGTGTTTAAATTTAAAAAAATTTACTTCAGGTTTAAAACATGGTTTAATTTTATTCCGCAAATTACGGCTCCATCAGGAAAAAACCATCCCTCTGCTTCCTAAACTTGTGTTAACAAAAAACATTTCAAGGGTCATAACCCCTTGTTGTTAATTATAACAACAACTAAATACGAATATAATGTTTAAATAAAAGCATGTTTATTTATTAACTTGAAATATAAGAAAAGTGGGTGTGGCAGTAGGCGGACCTTAAAATTATACATATCATGCTTTAGATTCAAGAGATTTTAATTACATTTTTTTGACTTTCAAGGGATTTAAAAAGTAAAGAGGAATCTCCGATAACTTTCCAGAAAAAAAATTCACATATAATAAAACTAAAATATGATAGAAGTGGGAGTGGCACTGGGCGGATTTTTATTAAAGCACATTTAAAACCATCTCTTTGCTAATAAGAAAAAAATTTCAGCAAAACTGGCTTAGAAGTTTTCCAGTCCGTAAGCCTCATACAGGAAAACATTCATATGTACATACATAAGAAAAAAGCTTAAATATACGAAAAGTGGGTGTGGCAGAAGGAAAACTTAAAAAAAAAATTCCTCTTATAATGCTGTAGGTTCAAGTGATTTTAATTTCAAAATTTCATCTTCCTATGGGATGTAAAATAAGGTGGAATTTCAGATATAAATAAAGTAGGTGTCGTAATAACAGTGGGCAGATTTTACCTATGGTCTAAATTTTAATGATAGGCGTTTTTTATTGGGAACCTTTAGCTAGCACAGCAATGCAAGTCCGATTAAAACGTATAATCACTATTATATCAACTTAAATCGCAAAGTTAGTATACGTGTCAAAATCAACTGCCACAGAAATATAAAAATTATTTGAAAAACAAAAAATAGAAAATAAAAACGTTAAAAATGGGCATTTATTATAGGAATAGCCTAAATATAGTCTAAATATTATCATAACAAAATAGTGCTAAGTCTTCTACTTGTCTGATGTATTTCAGTAAATAGTATATAGAATTTGTATTATTAAAAATACCTTCTTATATAAACATTGCCATGGCCCCGGGCAAAAAACAAAAACATCCAACTTAATGATTAGGAATTCTAGTCTTGTTGGATATAGTTCACACTGGAAATATTCGTCACGAAATTTATGAATGATGAACTGAACTTAACAAAAAATTGCGTATTGACAAAGGCCCTATCGCTAGTCAACTGATGATTCCAAGTGAGATCGCAGGGACGAAACGCCAAATTTTTGTAGGACTAAAGGCAGTTAAAAGCTACTTTGAATCAGTATTATCATAATTGGTAAACTATTTGATAATAATTTCTTTCCATTTTATACTATTTTGGATCATCACTGGGTGATTTTTTCCAAAACAAATAAAAAATACCTAGGTACTTATAACCGGGCTTGCCAGGTTGGGCTATTTATCGAAAATTGGGCTATCTTTTTCCAAAATTGCTCACAACAATTTCAGTATGACTGCATATTGGGCTATATAAATAGCCTAAATCTAATCATGGGCTATATTTTATTTTGTACTCATAAATTATATAAATAAAATACTTTTGTCCCCCTTAATATACCCTTATTGCTACAAGCAATCTTACGCGCTTCATAAGAAGCTCAAAATCGTTTAAAAATTATAGGGAAAAGCTTTCCTATATATCAATGTGGTATCACAATGGGCCATCAATTGGTCTAAGTGTGTCGGTTTGTTCGCTGCCAGCGACTTCTACCTAACCTAACCTAACATACCCTTAACACATTCCACAATCTGGCACCACTTTTTATTCACTATGATATGTGAATATCTTCTCATTGTTTTTGACATTTAAAATCAATCTCAAAAATCTTCGCTTGCATTTTATTCAGTTTCCCTGTTGGAATTTTTTTTTTTTATTGTTATTTGGCTACTTTTTTGGCTCCAATTTTGGGCTACAAACTTTTTTAAATTGGGCTGTCGGACTATTTCAAGTCATATCAACTATTTCGATCATCCTAGCAGAAAAATTGACAATTTGAAAAAATTAATTTAATCATGCAATTTTTTGACGCAGTTAGTTTTTAATGATGGAGTAGAATATGATTGTACGGTTTTAGACCAAAATTTACGACGGCGTATCCCTTTAATTTAGGATTTTGCGTTTTGTCGATTTGCAGGGGTATTTTGCATTTCTCGCTGAAAATGGTAGGTACAAAATTTATGTTGAATTAAATTCTCTATCTTTTTATATAAACAATTTTGTTGTAAAATAATTATTTGTTGTTAATAATAAGCAAAAAGTGTGAAAAATTAGGACATTGGCCCAGTTTTTTCAACTTTTGGACCATTTTTATTGAAAATAAGTGACACATTTGAATGGAAAAATTGTAGAGGACAAAATTCTCTACTTCTCATTACACGAACAATTTTTTGTAGGACGAATAATACACGTCTGGGAACGCGGTCAACACAGTGGATTAGGGAAATTCCGAGGTATGGGTACCTGGAACCGCGCCATTAAGGAAGGAACAATTTGTTCGTAGGACGGTTAGTATACGGCTCGGAATGCGGACAACACAGCGGAGTGGGGGGAACTCGTTTGCTGGGGTACCCAGGATCGGGATGATAGAAAGAAGGACCTGAGGGAACCTTGGGTGCAGCTGCCATTAACAGAATTCCCCCAAATTCAGTCGTTCGATAGGATTCGTTGCAGTTGCTTGAGAACAAAATTCGTACCATGGAAGAGTGTTTTATATGTGAAAAATCATTGGAGACCAGTGAAATTTCCAACGTTAAAAAAAGGGGCTTGAAAAAGCTGTTATCATCGAGTATTGAAAGAGGTGAGAAAAATCACGAAGAGAAACTGAGAGGATTATGATTTTTGACGACGAGCAGCCAGAATCAAATTTTCTTTCGTGTAATTACGCCAGCAAGTCGAATGTATGGTCACTTAACATAAAAATGGTCCAAAAGTTGAAAAAAACTGGGCCAATGTCCTAATTTTTCACACTTTTTGCTTATTAATAACAACAAATAATTATTTTACAACAAAATTGTTTATATAAAAAGATAGAGAATTCAATTCAATATAAATTTTGTGCCTACCATTTTCAGCGAGGAATGCAAAATACGCTTGCAAATAGACAAAACGCAAAATCCTAAATTAAAAGGATACGCCGTCGTAAATTTTGGTCTAAAACCGTACATTCATATTCTACTCCATCATTAAAAACTAACTGCGTCAAAAAATTGCATGATCAAATTAATTTTTTTTGTAATCCTATTTTGATCGGGCTAAACCCTGCTTATAACTAATTCCCTATTTAAAAATGTAACCGATTTGCCATTCCAGCATAGTTAAGGTACCTACATTAGAAATGAAAAAAGCATTTATGTACTTTAAAACTTCGAATAAAGCAAGCGGTATTCTTTTTTAAATTTGATGTTCTTCACATGCAAATCTGGAAAGCCTATACGAACAGGGTTGGCCGAATTAACTGCACTACATTTTCTACATCATTAACTACGCGTAATTAATTTAATAAACTACACGTCTTATTTACTACTACGTTTTCATATACATACAAAGTAAATTTAGAGAAATAATAAAATTTCAATAAAAAATTGAATATTTAACTCAAAATTCAAGCTTCAAAGTTATAACTGACAGATCATTTGATATTTGAAACTAAGTTTGCTACAATTTGTCCATTAACTACATTTAACTACGTTTAACTACATAAACTACGTAGCAAATGTGAAAAACGTAGTGGCCATCCCTGTCTACGAACACTTCTCCTTTTTTTGGTGTCCGTTTTATCATCTTCTTCGTTTTCTGGGGTGGAATCGGCTAACGCGATAGTTGATAGTTGATAATCAAAATCGATAATTTTGCTCTAAAGCCTAGTACGCTGTTGATGCGAAACGAAATTTTTCTGTGATCTCCAAACAGACAACGAAACGCTTGCGAAAACACAACGAAAAATATCCTTGGAGAGTTTCACTCATTCCAAAAACAAAATCAAACATAAACGCAAAGAATTAGAAAAACCGATGATGTAAGAAAATGATAAACAAAAAAAAAAACACAAATAAAACTCAAATGTAATTTTTCCGCACACAATTAATAGTCTGTATAATTAATTCAGTGCGAAAAAGGAGCGGAGACTTCTCCAAATAATCTGCTACAATTATAAATTTCGCACTTCGAACAGCGTACTGCAAAACGAAAAGCTGAACGAAATTTTCCGTTTATGATTTTGTTGTGTCATTTTTGTATGGGATTTTTCGTTTCGCATCAGCAGCGTACTAGGCTTAAGTAAGGTGATTATCAAATCGACAATCTTTTTTTGTACTGATATTAAGTGACAGCTTTTTAGGTGTCGTTTGCATACATTTATGTAATTTTCATAAAAATTTTGTTGCGGTCGGCTTAAAATTGTTTGGTTTTTTAATATTATAATTAATATCTAAAATAAAAAGTGTGTTTTAAGAATAAAAAATAGCAAATTAGTTCAATTGCAATGTGTACATCATTTGCAATTTTTCAAACCGCACGGAGAGTAAGGAGTGAAAATAATTATAAAAAGATCCGACTGATCAGAAAAAATCAGAGAAAAAAAGAAAACATTTTATAACTATGAATCAGTTTATGGATATCCTTGAGAACATTTCTTAGCACCAAAAATGCAAAAATGACGTTTAATTCTTAACAGAATTGTAAGTAATGCCAAAAAACAATCAATTTTTGGCGATCGATTTAAACAGAGCAACGAATAGTTGATAATCAAAAACGATAATCAAAAAAGCGACAGTCAACTATCACCTTAGCCGATTCCACCCCTGTTTCCTCAGACCAGTAAGAACATAGCATGAACCCAATAATTTTGTCTATTCCCCTGACGTTTCGCCCTCTTTCTCTACTCGGCGTTACACTTTTTTGAAATTTTGTTGATTTTTTCACATTGTTAGTAGGTATGCCTCCGCTTTAACATTAATTCTAATGTTAAAATACGAAGTCAGTACGTAAGCCTCAGACGTGCCCTTTATTTCAAATCAACTTGCCAACAACCACCGCATGCACGCCAAATGTCTGTTATTGCTATACAACTGTTTTTATGTAGGTATGCTACCATACCATTCTATTCGTGGTTTATAGGCTCTATGCTATATTTTGTTGTTCCTGTCACGAACACATCCATCATCACCGACTTGTCAAAACTCCTGTTCTAACAAATTGTTAGCGAGCGTGCGGCTAATTTTTGGTTTAAAGGTGAAAAGGTGTGTGCTGTTACTTTGATTCCTTGAGGTGGTTTATTCGTTTATTACAGTTAATAAAACATCACCCACGATTATATTGTGGTGGAGTTGGTGGTATACCTACATATGTACACACAAATATAATAATTTTGAGCACTTAATCAATAAGATTTGCATTTAATTACTTAAGTTTAAAAATAAAACATATTGGTACACATGTTCGTCCATGTCTCAAGGTTGATATCAAATAATTAATAAAAATGAACTAATCTTTTGATTTGACTAGAAAGAAATTAATGAGGTGAAGAATAAACATAAACTCAGGCCAGAGCCGACGCCAGCCAAACTTGCGCCTTGTGCAAGATTTGTATAAAGCGATCCTTTTTTATATTTGCACAGATAAGTCATATATATACATACACTGATACAAATGCATAAGACTTTTCCACATCACCCCGAGCAAAAGAAGAGATGAAAACTGCCCTTTTCTTCATCTAACACGATAGATAGAGAATTTCTGTGAAGAAGAATAATGTATCCTTTCATCAGTTAACGACTTTTATCATACATTCATTAAAAGTGTCTTAATAATATAAAAAAAATCACTCAGAAAAAATAAAAGTCACAGTATGTTCAGGCTGTAGTTTCTATAAGAGTCGGTAAACATTGACCATAGTTTACGTCTTAGAGACGCATTTTGGCGTTGAAGTCAATTGAGCTTTTAATTGAATTATATTCAATCGCTCCAACTAAGCAGAAGTATTCAATTTACAAATGAAAGGTAGTGATTAAGTAGCCCCCAAATTCCCTAGTGATTTCACTACTAAATTTTCATCATAATTTTCATAGAAAATATTTACCTGATCAATAACCAAGTAACACTCATTTACTGATTTCTTTGTAATGACAAAAAAAAGTCCAAATTATTTAGTGAGTTCATAATAGAATTTTCATCATATTTTTCATCAAAAATTAATGATATGCAATAAGTTATTTTTGTTTAGTGATTTCTTCGTTGAATATTCATCATATTTTTTTCATCGGAGTCCCCAGCCCAACTGGTGAATAAGAAACTTCCAATCCAAGGAAGTAGTGATTTAGCTTTGGAATTTTCATCGAGAAAGTGGCATATGCATTGTGCGCCCTGTTAATGACAAGTCCATGTTAAAGTCTTAAATGTATTACGCACAAAAGAAGCGATTGCAGTTCTCAAGGAAAAAGAAGGTTTTTCACCAATGAATTTTTAGAAATTTCCCACTGGGCCATGTTCTCATTTTTGAAAACATTTTGTTGCTGTTATATTTTTACACGTTCTTACCGACATGATTCAGTATGAATAAGTTTTTTTCTTTGTCATATGTTCCCAAGTTAATTTTGGGACTCAGTGTGTATGAAATAAAACTTGGACAGATGAGGTGACGTGGAACTTTTTTGCGTTGAGATCTTTTCATTTTTTTTTTTTTACGAACAGGGTGGAATATTTTGAGATTAGGTAGGATAGATTGAACTTGCATAGGTCTAGTGGGACCTTTAATTTTACGATTTTTTGAGTTAAATTCTCCTTGAATGCAGCAATGAAAGTGATGTTAGTTAGTGTGCAAGAAATAACTTAGCACAGTTGTGATGGATGTTATTTTGGGATTATTTGAACAAGTACTATTTTTTATATTCTACAGAACTTTAACCTATGTCTACTTTATGGACTGTTCATGCAACTTACGATTTTTATTTTATTTATTTATTTATTTTATTTATTTTATTTATTTTATTTATTTTATTTATTTTATTTATTTTATTTATTTTATTTATTTTAACATTGAAAATGTTTATAGGGTCGTTTTGAGAAAAATATGGTGTTACCAAAATGATTAAATGAACAAATGAATACAATAACAAATGAACGAAATGAACTCTAGCGTATAGGGGGCTCAGGATCGAATTTTTGGTTGGTGTTACCAAAGAAAATGCCAAAATGAACCTAAAGACACAATCGATGAATCATACCTACACGATGATCGTCGCCAACCGACGAGCTTCAGTGAAGGATAGTTGAATTTGTATGAAATCTTAAAATCACTCGATTCGAGCGCACTTAGAAGCCTTTTACTCAGGTCATAATTATCGGATGCCTAATATTAAGATAGATAATTAAAGATAAAATGACAGGCTACAAAATTGTATCAAAATGTTTGCAAAAGCTTACAAAATTTCATACTAAAAACGTGAAAGATTGGCTTTTGAGAACTTATTTCATCACGGCAAATGACGTGAGGAACAAGAAAACAAAAAGAAAAAGAAAAAAACGTACCCACAAAGAATATACATTGCTGTAAGGGTGTTGGCAAGACGTTGGTTGGAGTGGAATGTGTGCAATAAAAAACACCACTGCACTGTGGCTGGTAGCAATTGGCTTCGCATCGGGAACAAAAATGATATACATACATAGCTACATTATTAAGTAGGTTAGGTATGTCTGTAAAATGTTATGTTGATTAAATTGTTGTAGGTATTTTGCAAATATTATTCGTAATGGTACGATAAGGTTGGTTTGGTTGGCTTATAACTTCTGTTCTAACAATCGCATATTTAAAATAAAGGTCTTAAAATGAAGGTAAAATATCAAACTAATTTATTCAGTTAAAAAATAATTGAAATAACATAAAAGTGTAGGTGAAAAACGTTTAGGTTTAATTCATCAAAATAAATAATTGCAAAAATTGAAAAATTGAATAACAAAATTGGCTTCGCCAACAAAATTCATATACCTACGTATCTATATAGGTACCTATAGAGGTAGGTAGGTAGAAATGGCGATCACGAGCAACCTAGCTCGTTGACCCAATTAGCGCTAGAGTGCGCCGTTTTGTTACCATAACTCGTTGGACCTGTGGATGTAAAAGGTTTGGAATGTCTCAGAATGGCTCAGAGACGTAAGAGGTTTGACCCCTTAGTATGACATTATATACATTTATATAAAAGGATTGATTCAGTTGTTCTGCGGTTGCCTTTTTACTTCTGTACTATAATAATCGGATCTTAAAGATTAAAGTTTTGAAATAAGTTAAATAATAGGCTTCAAAATTTTGTGTGACAAAACTTGACTTCATTCTTAATCAATTCGATTGTTGAACCTAGAACATGCACAGAGACCTATACTTGAACCTCTATGATTATAACTTATAACTTTAGTTCTATAAGGGCCAGATGTTGAAGGTTAAGGTATTTAAATTAAGGTTAACTAGGCTAGAGGTAGGATTAACCTAGCGAAGCAACTTAAATATAATACCTAATCGAAAAGGGTTGATTTGGTATCTTCTGTTCTAATTATCGGATCTTTGAGGTTAATGTCTTAGAATTAAGGTAAAATCTCAGGCTACAAATTTATGTGACAAAACAACATCTAAGCCAATGCGTTTTTTGAACTTGACCATACGTCTAAACCAATTCGACTTTTGAACTTGACCTACGTCCAAGCCAATGTGATTTTTAATTTGAACTATACGTCTAAACCAATTCGATTTTTGAGCTTGACCAACGTCTAAGCCAATGCGATTTTTGAACTTGACTTACGTCTAAGCCAATGCGATTTTTGAACTTGACCTACGTCCAAACCAATGTTATTTTTGAGCCTGAAATATGCAAAGGTACCTACTTGCGTTTCTCTTTAATAAACTTACAACATTAGTTCTAAAGGTCAGTTGTTGAAGGTTAAGGTATTTAAGTTAACGTTAATCAGTATATGAGGTAGGATTAACTTACCTAAGCAACTTAAATATAAATATCGAAAAGGGTTTATGTGGTAAGCTTTTATCTTCTGTTCTAATTATCGGATCTTTGAGGTCTTAGAATTCAAATAAAATCTCAGGCTATAAATTTATGTTACAAAACTTTACCTACGTCTAAGCCAATGCGATTAGAATATTCATAGGTACTGCAATATAATTGAACTTCTTTAATAAACTTATATAGATTTAGTTCTAATGTTCAGATGTTCAAGGCTAAAGGTAGAACTATAATAGTCGGATGCTGACCTAAGTGGTCGTACGAAACGAAACGAATACAAAGAATTCATATGACGTGCCTATAATTGAGTTTTGCTTGTTTCGACCAATTTTTTACTTTTGCTTTCGGAAGTGAAGAGCGCTCACCGACCGCTCCATGCGTAAGTGAACTGAGAGAATTTTCCTCCAACATCTTCCGACTATTACAGCTCTACCTTAAGGTCCTCAAATTAAAAAAAAAAAACTATTCAATTTGCTTGTCAACTCAGCTGTCAACTTAATTGGTGCTTTGCTTTTCATATACTCAGATAAAAGAATACTGCTCAACTGTCAAAACCATTAATATTGTCTTAAGAAATTACACGACTCGAGTTTATTAAATTTATTAAAAGATGAGTTCAAAATGCAAAATATTATAGAATACCTAAAAACAATTAGGTAAATCAGGTTTGCATTGAGTTTGAGCTACACAACAAATTATTTATAAATTTGGTCTCGCGTTAAAAAGGGTTCAATTTGACAGTAAATCAAATAACTTGCCTATATATAAATAGTTCAATAAGTTGAGAGACTTGGAAATCAATTTGAGCAAATATTTTAACCGCCAACTGGGATTTGACATTAAAAATATCTACATATTGTAATTTCAGACTGAAGAATGGTTTCTTAGACAGCTTCAGAAGTTTTGGTGCAACTATAGGATACAAATTAGAAATCACCAAGATTATTCATGTTTTTATTTTATCGAGCTAATACAAGTCATTTTCAATGTCCCCATAGTTACTCTATGAGTGAAATCTGTAAATTTTATTTATTTTATTTATTTTATTTATTTTATTTATTTTATTTATTTTATTTATTTTATTTATTTTATTTATTTTATTTATTTTATTTATTTTATTTATTTTATTTATTTTATTTATTTTATTTATTTTATTTATTTTATTTATTTTATTTATTTTATTTATTTTATTTATTTTATTTATTTTATTTATTTTATTTATTTTATTTATTTTATTTATTTTATTTATTTTATTTATTTTATTTATTTTATTTATTTTATTTATTTTATTTATTTTATTTATTTTATTTATTTTATTTATTTTATTTATTTTATTTATTTTATTTATTTTATTTATTTTATTTATTTTATTTATTTTATTTATTTTATTTATTTTATTTATTTTATTTATTTTATTTATTTTATTTATTTTATTTATTTTATTTATTTTATTTATTTTATTTATTTTATTTATTTTATTTATTTTATTTATTTTATTTATTTTATTTATTTTATTTATTTTATTTATTTTATTTATTTTATTTATTTTATTTATTTTATTTATTTTATTTATTTTATTTATTTTATTTATTTTATTTATTTTATTTATTTTATTTATTTTATTTATTTTATTTATTTTATTAATTTTATTTATTTTATTAATTTTATTTATTTTATTTATTTTATTAATTTTATTTATTTTATTTATTTTATTTATTTTATTTATTTTATTAATTTTATTTATTTTATTAATTTTATTTATTTTATTTATTTTATTAATTTTATTTATTTTATTAATTTTATTTATTTTATTTATTTCAAATCTTTTACAATAATTGCATCAATCTTAAGGCTTTGTCATTGAAAGATTTCTTAAGCAACCGTATATCTTGCCAACGACCGATTGAATGTGTACGTTCCATTTAAGTGTTCTTTCAAACCAAATGCCAAGATTCTTGCCCTTTTCGATATACTTGAGAACCGAATCTCCAAGGTACACTAAAGGAAAACCATTTAGGTCAAACTCAGATTTGTAAATCCGTTCCGTTTTTTCAGCCCAAAGAGTGTTCGATTATCCTCGTTTAATCGGTATACTGTATCTTCTCGCATTCCAATTTCGCTGCTTAGATAGAATAGAGTTGTACATCATCTGCGCACATCTGTACTGATGTGTGTTTAAGGATTTGAGGAAGATCATTTATGAAGATTGAGAATAAAAGTGGACTTAAAATTGATCCTTGCGGAACTCCTATTGTAGTACAGAGAAAATTAGATTGTTTGTTTTGGACCTGAACGAGCTGCTTTCTTTCCAACAGGATTTAATTAAGTTTTGTGCAGAAATTGAAAAACCACAGTGTCCTTAGCTTTTGGAGGAGTAGGCTATGGTTTACCATAACAAAGGCCTTGGAGAAATCTAATAATGTTAAGAATGAAACTAAGTCCTTATCAAATAGCAATGCGAATGTTATTTGTTACTTTCAAAAGAGCTGCAGTGCAACTGTGGTTTTTGCGAAAACCGGATTGGCGACTATGGAATTTCAAACTCAAAATTTTGAAAAAAAAATTTTAACTAATTTTTTTCAAAATTTTATGTAATTAAGTATAATTTTTGTTTCCAAAATTCAATTCTCTTATTAATTTTCAAAATAAAAAAACCGGATTTTCCGCCCAATTAGGTATCTTTTTCATATCAAAATTTAAATCGCCAAAAACTATAAAAATTTCACCTTTTTGGCGGTACGTCATCGCAAAACCGATTTTCGTGTCGCCAATGAAATTTCAAATCGCCTGTTTGGCGATAAATCGCGTAATCTGACAAGCCTGCTTGTTATTTTTGCTAACGGCTGTGGCTATGATTGATATAAGCCTTAGATACAAGTGCGTTTCTGAAAAAAAAAAAAAAAAAAAAACAAAAGGGGGATAGGTTAGGTATATGGGATATTTAGAATTTACCTATCAATTTATTTATGGTATTTTTTGGAAATTCCTCTCTTAAGTTTAAATGGTAGAATAATAATAGGTGTGTTTTTTTCTAATCCCGGAGGGAATTGGTTGAAAAAAATTGGTATCGGGGATTAGCGACGCCATAGCAGAAAAAAATTGAGTTTAAATACAAAATATCGATAGCAATTATGTAATTCACGTCGCGCCGGTAATACAGTTTTTCTCCGCGTTTAAGTTAAGTCCCCACAATTATCTGGGTTTAGCTTAGCCCATTGGGGATTAGTTGTTATTGCATTTAACATGTAAAGTTTTTAGCCCCGAATCGTTGTTTTCATCCAATTTAATACGGGCTTGGAAAAAAACACGCCTAATAAAAGAAGACAAAAGTTCAATAGTTGATCATCATCCTTATAGAATTTGTTGGCATTTCTTTAGGGATTCATACAAAAAGAGTTGAATGTTTATTTGATCTAGGCATTAAAGCTGTCAAAGAAAATACAATACAACAAGAAAAGTAGGAACCTATGTCAAGTTTTCTTTGAGCCACTCCTCCAACTTTGAACATTCTACATCTGATTAGGACTATGATAAAAATCCTACTTTACATTTTGAGAATAAAATTGGAAAAATAAAAAGTTTAAAAAAGTCATTTATTCAAAAACTAAACACTAAAATAACTTAATTGAAAATTATATCTACAGAATGAATTACTGGCTCTAAAAACAACTATAACCTATTATTGTAAGTGTTGCCGTTGTGTTTTTATATTCGTTTTCTATTTTGAATATATTTTTTTTTAATTTGCCCCTCCCACTTAAAGGGGTGCACAAATAGAGTGGGCTAACATCTTAAAATAGATGCTTTTTTATTTTTGAACTAAGCAGCCCCAGAGTATAGAAAAGTAAAACCCTTAACTCTTCCGATTGGTTTATTTCGAAAACGGTTATTTTTATGAAAAAAAGTGTATAAATCTTTTTAGTAGGAAATTTTCTAAGCTACAAATTAGTTCTCAACATTTTTTCTATACAACTTACCATTTGGGAGTTATACACTAAAAACTATTTTGGAGGCCTTCAACCCCTCGTAAAATTTTTAGCGGCGCGCGTCATATCGTGACTTTTGACAGTTTTTTTTAAGAAAATCATGAGGATGCTATATATCGAAATACAGCTTTCCGGCGATTATTTCCTAATTGGGCTATTTTTATGGCTTTATTGACTGGACTAACTGTAACCCTACAATAAATCCCTGGCTACGCTCTTGTTTGTTTATTTGAATGAAAAAAAAAACGTGTATATAATTTTTTGGTTTCAATAAAAAAAGAGCCTTTTTCCGTTTCAATACAATATTCGGTCGAAATGGCTTATTGGCCGTTAAACTTTTGTGTGTGGCTACTAATGTATATCCAAGGATACTCGTATACATTAAAGGTACCTATAGATCCAAAGGTAATAACAAAAATTGTCTCTCCCACCATGAAGTGGAATTGCTTTTCAACTTTGAATGTCAATTGTTGTTTTGGAAGTAATAAAATCGTTTCCCACTGGGTGGACACAAACGGCACACAGGACTTAAGGCAAATAATATGATACCTATACCTTCTATATATATAACTAAGCACAAGGATTATATTCTGCATCTTTTGAGCTCAGTGTAATGCCGATTATTGTGTTGTCCTTTCTTGGGGCAATAAAAAGCGCCAAAATTAAGGTAGCGAAAAAACTTTATCCTTCTCCCTTTGTTTGTATCAAAAGCAGTTTCGTTTTTTTTTTTCTTTTTTTTTATAGGTATATAAGTAATGTCTGGCCGCCAGAGCAGCGAGCAGTATAAGGATGCGGACGAAATTTATATTTTCTTACCTTGGATATATTGCTCAATTGTATTTATATTTGTTATTTCATCATTTTATTTCCTTTTTTTTTGTTGTTATTTATTGTTTGGAAAGTGAAAGTCTTATTTGAGAATAAAGATGGGACGGTGTGATTTTTTTTTCTTTACCAAACTAAGAGACGCTGAGTAGGACAAATAAAACAGGAAACAGGTAAATCTGTGGGTTTGTGGGGGGGGGGGGGAAGGGTGGTGATAGATGCCGTGATTTTATTTTGGACTTAAGACCGGAAATGATATAAACACTTGAAAATTGTTGAAAACTGGGTACAAAGTTTTATCGAGTGGGAAAATAAGATTTTCGGCTTAAAGAAATGTTTGTGAAAATATATAAATAAGTGAAATCTTCGAGGATTTAATTGGATTGATACTAAGAATAATAAGGATCATAATTTAAATATAAATTTAATATAAATAAGTACCTCATTAGAACCTTTTTATAAATTTTGAATTCAGAGTACCTACCTATTAAGTAGGAACGAAAAAAAATATATTTTGTTCAGTAAGCAAGTGGGTGGAAGGCGGATGTGATACTTTTTTCGGTTTTCTTTGCAAAGATACCTTAGAAATTCGCTCACACATATTAAACAAAATATTATGAAATGTATTACAAATGAATTTAATTGTTTGTTATATCTTGAGGTCTAATTAAATATATTGTACATTTTTGTGTTTGAATTAATTATATTTCATTGGAATTTGGTAATTAATGATCACCAGAACACTCCAGTAATACAGCTTAGTGTTCTTCTTATGTTTTTGTTAAGGAATGACGGCCATCTTGAATTTTATGAATGTTAAGACAATTTTTCTGGAGAATATTAATTTAAAGTGAAAAAGTGTTTTTACGACGCAAGTGAGACATAAAGCCCAAATTGAATTTGGGCCTTAAGTCCCACCCAAATGAGACCCAGACATCAAATATTTATTTATTTGGATAATATCTATCAAGTACATTAACTTTTTTAGATTTAATATAACATAATACGTAAACTTAAAAATATACTAATTTAAAAATAGGTAAAAAAAATAACGTAGCAATAAACAATATACATAATTTATAAATTTTAAGGTTTAAAGATTATTAGTTTAAACGTCCATCCGCGGGGCGGTCAGAAAAGGGCAAGAACACCATTTAGGGTCCCGCCTCCTCTGACCGCCCCGCGGACAGAACATTTGTTATAAAAATTAAATATAGTTTGTTAAATTTAATAATTTTAAAAGTTTAAATACATTTTTTATGTTTTGTTCGGAAGGAACCAAAAGATTTTTAAGGTTTTTGTTGTATAAATTGTTAAGTGATTAATGGAAAGCTGGAGGTTTAATTGGCAGAGGTGGCATATCGGTGGAGGTTCTTTGTTGAGTAGGTGACTGTGGGTAAGTTGCGTGTGACCAATTCGTAATCGGATGAAGCATTTATTCATAATTGCAGTCGTAGATCCAGCTAGAAGCCCTGGCAGCTATTAGCTTTTAAGTATTACTCTGTACATTTATTGTAGAGCGTAATAAATAATAATAATAATAATATAAATTTTAAAATAAAAAATACTACATAGGTACTATTCAAAATCATTTTTTTGTAAACATCTCTACTCATATTAAAGTCGATTACGTGTTCATACTTATTGTAATGAAATAGACGGTAATTTGACCTATGTAAGGGGATGATGAAGAAATCGCCTCCTCTAGGCCTTAAACGTCTCCCTGGGACAAATATATTAAACATAGAAAGTAATTTCGAACTGTAAATGTGCCCACTTAAAACATCACCTGCAAAAAGAACTGAAAAATATTCACGTCTTATGCCAAGTGGCTTAAGATTTATTAAAGCACATCTAGCATCATATATGGTGGACTACAAGCCCAATTAAATTTTCTTATAGCTAAAACGTTTTTGAATTTTTTCAATACGAAAACGGGCATTGGCATATAGTATGGACTCCATACCACACAACAGTACTCGAGACCTGAACGTATTAACGAAATATATAGCGCCTTTAAAGTATATGGATCTTGGAAATCATTTGAATTACGAAACAAGAAACCTAACATTGAATTTGCTTTGGATATTATATAATCATAGTGCCAGGAGAACTTTAATTGCTCGTCAAAGATTACACCTAGATCTTTTTGACGTGATACTCTTTTCAGACTAATATTGTCAATATTATAATCAAATATAACAGGACTCAACATTTTGGATACGGTTAACACCTAACATTTACTGATATTAAAATATAGTCCATTCGAATCACACCAATTAGATAAATTTTTTAAATCACTTTGTAATTCAATGGCATCGTATTCAGACTGAATCTCTTTAAATATTTTAAGGTCATCAGCATATAATCAATTCTCAATAAGCATTGAAAGTGAATTACATGTGTTGGTAAATCATTAATAAATAATAGAAATAAAAGTGGACCAAGATGACTACCTTGAGGAACACCTGAAAAATTTCTGATTTTCAGGGAAATTTCGGATCCAATTTCTACAAACTGCTTTCTTCCAGTTAAGTAACTACCCAACCACAACAACAGCTTTGAGTGAAAACCTAAAATTTTCAACTTTTTAACAAAAATATTATGTTGAACGCTGTCAAAAGCTTTAGAGAAATCAGTAAATATTAAATCAGTTTGACGGCTATTTTCTAAGGCACGTAAGCAACCATTCGTAAAGATAACTAAATTTGTAGTTTTAGATTTACCTCTCACAAAACCATGTTGAACGTCAGAGATGTTATTACAAATAGCATTATACAACTTATTTTTGACAATAGCTTCAAAGATTTTAGGAATAATTTGAAGCTTAGCAATTGGCCTATAATTAACCACAGCTTTCTTAGAACCAAACTTATGTATAGGTGTAATAAAAGACCATTTTCAAGTTTCAAGAAACTCACCATAGCCTAAGGATTTATTGAAAATTATATGCAGTGGCTTCAAAAGGGCAAGCACACAGTTTTTAAAAAGACCATTGGTGGAATATATGAGACAAAAAAATATACATTAATTTTTTCATTTTTAAAGTCAGATGTGAAAAATTCAACACAAATACATAATTGTTCTATCAAACCAGAAGAAAATTGAAGTTGAATTCGTTTGCTTTTTAAACATGATCGAACGGCAAGTAAGCCAGTTTCAACGGGACAACGATCTTTTCTGAATACTTCAAAATCAGTGTTGAATAGTTCAGATGAGTTTATATTTTCACTCAACCAAGTTTCAGTTAAAGCAATAATGGTAATTTGTTAACAATGAGACATAAATCCCAAATTTCTTGGAGGCATAGAGATCATAATAATTTGTTGATGTTTTATTTGCAAGAAAATTAGTTTATTGTTAGGACCCTGCAGCATTACGGCGTTTATGTATACCTACATATTGGGACGTAGAAAAACACATATACACATTCCCATACTCAAAGGACCATACTGCTATCCCACTCAACCTAGAGTTATAAATTCGTTACCTGTGCGAATCACGAAGACGGATGATGTTGCAATAAAAAAATAAAATTATTTTTAACACTGGGTACTGTATTAGGGGGCCCTGACCCACACGGCCTTTGCTTAAAGACGCCTATAGTTGTCTTACGTTTTCGCCTAAAACCGAATTTATCCCTTAAATTTGCAAATTTGCGAATTAAAAAAAAAATTTACGCACATCGCAGCACTAGTTGATCACAAAGCAGCAAAGCTAACTTCTTTTCGGCCTTACAATATTGAATAGTATTTTATTATGTTTCTTTGGAGAGGTATGATAAACTGCCTAAGTCTTCAAAATTTAACATAGGTAACTTAAGCCCTTGAACTAAGATTCCCTCATAAAACTGTTGTGCTTTCTAATATAAGTAGGTATACTCCTTTTTCCACTAAGGTGCATTTGAAGTTCTTGAGGTATACATATTAATTACACTTGAAGAAATTTTTAGTCGCAATTTTATAAAAAGATGGGCTTTCTGTAATTAAGTAGGGAAAACGTAGACAAAATTTATGTCGAAGAGAAATAAAATTTAATAAATAAATAAATTAATAGGGGTATTCATGCAAAGTCAGAAACTTTACGATGTCGTTAAATCGTTAAGTTTCCGACACACGTCTCTTGAACGCACCTAAAAACAATTTGCGTAAATGTGGTAAACGATATTGTGGTAAACAAATCAGTTGTTCACGGTTTAACGTCAAACAGGTTTTAAGCTGTTAATTAATTTCATTTTAACATTCGTAAAATTTGTCATTCGCAATTTCCAAATTTCCAAAATAAGCCAAAAAAGTAAATTTATACAATATGTATGAACAAAATAGGGGTATTCCCGATCCGATGCAAACTGGTCTTGCATCATTGAAAAAGTGCAAAGTTTTAGGTTAGGTTAGGGTTAGGTTAGGTTATAGCAATTTTACACTTTTTGCAAGACTAGTTGCATCGGATCGGGAATACCCCTATTGCTTTCAATGATCTATTAATTCTTGAGTTATTTGGCGAAAATGGTGGTAAGTTTGTTTATTGTCTCACTCAATGCCTCACTTTTTCCTCGATATGCCCGTTCCTCTATTTCTTCTTCTAAGGTTACAAGAGTTAAGGTAGAACTAGAATAGGCGGTAGCTGTCGGAAGCTAGTGTCAAAAGCGAACGAAAAGTTGCTTTCCAAAACGTCAAATTCATAAGTCACCCATAATGCACTTGAGTGGTTGGAAGTGATTTTTTTGATTTTTGAAGCTAGCTGTCAGTCCGACGGCAAAAGTTAACGAAAACTAAACGAAAAGTTCCAGAACGCAATTATGTGCGCGTCATATGAATTTCTTGTTTTCGCTCGGTTTCGTACGACCACGTACGTTGGCTTCCGCCTATTCTAGTTCTACCTTTACATTTACCATCTTCGTTTAAAACACAAATTTGTGTCGGAAAGTTTAAGATTTGGTGGACAAGATTTCCCATACAAATTTTTACAGTTCGTTTACGACGTCGTAAATTTTAAGACGCTTAGCTACTTTTCGTGCATTAAGCGATACATTATGGTCATCATAATCGACCGACTACGCAAGCAATTGGTAACAGGTAAAGTTGTGAAGAAATTTGAAGAAAGTGGAAGCGTTACTGATGTCGTAGGGCCTGTGCATCATCGTAATGCACGCTCAGTGCATTACTTGCTGCTGTAAGTGCAAGTGTTGCTGATGATCCAAATTTATCGATTTCCCGGTTACAGTCCATTCGGATCGATATGGTCGAATAATAACCGATTTTTTTTTTGACCGGCGATTGAAGATCATGACTTGGACGATTTACGGGGGCAAAAAGCCTCACAATACGACCAATTATTGCGTGAGAAGTTTCCTGGTCACGTTATTTCACGTTTTGGCGACGTCAATTGGCCACCAAGATCATGCGATTTCACACCGTTAGATTTTTTCTGTGGGGCTACGTAAAAGACTGTGTTTACGCGAATAATCCCCGAACTCTATAATATGCATTAAAAACCAACATTATTCAAGTAATGGCCGAGATACCAGCTGAAATGTGCGAAAAAGTGTTTAAAAATTACTTCAAAAGAAGCGCATGCTGTGAATTAGTGTCCGACCGAAGCTTCGGCTTCGGCCTTCGGCTTCGGTCGAATTCGGCCAAAAAAACAACATTCGGCCAAACCTTCGGCTTCGGCCATTTTAGGCCGAAGTTTTGGCCGAAGCCGAAGAATCTGTTTATTATATCGAGCAAACAAACTTTTGTTCTTAGCATACAACATTAGACTCTTTGATTTTAATTAATAATGTATTGAATTAATATTACTAAAAATTATTACTAAAAATAAATTATTTATTTCTTTTTTGTTTATAATTACTAATTAGTTATAAGTTATTTTTATTTTATTTGTCTTATGTAATTTAAGCAATAAATTTTAATAAAAATAATATTTTTATCCAATTGGAAAGGAGAATCCTTGACTTTTTTCAACCTTAGGCTTCGGCTTCGGCTTCGGCCGAAGATTTTCTTTCAGCCTAATAATTCGGCTTCGGCTTCGGCTTCGGCTTCGGCTGAAAATCGACCTTCGGTCGGACACTACTGTGAATCTTACCGAGGCGGCCATTTGAATGATATTATTTTCCACTCTTAATGGCAAGGTCGAAACTTTGTAATAAGGGTATTCATGTAACGTCGGAAAACCATCGTAAACGTGGTAAACGTCTTAAAGTTTACGACGTCGTAAACGAACTGTCAAAATTTGTATGGGAAATCTTTTCAAATAAATCTCAATCTTTAAGACACAAATTTGTGTGTTAAATGAAGATGGTAAACATCGTAAACATCGCAAACTCTGGCAACCTTAGAAGAAGAAAAAGAGGAACGGGCATATCGCGGAAAAATGAGTTTTTGAAGTAAAACTTCTTTTGCGGCATGGGGGTAAAAAATGTGTCTATGGAGCTGTCAGTGACATGTCAAACCGACATACAAATTCCCGTCACGAATTACAAAATTCAGCGTCACCATTGTATATAAAATCTATAGTAATATCATGAAGAGGAGTGACGGTAGCGACATCTTAAGGACATATGTTCGACTTCTTTGTGATGTGATGGTTGGAATCCCGAATATTCACAAAACAAGAAACGTAATAATAAAATAAGAACGGGAACGCTGTATACTAATTTTATGAGAGTGCGAGGAAGTGAAAAAACGCAATAAAAAACTATAACCTTGACAAATTGGCTTCGCATCGGAAAAAAAATTTGGTATAAGTAGGTATGCACGTTTGCAGTAGGTTTTTTTATTCATAATAATTGTAAAGGTCCCCTCGTAGTTGGTTTGGTGGGCTGATAAATTTTGTTGTAATAATCGGATCGTTAAGGTTGAGGCCTTAAAATTTAGGTAGAATGTCGGGTTACATTTTTTTACGAAATCATTGCGGAGGAACATTAAAGTATGTGTAAAAAAATGTAATTAATTTAAAATTTAATTGAAACAAATTTAATTAAACAAAATATTTTCATGCACGTTTACTTGACCCTTTTAAGGAATCTTATTATGTTTGCAGAATTTAAATAATAGATTCTTCTCGCTCTATTTACTTATTCCCTACATTTAGCTAAGTCTCAATAGTCTAATTTGTGGCGATCTCAGCGACGCGTACAGGACACATGTTCGACTAAAAAATTTGTGTTCATGATAGTACTATAGATTTTATATACAATGGCGTCACGATATTATATTTTCGTTAAATGCAATGGTGCGTGCATTTAATATATTCGTTAAGATGGTTAGTGAATTCGAGTAAGGGTTTTTTGTGGGAAGAATTTTATTTCTGAGGATTTTTTTCTGTTGTAATCTGTTAATCTGTTAATGCGAGGAAGCATAAATTATGTATAGTTGTAGGTTTATTGGTTTTGCATGGAAATATTCTGCAATCTATTGTGTCTCTCGCTCATTGGGTGTTGTTGAAGTAAAACTTCTTTTGCGGCATGGGGGTAAAAAATTTTTCTATGGAGCTGTCAGTGACATGTCAAACCGACACAAATTCCCGTCACGAATTACAAAATTCAGCGTTACGATTTTGCAACGGTTCTGAGTTTCAAATCGGGTGCTCTGAGTGGTAGGACTTGAAAAATACTTGCCCTGTTGTCGTGAAAGAAGTTTTACTTCTAGCGCGTGTACATAAGTACGCACACTCTTTTTTTTTTAAATAGTATGAGTTACACAAACTGCACAAATGCAATTACACATGCACTTATGTGTTGATCACAATAATCAACATATTTACCATCATTTTCACCAAATAACTCAAGAATTAATAGATCATTGAAAGCAATGCGTTCATACAATTGTATAAATTTACTTTTTGGGCTTATTTTGGGCAAATTTTAAAATGTGGATGACAAATTTTACGAATGTAAAAATTTAATTAAATATTTCAAGCTGTTTGACGTTTAACGAACAGCTGATTTGTTTACCATATCATTTACCACTCTTACGCAAAATGTTTTTTGGTGCGTTCATGAAACGTGTATCGGAAACTTTACGATTTTACGACATCGTAAAGTTTAAGACGTTGCATGAATACCCTTAATGAAATAAAATTTTCATCCAAAATGTATCGCCGTGTGTGATTTATTTAGCTTTACTTTCGAAACCGAAAAATTAATTACCCTTTACTATAAAATCAAAAATGGAATTTTTAATTTACCGTTTAAAGTGGGTGAAAATATATAAAAATCTGAAAATAGCTGATCTTTTATGACGAATTACTGACCTTTTAGATGGTATGCTTTTTTTCCGAATATCCCAAATTATAAGGTGCTTAGATCCCGGAGTCAAAAGTTATACCTAATTAGTTGAAAGAGAGTGTATATATTGAGGTAAATCTTTGTTGTATATATACCACATGAAATAAATATTATGTTATATTTGTTTGTATTTGTGTATACCTACCATCAGTTCGTCAAACGAACCATATTTTCATTACTTATTATATTGCTGTGTTTATTGCAAAAAATTACACACAATCTTGATTGAGACAAAAGTTGTTATAGTTTTGTTTGTTTATAACTTCCATAAAGGAATAAATTTTTTTCTGTAGGAAACTTCATATCAAATTTCATTTTACCATTTTAAACCTATACTTTATTTAGAACTTATAGGCTTATGTATTTTCTTCATAAAATTGTTTATTTTGAGTTTAACTGTCTCAAAGAATGTTTCATTTTAATGTGTCTCACAGATATTTTTATGACATAATTAAACTAAAAATGTGGCATAAATATATTGGGTATATTATTTGTGTTTTGTCGCATATAGGTACATACATTATACAACATATATACATCAGTGGCGGATCTAGGATTTGGTCGGGGGGGGGGGGGATAAATAAAACTTGCGTAGGCTTTGTGTTATATCATTTATACCGCCATCATCGAATAAAAAAAAAAAAAACAAACAAGTAAAAACTGAGCTTAAAAACAGTGCAAGTATATACCTAACTTTTAAAAAATCGTAATTTTGAAAAAAAAATTGCAAATTTGCGAATTTAAAAAAATATTTACGCAAAATGGCAGCATAAGTTGAGCACAATACAGTGAAATGTAATTTTTTTTGAAAATCGAAAATGGCGATGTTAACTTCATGCTTCCAAAATTTATTTTTAGCCCTAAAAGCTATAAATATGTGATCCATTTTTTAAGCAAATTGCAGCACAACTTTGATGTTTTTGAAAATCGTAATTTTGCAAAAAAAAAAAAACATCCCTAAAATTCCAAATTTGCGAATTAAAAAAAAATACAACACAGCACAACTTTATTTTTGAAAATCGAAAATGATGACGCTACCTTCACGCTTAAAATATCGCCAGTCTCTAAAAACCATAATAATTATATGCTTATTGCTTATAGTACGATTGTTTTACGCACATGGCAGCTGAGGCCCAGTTTCACACTCGAATAAGTGTCACTTAAGTGCAAAATATGGAAATACAGTAAACCCGCTTAAGAGAAACCCGCTTATCTGAAACACTTTTTCCATCCCCGAGTATTTGTCGACCAATTACCTTTATAACACTCCGCTTAAGCGAAACTCGCTTAAGTGAAAAATCCGGTTACCTGAAACATATTTTCAGTTAATTATAATATTTTTCATTGAAAAAAACTCTCGTAAGTGAAAAAAAAATTAATAGAATAGTGACGAGATTTAGCTAATTCGAAATCCAGGCGAGTGAGTG
This sequence comes from Epistrophe grossulariae, assembly GCA_929447395.1. Lineage (NCBI taxonomy): Eukaryota > Metazoa > Arthropoda > Insecta > Diptera > Syrphidae > Epistrophe > Epistrophe grossulariae. The sequence continues at coordinate 147,960,230 of OV839567.1, read as the reverse complement.
AGATGAGTCACTTTTCATTAAAAATCGATTTAGCTAGTAAAGCTAAATCACTTTTGTGAGTGAAGTGAGATGAGTCGGCGAGTAAGGCGAGTCATCTCACTCGACTCGCTGAAATAGCTAAATCTCGACACAGAACAAAAAATTTGCTGAATGCTTTTACTTCTTTTTTACTTTTTACCTCCATCAAATTTTCATCACGAAAATGACATTTGAATTTCTGATATGTCAGAACCCTTTATGGATTTTTTATATCCGCTTACGTGCAAATTTTTTTCCTTATTCGGAATTTGCCTAAATAAAATTTTTTTCACTTAAGCGGGATTCGTTTAAGTGAAAAACCCGCTTAAGTGAAAAAAAGACTGTGACATTTTGCAGTTCCTCTTAAGCGGGTTTTACTGTATAATGCCCGATTTCTTAGTGAACACTTATCGGAATAAGTGACACTTAAGTCTTCCATATTCCACTTACGTGTCACTTACTCAGACAGTAAAACTGTGCATAAAGCGCCAAAAATGTGAAAATTAATTGCCAGTAATTTTGTTAATTGTGCAATGTGAAACTGGCCCTTAGTCTTCAAAATTTAATATACCTTAAGCTCTTGAACTAAGTTTCTCTCGTAAAACTGTTACGCAATCTAAAAGTTTACCTATTCATTAGACTTGGAAGAAATTTTTAGTCGAAATTTTATAAAAAGATGGGCTTTCTGGAATTAAGTAGATCAAATATAGACCAAATTTAGGTCGAAGAGAAATAAAAAAATAAATTAATATAAAAATATTTGGTTTAAAATCCTCATGGGAGGGTTTCTGTACCCCAAACTCCCCCCCCCCACCCTCCGCCATGGATCCGCCACTGACTTACATGTATACATACCTATATGTCTAGCATTTCGAAGGAATTGAATATGAAGTTTGTTTTAGTTCATGCATGATTTTTTGTTAACCACTTCAGCAATAGCTTTGTAATATGAGAATAACAAAAATGTTTTCGCTATGGCAAAATATATTTAAAAAAAAAAAAATTATCAAAGTATTTTTTTCGTTCTCATTCCCTGTCCTCAAATTGTACCAAAAAATACACACAATTACGCAATATACGTTAGTGGACGGTATTCAAATATTAGACGGCATAGTCATGGCAGACCTATAGCTTACGCTGGACAGATGGAGTTCAGATCAGGATTGGACTTAGATCATTTGTGAATAATGAAATAACAATAATGATAATTTTAGGTCAAAATTTTAATTTAAACGCGAAACTTTTAAAACATCAGTTTAAGTTTATTTTACAAAATTTCAAAATGAAGCCCACAATTACAAATGCGGATGTGACATTTCCGCTTAAATGCGGAAGTTAAAAGTGAATATAAACATACGTATTAGAGTTCTGTATATAAGTAACGGTTTTCGATCAAATTAATTATTATTGTAGAACTCGCGTGTTTTAAACGTTTAATTAAACATGAATTGTATAAAATTTACTTATAGAATTTTTGGGACATCGATATTGAGAAGTTATAATTAAAAAATAGCATAACTTTAAAAAATTGTGCCGATCTCATTGCAGTCAAACATCAATAGGTATTTCACGTATGTTTTTTGTTTTTTTAATTTTTAATTACCTACTTACTTAAAAAAAAATATAAAATGATCAAAAATCTTATTTAGAAAATAAAAATAATTTATTTCCATAATTCTAAAATTTCATTCAGTCCACGTTTACACAACTGTTAAAATATATTATATAAGCAGTGTTTTGGTGAAAGTATATATAGATATAGCAACTCAGCAACATTTTAACACACAAACAATAATAAATATTAAGAAAAAATGAATAAATAAATAAACACTTTATTTTAACACAACACCTTATTGTTTCACACACAAAAAAAAAGCAAGTTAAAAATAAAAAAGAAACTTACATTTAACGCGAATGCATTTCAAACGCTTCTTTGGCGTTCATCATCAGCACTAACTCGATTGCGTAATCTGCATCATATACTTTGTTAAGCATCGAAGAGTATGTGAAATAACGGACATAATCTATACCAAAGAAAACAGCGGTGTTCTAATCTCGCCTTCTTCTGCATTCAAGTTATTGTTTTCTTTTTCAATAAAATAACTCTCATATGCATCCAATCTGTTGCACTTGTTTACATGTTTAATCAAACTAATGCTGTGCTCTTTCTCCCCAATTCCATGACCTTCAGTTACAATATGATCGGCAAAGGCTGATTGTTTTAGTCGGTTCTTTTTTGCACAATAACAATGCTCTTTATACCTCACTTGTATACTGCGTTTAGTTTGGCCTATGTAACGTCGTTTACACACACCACATTCAATAGCATATATACCAGATTTTTGTTCATCAACAACTTTATCTTTTGTAGATGCAAACATATTTTTAAGTTTTTGATTATTACAAAAAACTGGCAAAATATTGTGCTGTTTCAAACGGTTTTTTAATTTGTTCATTATTTCTGGAACATAATTGAAGACTTCTCTTTTCATTTCATTTTTGACTTCTAAATTACTTTGTCTAAATAATGTTGTATTTTTATTCTGAGACATTTTTTTAGCGTGTTTTTTGATGATAGAATCAATAAGAATCTTTGAATAACCATTTAAACCAGCCACTTCAACTATATAATCGTATTCTTTTTTATAGTTTGCTAATGAAAGTGGAAGATTAACAAGACGATGCACCATAGAATGGAACGAAGCATGTTTGTGTTGAATGGGACAATGAGAATCACTAGTAATCACTCGTTTTGTACTGGTGGGTTTGTGGTACACTGCGATATC